>CM062817.1:137020883-137610883 GCA_031772625.1 Pinus tabuliformis | reverse complement strand
AGTCTATGACAATTTACCTCTATTGCTCAGAGTGTTTGGCACACTTCTTTATGGAAAATTTGACATGTATGAATGGGAGTCGTGGCTGCATAAGTTGTCCGAAGTGTTAATAGATACATCAAGCTCAAACACCAAATAAGTTATGGTGCACTAGAAAAGAATGGAGATTGATGTTAGTGGCTTACAAGGGTCTTACATAAAGTGCCCAAGAGGATTTTATAGACATTTTCTTATTTTTCAGTGGTTGGGAGTCAGAAAATATAGCTTCTATTGTGGGAGAAGTACAACTCCATGCTCTAGAGGTTGGAAGACATTCATCTCGTGACTAGGGACAATGACAGGTTGGAAGACATTCATCTCGTGACTAGGGACAATGGCAAAGTAAGGGTGTGTTATATGATGGCAGGGATTAGTCGTGAGCTTTGTAAAAGCCTCTGTATTACAACCACAAAAGGCATGTCTTCGGTTTTTGAACAAGAATAGGTATGCCCTGCCTTTCACTATTTTAGAATCAAATTTCAACAGATATATTGATATTTTTTTTTGATAATATAGGTGTATTTGATTTTGAAACTAAATTTAGACATATCTGCAATTCTTGAACAAGAATAATATGCCTTGCCTTCCACTATTTTAGAATCAAGTTTCAACAATTATATTAATAAACTTATTACAAATTGTATAATTTGCATTGGACTTATCATCTGTGCAGAATGTTGTATAAGCATAATTTAGACAATTCAACTTCATTCTCCATCTTAAGCCTTCGATGTATTTTTTTCATTGAAACTCGTTCATGGTTGGATCCTACTGAGCAAGCAACTACTAAAGTGGTGGTGTGAGGTGAACTTCATAGATAAGAACATATTGACAAGGTTTGGGGTTTTGGTGAGCCTTGTTAGCCACTTTTTTTAATCAATCTCTTTCTTGCCAATCATAAAGAAAGGGACAACCAATTTACTCACAACTTGTATTTTACCTTCAATGAATAAACCATATCATTCAAACCTTTTCAGTGAAGAGAGGAACGAAGTGGGAATAACCACCTGATATGAAACCAGCTCAAGAAGAGATAGAAAAGATAGATCAACGCCTTAGAATTCAGCTTCTTCGAGGGGGCAACCTCCTTTACATTACATATATGAACAATTCTTTGATGATTCAAATGACAAAACCTCCTCTTTATATATAGGAGTCTAAGGAGTCATAATATAACCCAGCCGACCTAACAATAATAATATAAAGCCACAAAAATAACAATAGAGGGATTCTATGGGGCACAGTAATAACAATATGGGGATAATAGGGGCACAACAATATTAATAAGGGATTAAACTACAATAGTAATGGGGTAATCACTAGTATTATAGGGACCCAACATGCCCCTCTCCTTCAAAAAAGTGTTGTCCTCAACGCTTGAGTAGTTATAGATGCTTCTGTATAAAATTATCATCCTCCCATGTGGAATCTTCAGCGGATAAGTTCTTCTACTTGATAAGATACTCTGAAATTGATCAATTTTGTAGCTATCGAGTTCTTGTTTCTATGGCTGCTTCCAGTTCCAATATAATTTTTCCTTCCTCGTCAAGTTCTGGCAATATTGTTTGAACTAGGAGCTTGTCACCTAAAACCTTCTTTAAACATGAAACTGGAAAACTGGGTGCAACTGAGAAGCTGCAGGAAGCTCCAATTTGTATGCCATAGTACCAATCTTTTGCAACACCTTGTACGGACCATAATACTTTGGTGATAATTTATTATCCTTCTTAGCTTGCTTAAGGGACATTTGCTTATATGGTTGTAGTCATAGGAATACCCAATCACCTACATCAAAACTTCTTTTGCTGCGATGTTGATCTGCCTGTTGTTTCATTCTATTTTGTGCCAACATGAGGTTATCCTTTAAGAGTTGGAGGACTTGTTGTTGATGTTCGATGTGATGTTCCACTGCTTGAACCTTAGAAGTTTCTCTTAAATATGATGTGATGGATGGTGGCTGATATCCATAAAGTGCCATAAATGGGGTAATTTTTGTTGCTGTATGGAAGGAAGTGTTATACCACCATTCAGCCAGAGGCAACCATTTGACCCATTGTGTATGTTTATCAGATACAAAGCAACAAAGATATCCTTCCAAACATTTGTTTACTATCTCAGTTTTCCCATTAGATTGAGGATGATAAGATGAGCTATGAGCTAACTGAGTACCAAGACAAGGAAATAATTTTTTCCAAAAGTTTCCAGTGAAAATGGGATCTCTGTCACTTACAATAATCTTTGGGTTTCCATGTAGCTTTTGAATTGTTTCCATAAATGCAGTAGAAACTGCACTGGCTTTAAATGGATGTGATAATGCACAAAAGTGTGCATAGTTGGTAAGTCTATGAACTACCACCATGATGACACTCTTTCCCTCAGACTTGGGTAAACCTATGATAAAATCCATTGAAACCTCCTCCCAACGTTGGCTTGGAATGGATAAAGCTTGTAGTAGACCCGGTGTCTTAATTGTTTCAACTTTATTTTGCTAGCAAACCAAACATTCCGCCACAAATTTTTGAACATCCGGTTTAAGGCCATCCCAAAAAAAATCCTTCTTAACCCTGTGGTAAGTTTTTAAAAATCCTGAGTGCCCTCCTAAGGGAGAAGTGTGCAATTCCATAAGAATCTTTTGTTTTAGTTGGGAACTCTTACAGAGGTATAAGCAATCTTTGTACCATAAAGAATCTTTTTTCCAGCTAAATGTGTCAGACGTACTGGAATCTTGTTGTAACTTTCGAATAAGTGCCCACACTTCTTCGTCATTCTTCCATTCCTCCCTTGCTTTGTTTATCCAATCTGGTTGGATAATAGAAATGGCACACAACAATGCTTTCACATCCTCATCTTTTCTTGAGAGTGCATCTGCCACCACATTTTGCTTCCCTTTTTTGTATATGATTTCAAGGTCATAACCCAACATCTTTGTGACCCACTTTTGTTGCTCTTCAGAGGATAATCTTTTTTCTAAAAAGTATTTAAGGCTATCATGATCCGTTTTTACCTTGAAGTGTCTTCCCATTAGGTAGGGTCGCCATTTCTTAAGTGCATGGAGTATTGCCAACATTTCCTTCTCATAAATAGTTTTGTGTAAAAACTTTCCCTTGATGGGACGACTTTCAAAAGCAATGGGTCTTTCATCTTGCATTAAAACAGAACCAATTCCATTTGTTGAAGCATCACATTCCACAATAAAGGTTTTTGTGAAGTCCGGTGTAGCTAAGACCGGTGCCTGGCACATTGCCTCTTTAAGATGTTCGAAGGCCTTTGTTGCTTCTGGAGTCCATGAAAATGCATCTTTCTTCAATAATGTTGTTAGAGGTGCTGCTATTCTCCCATAATTCTTAACAAACTTGTGATAATACCTTATCAACCAGATAAATCCTCGTAGATGCTTTATGGATGTGGGGATTTTCCATTCCTTAATGGCTTTAATTTTGCTAGGGTCTACCTTAACTCCTTCATGAGATACAATATGACCCAGATATTCCACCTCTTGTACTCCAAAGAAACATTTGGATCTTTTTGCATATAATTGTTTCTCCTCCAATAGCTGTAGCACCATGTCAACATGTTCAACATGATCCTTCCAAGACTTGTTGTAGATTAGTATATCATCAAAAAATACTAGCACAAATTTTCTAAGGAATGGTTTGAAAATGGAATTCATCAAACCTTGAAATGTTGAAGGTGCATTGGTAAGGCCAAAAAGCATGACCAAAAATTTATAATGACCCCCATGAGTTCTAAATGTTGTTTTCGGAATGTCTTCAGTCTTCATTCTGATTTGATGATATCCTGAACGAAGATCCAACTTGGTGAAGTAAATTGATCCATGCAATTCATCTAGTAATTCATCAATGACAGGAATGGGAAACTTATCTTTAATAGTGAGCTTGTTGAGCTCCCTATAATCTGGACACATGCACCATGATCCATCCTTCTTGTGCACTAATACTACTGGAGTAGAGAAATAACTTTGACTCGGTTGAATTATACCAGCCTCTAGCATTTCTGCAACCATACGTTCAATTTCACTGTTTTAGGCATAGGGATATCTGTACGGCTTGATGTTAGGAGGAACACTTCCTGGAATCATATGAATAGCATGATCATGATCACGAAGGGGTGGGAGACCTTTGGGAGTCTTAAATACCTTGGAATGATTGTCCAAGACTTTTTGGAGATCTGGAGAAATAGATGATTCCAATGTGGAAACATCTAGTGAACATAATTGTGCAATTACACCCCTTTGCTCCTTTTTTAAAAACTTTGTCATACCCTTAGAGTTGATTATCTTTCTCGGTTTCCCTGCAATACCCCTTAATTCAACTTCCTTTCCTTCCACAGAAAATTTCATGAAAATTTCTTGAAAATTAAAAGCTATTGTACCCAAGGATTGTAGCCATTGGACTCCTAGTACAACATCAACACCTCCCATTGGAATAGAAAGCATTGGGCTAGTCAATCCATATTCTCCCTTCAATAGCTTGATATTATGGCACTTTCCAGAGCAATTTATTGTTCCTCCATTTGCAACCATCACTTGATACACTGGTGCAGGATATAAGAAGCAATTCAATTCTTTTTCTACCTTACAATGAATAAAATTGTGGGTACTTCCTGAATCAATCAACACTATTACCTTTTTCTTCTTGATTTGTCCTTCTATCTTGATGGTTTAAGGAGTGGTAATTCCCACCAATGCATTACAAGATATGGTCAAATTCATTTCTTCTTTATCTAAGCTTTGTTCCTAGAGTATATCCTCTTCTTTTGACCTTTCTTCCTCCTTTTCTTCTTCCTCTTCACAATCTATGTAGAATAATTTCTTCTCAGCACACCTATGACCTTTAGTGTATTTTCTATCACAAATGTAACAAAGCCCTTTTGCTCCTTTTTCTTCCATTTTTGTGGTGTCAACCTTATAGGTTGTGGAAGACTAGGGGCAACAACACTTCCATCTTTATAGTTGTGAGTGGTATGCTTCCTGGTTACCATAATTTTGCTTTCCATTTTTCATGCTAACCTAAATGCCTTCTCTAATGAATCAGGTTTCCAAAGACAAACATCATGTTCGATATTATCCTCTAAATTCCCTATGAACAAATCAATCCTATGCTCCTCTGGAATATTTTTTACCCTTATGTTCAATTTTTGGAACTCCTCAATGTGCTCCATTATTGAACCCTTTTGTTTGAGACATATCAATTGGCTAAAAAAAGTGTTGCTTTTTGTATACTCATATTGTGCTGTCAATTCTTCTGTAAAAATTGCCCAAGTGATAATTTGTTTACGAGAGCAAAGCCATTGATACCATACAAACTGATTTGGTTCCAAATATAAAGTTGCAATACGTACCTTTTATGTGTTTTGCACATTATTGAGATCGAAAAATTGCTCCATCTGTAATATCCATGTTGCGGGATCCTTGCCATCAAACTTCCTCATATCGATTTTTGGAATATGGTGGGTCTTTGATCCCACATTAGAGTCTATGAAATCATGATTAACATTTCTTTTGTTCGCATCATGAGTTTCCTTTACTACCTTTTCACCATTAGTAAGTATTTCTTGTAGAAAATTTGTCAAATCTGTCTTTGAATCTGCCATGTTTGTCTTCAAATCTACCATGTCTCTCTTCAAATCTATCTTCAAATCGTCCATCTTAGCTTCCACACCCTTTATCTTAGATTCCACGCCATTTATCTTAGCTTCTGTTAGCTTTTGTGAGAGTGACATTTGTTGCACTTGTTCTTGTAATTTTGATATATCATGTAGCATTTCTTCCTCTTCTTCATGAGTCATGCTAGAAATTTCAGGTTGCTTACTAGGTGTTTGCATTTTCTTTCCTCAGGGCATCAGTTACCAATAATAATGCTCTACTATGCCCTTTGAATTCCTTCAAAATAAATTTTCAAACCAATCTTCAGCAAAAATTTAAAAGAATCTACACACCTTTTTTCACTTTGTAGGAGCTCGATATTGCCTCTGATGTATCTCTGTACTTTCATATCATCCAGTTCTAAAATTGTGACCTACAGTAGCCCTCTGTGTCCTCTTTCCAATTCCACTACTCTGATCCAAATTGGATTCTCCAAGGAAGAGTTATGCGAAATCTCCCACAGTGACCTGATTATAGACTAGTTCAGTAGAGCGAACTTGTACGACGTGCCACGAGTAACTATTTCGACCTCTGGCTCTGAAAAATATAAAAAAGAAACTACAGTCCATCCTCTTTCTATACCTTCTTATTAAATTTCAATCCGATGCTCAGAGAGAAAGTTATGACGATTTTCACCAGGTCACCTGTTTGGAATGTAATTCAGGAGTCTGCAAAAAGACCAACTTCCTTAGATCATATCTCCGTAAATATAGTGCGAAACGCTCTGAAATTCAGACCCAAGGTTCAGCGCAATTTCTTCTCAAATGGGTTTTTTTTTAGCTTCTGAAACATCACATAAAAAAAAATTATAGCGAAAATGCCACAATGACCTATTTGGATCAGCGAAACCCTAGAATCCAAATCTCTGATACCAAATGTTATGAAACCAGTTGAAGAAGAGATAGAAAAGATAGATCAACACCTTATAATTCAGCCTCTTCGAGGGGGAAACATCCTTAACATTACATAAATGAACAATTATTGGATGATTCAAATGACAAAACCTCCTTTCTATATATAGGAGTCTAAGGAGTCACAATATAACACAGCCGACCTAACAATAATAATATAAAGCCACAAAAATAACAATAGAGGGATTGTATGTGGCACAGTAATAACAATATGGGGATAATAGAAGCACAAAAATATTAATAAGGGATGAAACTACAATAGTAATGGGGTAATCACTAGTATTATAGGGACCCAACACCACCCCAACGAATTGAACATATCAAGAATAACCCCATTCCATGAAGATAACATATTGGGCAGAGCAGGTCAACGAAGAATAGAATACCAAAGAATTGTTGCTAGTAGGGATGCTTTCTCTACTGCTGGTAGGAAGGAATGTTGCTCGCAAACTCGCTTGGGTTAGATGGCTTTATTGGATTTGATTAGTAGATGGTGGTTTTATTCTTTTGATAATATAAGCATCTCTGATTTTGAAACTGAATTTATAGTGTTCTTATTTTTATAGTTGCAAGTTTCTAGAGTTATATTGATATATTCTTTTGATAATATAGGCGCCTCTCATTTTGAAACTAAATTTTATGATATATTCTTTTGATAATATAGGCATCTCTTATTTTGAAATTAAATTTATAGTGTTTTTATTTTTATAGTTGAGAGATTTGATATTGAGTTACAGTTGAGAAATTTGATAAAAAATTAAAATAGATTTAGGTTGGTGAATATAATTTGTAGAAATTAAATAAAACAGGTAAAAATAAATATTACAAGTCATAAGATGGGAAATTTAAAAATAAAACCATCAAAAAAAATTTCTCTGATGGGCAGGGGCACCCGTCAAATTTAACCCTTGATCACCTTCATCAGCACTAGAGGATAAGACTCCACAAGAGGTATGGATTGGTAATAAACCCTCTCTTTCACATTTGAGGGTATTTGGATGTGATGCATATGTACATGTTCCAAAGGAGAAACGAATCAAGTTGGATAGTAAATCTGAAAAGTGCATTTTTATTGGGTATAAGGATGGTTTAGAGGATTATAGGATTTGGAACCCAGTAACAAGGAAGGTTGTGTACAGCTGAGATGTGGTGTTCAGAGAGGTGAAAGATGTTATTAAACATGAAGTCCAACCAAAGGAAGCTGAGAAGATAGAGTGTGAGCTTAAGGAGGAAGAATCAGAATCTACAGCAGAGGAGGAATCAGAAGATGAATAGCCATAAACTTTGGGTGTGAGAAGATCAGTTCGAGAAAGAAGGCATCTGAAAAGGTATATTCCATCTACTTTTTGTTCAAATTTTGCTTTATTTGTTACTAATGATGACACCAGAACTATGAAGGAAGCAATAGATTCAGAGGATGGAAAACTCTGGAAAGAGGCCATGGTTGATGAAATGGCATCTTTGCACAAAAATGAGGCTTGGGATCTGGTGGAGTTTCTGGCTGGAAGGAAACCCATTGGCAGCAAATGGGTGTTCAAGAAGAAGACAAATGTAGAAGGAAAGGTGGAGAAATACAAAGCTCGGTTGGTAGCAAAAGGTTATTCCTAGGTGCCAGGAATTAATTTTGGTGACATTTTTTCTTGTGTTGCCAAGGTAACCTCTATTAGATTACTTTTATCTGTTGTTGTTTCTTTTGATTTTGAGGTAGAATGGATGGATGTGAAGACAACATTTCTTCACAAGGATCTGGAAGAGGAGATCTACATGAAGCAACTTGAAGGTTTTGCGGTGAAGGGTAAGAAGGAAATGGTATGCAAGTTAAAGAATTCTCTATATGGGTTAAAACAGTCACCAAGGATGTGGTATAAGAAATTTGATACATTTATACAGGGACTTGGCTTCACCAGAAGAAAAGAAGATCATTGTGTGTATTTTAAATTAATTGGTGACCGTGTTATTTATCTGGTTTCGTATGTGGATGATATGTTGCTGGTTGGAAATGACAAAGAAATTATCCAGGATTTGAAGACCAAATTGTCCTCCAAATTAGAAATGAAATATCTTGGTGCTGCAAACTATATTTTGGGCATGGAAATTAAAAGAGACCGGGAAAAGAGGAAGCTCTGGTTAAACCAGAGGAAGTATGTCGAGACAATACTGCAGAGGTTTAATATGCAGGATAGTAAACTGATGAAGTTTCCTATTCCTGTAGGTGTGAGGTTATCTGCTGAATAGTGTCCCAAGACACAAGAAGAGGAAGAGGACATGTCCCGTGTTCCATATGAAAGTGTAGTCAGTAGCCTAATGTATGCAATGGTTTGTACTAGAACAGACATTACACATGTAGTGGGAGTATTGAGCAGATTTATGTCAAAACCTTGGAAGGAGCACTGGACAACAGTGAAGCAGGTTTTCAGGTATTTGCATGGCACTAGTGATTATGGTTTGTGCTACCAAGGAAGACTAGGATTGGAGAGAGTGTTGGATATTTGTGGCTTTTCTGATGCAGACTGGGTTGGAAATCTAGATCAGAGAAGATCTACAAGTGGGTATGTGTTTAACCTATTTGGAGGTGCAGTCAGTTGGATGAGTAAGAAACAATCTGTAGTGGCACTATCAACTACAGAGGTAGAATACATGGTAGCCACGCATGTAAGCAAGGAAGCAGTTTGGTTGCAGATATTGTGTTCAAGTATGGGGTTAGTACAGGGAGCTATAAGGATAGACTGTGACAGCAAAAGTTCAATTTTCTTGGCAAAGAACCCTACATATCATTCAAAGATAAAGCACATTTATGTTCAGTATCACTTTTTTAGGGTATGATAGAAGACAAAAAGGTGTTGCTGGTAAAGGTGGACACTTTGAAGAATACTGCAGATGTATTGACAAAATCTATGAGCTATGAGAAGTTCTCTTGGTGTAGAGAAATAATGGGTGTTGCAGGGCTAGATAAATGACTAAGATCTCTTGTGGCCCCCTGTGGAAGGAGAACAACAAGTGGTAGAATGTTGGGTTGTGTTATATTCTTTCCATGACTAGCCCACATAGTTAACTAGGGGGTTAGAGGGGGGGTGGAGCCCCCCCTTCTTTGTGCCAATTGCGTAGCAAGGGGGGGGGGGGGGGTAACAGGGGGTTTGAGGGGTGCAAGTAACCCCCTATATTAGGTTGGGTGGACCTACCTATGGTTTTGTGTATGTTTTTTGCACGTGGTTTTGGACACGATGGTTTTTGGTCCATGGTTTTAGATGCGATGGTTTTTGGTCCATGGTATTGGATGCTTCGACATGTATAAATATGTATTGTAACATTGAAAGGAACATAATGAAAAATCAAGTTGGTAGTCCCGTTTTGGGATCCAGAGGAAAATATCTGTGTATATGTGTTTTATGTGTTATGCTCTCGCATTGTTTATTTTCTGTGTTTTAGAATTCGTATGCAGGTAATTTTTGTACATGGTTAAAACCTACATTTGGTATCAGCGGATGGGTGGAGAGTTGTGAGTTTGGTCCCATTGCCCTTCACAGATCACACGTTGTTGAGTAACCTGAGGCCTTGGCTCACTTACAAAACTTCATGATTACATGCTTAGGCATGGTCAAAGGAGTGGATTCAAGAATGACAACACATAGTTTCCCTGGATATTAGCCTGAGGTATGAGAGTCTCAAGGTATGTATAGCGCCTAGACATATAATATTAGCTACATGCCCTATTTCCTACATTGGTTTAACTATCATGCATTTTAGTGGCTAGTTTGTGCATCATTTTCTAATCTGTGGGAGTCATAATAAGGGATTTACTCTCTTGTTGTGAGTTGCTTAACATTCTGCCATATTAAACAATATCTGGTAATCTTCTCAACTGTTTGGTTGTATGCCACCCCATTGTATGGATAAGTATTGACATTACAGAACCTTTGTAGGCAACCTTAGTATGCAGCCTACTGTCTAAAATGGGACCTATCATCCAAAAATACAATACTCTTGCATGACATATCATCACAGTAGATAAATTGATTACTTTCAGAATGGATGGTACATGTGAGGTCATTGGTTCAATGCCCTGTTTTACCACAGAAGCATAAGGTATCATTACAATATGCAATCAGCAATGTCATAGTCTATTATTAGACTCATCGAAAGTTAATTCATGTGATGCTACTGGTGATTCTCACTAGGTAGCATTGGTTACCCCGTTAATTGCAAGTACAAGCTGCATGGATAGTGGTACTCTTAGAGGTATTGAAATAAGGCTAAGCACCAGTATGCCACTCAACATCAGTGTGTTATATACAACATTATTGGTAAAAGGCATTTGAGTCCTTAATTCAAGCCTAATGAAAGAATAATGTGGCATACGATTGACCTAACTATCTCATGAACAAAGATTGCAAGCCTACTAATTTTTCTGCACTTGTCCCTAAGTGTTTCATAATTTAACATGCCTTATCAGTGGTTGCGTAGCTGGTATAAATAAACTAAATCTAACATGGATACTACTAGCCAAACAACCATATTTGGTGCATGCAGTAGATTATTTACTGTGAGGTAAATATAGCCATAAGACCTCTAATATAATAAAGGATTTTTCTTTCAATGTGCTCACAAAATGTTTTGTGTGTTGGTAATTTTTTTTTTAAAGGGACTCGTTATGTATATCTAGAATATAATACAATAGGATCTTCATGTCAATTGAGATCAGATCTTTAGATCAAGTAACCATTGAATGTGAGGAAGTCAATCCAATTATTATGATGAAAACCAGCTGACAAGATTTGCAAGATAATAAACTAAAATGAATATTATTAGTGTTTTGTTTCTTCAGATTGCATTGACTCACTTAGATGGCAGACTTATTGTAATGAAATCAAATCGACCACATTTGCAAAATCAGAAAAATAAATCATTTCCTTCTCTCTTAAATGGCAGATTGTAAACCAATTAGGTAGTATTCATTGTTATTGAATGGATGGGAAATAATTACATCTAGGCCTTAATCTCAATCCATTTAAAAAATTTTCCCTTGATAGTGTACTGTCTGTAATCTCTTATTTTGGTTGATAAGTGGTAAAAAGCTCAACGCCGATATATCACAAAATTATTACCTAATTACATTAGCCATTTTCTTTTGTGTGCTCAAAATATTTGCCAACAATTTCTGTTTTTTTACCCATTTAACATCAATGTATATTTTCTAGAATATACACATCAAGATGGTGTTAAAATAGTGTTGTGTGTCAAGTGCATTACTCAACACAGCATCGCGTCAAGATATATAATTAAGTGTTGTGTGTTGGATGTATTATTCATTTCAAAAAAAAAAATAGGGGTTGTTACAGATTCCATGGAAAGCACATTATAGTGATGAGTTCTTCTAAGATGAGTATGAGGTTTGGAAATACAACCCTATAAAGAGACCAAAAAAAGTATGCCAAAGTCGGAAGTTTGATGCTTAGATGTAAGATATATTCTACCAATTTTATTACAATCTCATTTGGGATCAATGGTTTTCTTTGGCAACATTCTTATAGACCTCAGCTAGAAGAAATGACTACTTAAATGCTTGGTTGAAAATCCTTGTATCAAAGTTGTGATCCACTCCTTAGTCAGATCACAAGAATGTATCAAAGGATAATTATGATGGCTATTGAAGGAGCCACATCACCTACAATTTCAGTGATGAAACTCACAATATGATCTTCAATCATACAGAAATATTGATACACCTTCTGATCTAGGAAATTCATCTTGATATTTCAAATGACAACATCATAATTTGGGTTATGGCTCAAAGAAAGATAAGGTCAATGCTGAAAGTTGAAGTGTGAGATAACAAACCTGTGTTTTTCCTTGAAAATATTGCATTGTGTTCAGAAGCAGGATGTTGAAAAGCTCATGAAAGTATCATGCCATTTGTTTTCATGAATATTACATTGTTAATTAAAGGACTTGGAAGATGCAGTGCATTTGGTTATTGCTGGTGTTAAGGGCATTTGAAGGATGGAACCTATTTTTGTTCAATCTTGAAATTTAAGAATTTGAAATAAGGAAAAAGATCATTGTCAAAGCACATTGTGATGGAGCAAGCTCACTGTTTGACATAACAAGCTTATAATGAAGAAAAAGGTCGAGTCCTATTTCAATTTTAGAGACAAAAGAACTCTAAAGGAAGATGAGTCATTTGCAAAAGTGAATTATTACTAACTGATATGATAAAGGATGAGCTACTTGGATTGAAAAGGTCAAAATCAATGTTCAGTTGAAAATACAGTTTTGCAGGAATATCCTTACTAGTACTGCTGAAGTAGTAACCGAGTATGCTATGGGTCTATCATATTTATCTCTTGATGAAGACATCTCATTAGAAGATCCATGATCTTGACTCATTCGCTTAGGCTGATATCAAGATGAAATATCCTTTGATTGTTTTCTGAGGCATTGGGACTCTATGATTTTTTGGACATTTGGTTATGAAAAGGAAAATTGGCACATTACAAAGTCTGATTGGACTTGCAAGGGGTGTAAAATGTAACTAGGATTTATCCTAGAAGACTAGAAGTCTTGAATGTAAAAATCCTAGGGTTTGTAGATAAAACCCTAGATCTATATTAACGTTTTCGCTGAAAGAAGAAACCCTAGCCTATGCAAGGAAGGAATGGCACCATGTTGATGATGAGGACAAGGATGATAAATATGTAAGATGGATGCAAGAAGGCTAATATCAAGAGGGAGCTAACATTTCCTATGATCCTCAAAAGATAAGTAACTTATATCTCTCTTCCTTGATTATTGTTTTTAGCTAGTCTCTCTCCTTTACTTCTCTTTTTTGTGTTATAATCATTCTTTCGTGACCTCTTAGTGAGGATGGCAAGTACATAGTGAAGGTTTCCAAGGCTCTGGAAACATATGGAAGAAGTGGAAGAACAAAGTAAATCTTTTGACAAGAGGATATTCCTATAATTGGTGATTGTTGAGAGATATTATACTAGATGTGATCTTAAGCTTAGAGGGAGGAGGCAGATCCAAAAATATGAAGTATACCTTGATCATGTCGAAGTGAAGTTAGTGGAGATTTCCAAATAGATCTACAAGATCTAGCATGTAGCAGATGGCAATTTCATCACAAAATCTAGTTGTATTTGGAGAGAGACACCATACAAGACTAAAAGATAGACTACGTGCTAACAATGGGGTGGAGGCCTAATGTCACCTCAGCCAAAACCATTGCTCTTTATGAACTTTCACTAAAGGGAGGAGTCCTAGTACAATGGAGATCGCTTAAAATGGATATGCTAGGTATAAGGTACAAGGTGATCAAGTTATGACTCATCCAAGAGAGATACTCAATAATGTTTCAGAGCTTCAAGGAAGAAAAGCACTCTCTAAGAAAAGCCTTAGGAATCAAGGTTCAATACCTAGGGTTTTGATGTTTTTCAATGGTGATAGGTGTTCACAAGGTCAAGAACAAAGAGAAAGGGTTCCTTGCAAAGATAATAAGTTATTCCAAGGCTCATGAAACCCTTAACAAAGTCCTCAAGTTGAGGGAGAAGAAACTAGGGTTTCCTTCCTAGGGAAAATTTGAGTGGATACCCACCAAAATGATAGGTCATGTATCCAAGACCCACCTCTTGATGTTTAGGCTCTCAAACTACCAAAAATCCTCCTCCCTAAAATTTTGTTCCAAGCCCTAGTTTTTTTCTCTAGCCTCAAAAGGACCAAATTTAAGGAGATAAATTTATCTTGGAAGTTGACCTGGAAACATTAGATGGGCTTAGATATTTGGGCTTAGATGGCATAAACATTAAACTCTGTAACCTCATAAAACACAGGAAGGGAAAAGCAGAGTCAAAATATGTAATAGATACTGCCCTCTCATATCAATAGCAGCCTGGAAGAGAGGAAAATTTCAGAGTTAAATGTGAAGAATATCAATAGATCAAATTGTTTTAGACAAATTTCAAAGCCTAAGCTGATTGAGCAATTGAAGTTCCAGTCTTCATTATCTAAGGAACTTGGGTTTGGGTTTTGTGGTAAAGTCCTCCGAACAGGTGGACTAGAGAAAACTGGGATAACAGATTGAATTTTAACTACCTATGCAGTGTGGAGTGGAAAAGGCACCAAATTGGTGTCATTTCTGAGGAAATCCATATGAGGCCTTCGATAGGGAGGGGCTAAGAAAAATATTATTGATGCCCTTATTGTCATAGATCCAACAATTGATGAAGTAAACCCACAGTATCCAGGTGCTAAAAAGGATGACCCAGGTTGAGGAATAGTTTGTGGCATCCATTATTGTTGCCTCTGTGGCTATTGTTGCCTATGCAAACCCTAAGATTTCATTGAATTAGACTAGGGTAACAAATTGTTAGAAGAAAATGTTGCGACCCAGTCTGATATATTGGAAATTCCTAATGTAGGAATATTGTTATCCCTTGGGATATCACCTTTAATCCATTCCTCTACACCTCTCTCAATTTCTTTAAATGGGGTGGGCACTTGCTAAGATGCTATTCTATGTGCAGTTCTATCATTTGCATCATCTCTGTTCGCTATAATAACTTCCCTAGACAATGCTAATGGCAATGGAAATGGCTCTTGTAGAGAGCTCCCAGCACAATAACCAACAAGAAATCTATTAGCTGCAGTAACATCCCTTGAAAGAGAGTAGGATGAAGGTGAATCATAAACAAAGACCAATATATTCCTCTGCAGAAAAATAGACATAATTAGGGGAAAAATCCTAGAACCAAACGATGGTAGGGTAGGACAATGCAACTGTTGCTGACAACGATGATTGTGACTAGAACTGAAGTTGGAACAAACTTGTGCGGGAAAATCATAAAAAATTCATTATGATGCTCCTCGAGCCCAGGGTTCATAATGTTGGTGTTCAACATGATGGATTCTACTCTCTCTCTCTTGGTGAGCATATTTCTCTTGGATGTTGAGTGTTTTTGTTTCAGCTGTTGGACCAATTGTATCTTCTTAGACCTATGATGTGCAAATGCTCTGGAAATAGTGATTTTCTCCTGCTCATCATTACATTCTCCCTCTGCTGGTGTCTGTGAGAAAAACCCAAGTTGGTGTGCCACTACCATCCCACAAAAATAATAAAATTAGCATTTATAGATTAGACATACTAAACTATTTAGTAGCAAGGAAGAAAAACATTTCTCAAACTTCACAGGATAACACAAGCCCAAAACTATAATACCTATTATAAGAAAAATACACCTTAAACTATATGTAAAATAGTAAAATTTTAAGAAGCACTTACATTGTTTTAAACTTGACCAGGAAATCATGGCAGTATTCTTCAACTATTCCTTTTGGTTCTATTCCTCTGATGCACCTGAATACCCAGCCAGGACTCGGCTAAGAGCACTGAGCAACTTGGCATACAATAATTTGGTTTTATCAATATCATTTAAGAATCTAAATCTGTGATCAGGAGAAGGAATTTGGTAACATCACTTTGTCGACCACATCTCATCCACTCCCAAAGTTGTTGACCGAAATATCTACTATGGTATTGCCTAGTAGTTAGGTATTAACACAAAACTAGGTAGTATGCAGTTTTCCATATCGATTGGTAGATGATTATTTTCATATCATATTTCTTAGATCTCCCAAATGAGATCTCATGAAGATATTTCTTCTTTATTTCATGTCAGAGATTCTATCAATCTCTTTTATTCCATGCAAGATAACATGTCTGTCCTGTAGATCTCCTTGCATTCATGAAGTCATTTCAAAGAAAAATGATTACAAATCTTCAACTCACATTTTCTTTAAGTGACACAGAACTCGCATTCTATGTCATTCAAATGTATACAAATCTTCAACTGAATGTAACAGCCCTCCAAGACCAAGAATGATCCTCCAAATGCAAGAACGCTTCTCCAAATGCAAGAACACCGAAGTCTGCAAACAAAATAATGAAGATCTTCATGTCGGCTCGAAAATGAATTAAATTAAATAAATGGAAGTAATGTCGGCTCAATAAAATAGTCACAACGGTTCATGAGTTTATGTCGGCTTGCATATATGGACATAACCACTATAAATACCCGTCTAGTGTTAGTGAAAATACATGAAGAAAAAATATCACATGCCTCCGAAATTTCATATATAGAAGAAGAGCTGCAGTAGGGTTTGACTGCACCTCGTTTGGGTTTTAGGTGCAGTCATGATCTCAAGTATATGGAGCAGGAAGGAGGAATCTCAGATAAGTCTACAGTTCCAAGTGAGGATAGGATCTCGGCATATCTCTGAGACCCTTCGCATGACTGTAAGGTGAAGTTCTTAGATCACTGTAATCTCAGATGGGACAACAATGACTTCCAGTGACACAATAAGTTGTTATAGTGACTTTAAAGCCCTCGCATATATTCCTGTAGTTTTGATCTAGGCATATATATGTGTATCTCGGTGATCTCACATTATTACAGTCTCCGCATGATAAGGAGCAGCAGTGATCATTGCAGTCTTAGCTTAAATGGAAAGTAAGATCTCAGTGCAGGAAATAAAGTAATCACAATTTCGGTGAACTTAATTCATGGCAATCAATGCATATATGTGATGGAAAGAATCTCAGAATCCTTACTATTTTCATATAGCCTCAGTCTCACTGTCTCGACTTAAGAAGCATCACATTGATCCTATCGTTGTCCTCACTGTCTTGGAACTTTTGTCATAAAGTACATTCTCTACTGCTCACAATTAGCATGATGATGTTTCCAGCTAGGGTACAGTGATGATCCAAATATGGTGTAGCAGCAATGAAGCCCTCTGTGCATTGATCAAGGATGAAAATCAAGGTCACGATAATGATCTCAATGAAAAATCCGAGATCACCTGTGTGGCAATCTCAAGAGACAATCATGGTGTAGCAATGATGTCAACAATAATGAAGATCTCAGTGAGGCAGAGGTGCAGCAAGGATGATGATCCCAACAACGATGAAGAAGAGGATCGATGTCTTGGTCTTGGAGAGGAAAATTGTGTCAAGGGTCATGGTTTTGGTATTCGTCAATGGAATCTCTATAAGAAGAATTTTGCGTGGGTTTTCCTCTCCAAGAGGGAGAGGTTTTGGCCCTGGAAAAAAGCCAAATATTTGTGTTCTTGTCTCTTTTGTTTTTGGTAGTAGTTTGATGAAGTAAACACACCCACTAATAATGGATGGAACATTAAGTTAAGATAAATTGTATAAATGCTTCACAAATTGTTATCATAGTAAAGAAGAATCACCTTATTATGTTTGCCCTAGATTCTTCAACATGGTATCAGCTTCCTTCATAGAGAATATGATCTTCTAAACTGATAATTACTTTCCAATGATTTCTTTAACCAAGTTCACTTATGTCACATACATCATTAAGTAACTATACATAGAAAATCTCAACAGTAATGCAATAATTATATTAGTATCATAAAGAGACACGATTTTACATTGTGAAAACCCAAACTCGGGAAAAAACCTACAATCTTTTCTTAGGAGAAATTGTTCCATCCATCAAAAGTACAATATGATTTTCCAGTCAAATTGACTACAAAATCTGTACAAGCAAAGTTTGGCCTTACTGTTGTTGCCAAGAATTTCGGTCAACCTCAGTCAACAGGGCCAAAACTTGGCCTACTGCAACTACCTAAAAACTCAGTCAACTACCCAGGAAAATTGGTCAAATTGCCCCGATAGAGCTAAGTCAACTACTTTAGAAATTTGGGCAAACAGTGCCTCAAAAATTTTGGTCAAAGAGTGGTCAACACTGGTTAGAATTCTTGCTTCTCTCTCTCCTTCGCATGTGTGAACTAAAAACAAATGATTTCTGTGTGATCTAAATTGATGCCAAAAAAATGGAGGTTGAGTTTGTATTTATAGTGGTCATGAGGTTCCCAAGGGGCACATCTCCTTGTGCTGGACCGACTTTAAATTTTTTGGAGGCAAATTTGAATTAAATTTCTTCTTCTTAATTTTTCTTTTAGGGTCACGACTTGAGCTTCTAGGAATACTGACCGCAACAACCCAAAAAAAATCAACATAGGATTTAATAAAATCTGGGAGAAAAGGCATAAAAAAGAGAGAGTTGAGAGAGTGTGGGTCCATTGCATGTAAGTTAAGACTGGCTGACTGAAAGAGAGGAAGGTGCAAACAAAACGGTGGTAAGATCATATCTGTAGCCCAGTTAAGCCAAATAACAGATAGTGTGAGAAGGTAATATCCAAGGCCACCAATTCAAGAATGATATGGTTATCTGGGAGGTCATGAAATCACCGAAAATTCAGAAGCCTAAGGGTAATTATTATAAGCATTGGTTTTTAGATTAATAACATGCCAAGGTTCATTCCTGTGAGGTTTTATCTAGCTTAAAAAATTTCTATGCATTGTGTGATGTTGTAAGTGTTGTTGCACATTTATCTGTCCAGCTTTACTTCGGTTGCATAGAACAGAGAGATCCATATAAGCATGCATGTATGGGTATTTTATTCCCATAGTAGTTCAATGAAATCTGTAGTGATATGCATTTTGTCTCGTCCATTGGAATATATATCATAAATTCATCCTTTGGTGAACACACTTAACCTTAATAAAAGCACAATTTGATGTTAATACAACAGTTTGGACCAAGAAGAGAATAAAATGTTGGCAGGGTTAAACTCATTGTTAGTTTGATATAGTACTTGTTTATGAAAATAAATCCATTTAAATGAATTCATTGAGACTTTAGAAAATTTAATGTTGGAAAACTAAGCTCTGCAAGGGCAAAGTTTAAGAGTTCAACTCAAACTTGGCAAAAACTCTGTCGCAAAATAATTAAAAATGATGTCATTTCCTTCAAGTTTTGGCATTTATTTTATACCCTAGCAAGTTTTTCCATCCACTCATGAGTTGCACTCATTAGGGAGAAAATAACCCATGAGTACTCATAAAATCAACTCACTTCTGGCAAGTTTGACTCATGGACAGAGAGTCAGACTCAGGACGGAGTTAATTTGGCTTGACAACAAGCCCAAGTATGGTTTGGCTTGGGAGTAGACTCAATGATTTTTTTCACCTATTAAGAAAAAAAAACAAAAAAACAAAAACAAAACAAAACAAAAACAAAAACAAAAAACAAAAAAAAAAAAACTTTTTATGTCAATATAAGAAGTAATCTAAAAATTATATACAATTGTTCACCAACTATGCATGAGTGTGTATCAAAATTTGAGGCTTATATTTCATATACAAATTGGCTAAACATGTCAAACAAAATAACTTCAAGAAGTATGAACATAAAATAGCCCCTAGATGGGAAGAGTGCATTATCCTTTACTATTGGCCTTCAGACATTTGACTGTGCAGGAATTGGTTGCAAATTCAATTGACACTTTTAACATTTCCAGCTACGTTTCTACACTTCCATTCCACTACATTGTTTGATATCTCTTGCCTACACTTCCATTACACTACATTTTTTGATAGCTTTCGCCAACATTTCATTGCAATTGAACCTTCAGCTTTTGGCCAAATCCCATGCGCTCTTTGCACATAGTAGGGAAAGTGAAAATACATGCATGGTATGAACATATGGTATTAGAGTGTGTGTGTTAGAGAGAGATAGATCCAGAAAACAAATCAGGCAAGATAGGAGTTAAAGTATTACTAAATAGATTTCACAATCAATAGAGGTACAACAATCAGGATATGAGAATATAAACAAGTTAGTTACATGCCTGGGTGTCTAGAAATGTGCAATTTGCCTCTAAAGCAACTTCCAGTGCCCTGAATTCAAAGGGAAAATCATCTGTAGATGAACCACTGTAAAGTTCAGCATCACCAATTGATTTTTGTTGGCTAGACTATGCGCTACCAGACATGGCATCATCCCTCAATTCTTGTCTACTTGACACTAGTGGAAATCTTGAGCTTCCTTGTTCTATAGAATGCCACATATTGTTAACCATGTCATTTCTAACATTTATACGCCTTTGTAGTTCAGCCACATACTGTAGAACATAGTTATCCAATGAATTCAACAACAGTACTTCATCAGCTATGATTATACACCTTATATGTTCTAGATTCACAACAATTTCTCTGTCTCATCCCAGAATAGTGGAAGGATATACAAATAACGGAACCAAAAGACAGAGATCCCTAGCCAGCAAGTCACAATGCTTCATTATTGTTAATTTATCTACCTCCAAAACTTGAGAACTCCCATTTTTATCTATTCTTATCCATGACCGAATCCCCTGCCCTCTCTTTTTAACTCCCAAAAGGTCTAGTCCTTGAAATAGAGGCCTTCCAAGCATGGTTGATCGACAGGGAGCTTCACGTACCACAAGAACAGAAGGTCGAGGAGGAAGAAGGGGCTCTTTCAAATCTACCATATAATACTGGTTTTCAGCTTCTGATAATTTGTTTTCACGGGATCAAAGTCTCCAAACCTGTGTCTATAGTTATTGATAAGTGATATGTGCCTCTGCAAGCCTCCTTGAACAGAGATAAAGACAACTGACCAATGAAATTTTACTAGATCAAAAGATCACAACCATTTCCAAAATGCGTCCTCATTTCATGAAAGTATATGTAGATTGTGACTCTAGGAAACAAATAAAAATCTTCGACTCTTGAACTCTAAACAAGTAAATGTCCAAATTGAACCTCCAATTGGTTCCCAAACGTTGTGAGCTTGAAGTGTAATGCTTGAAAGGTGACGTCCCTTGATATTCAAAACACAATTCAGAGTCATCTCAAAGCAAAATTTCACAGAAGTTTATCCTAAATTCCTAGTTTCAACTTTCAACCCCCCCATACGACAATCCCACCTTGCTCGAAAGTTAATCTTTAGAATAAATAAATAAAAACCTACGAAGATTCATCTATGGAAGAATCAATGAGTTGGAAGAGAAAATTGGTTAAGGAGAAGGAGGAAGCTATCAAGAACATTCAAACTTCAGTGGATGTGATTTCTCTTACAGCAGTTCCCATCACCAGAGTTTCTACTACAGCCACTGCATCAGCGACAGGTACAGAAGGAGCTAAACAACTTACTGAAGTTGTTTAGAACCTGTCTATTCAGACAGGAGAAATCAATAAACTAAAGGATGAACTCAAAGAATTACGGCTTATGAAGTCTATATCAGATAGTTCACACACAACTGAAACAAACAGACTCAAAGGCCAAGTGGAAGTGTTGAAGAAAGAAATCATAGATTCCTCCATAGGAAACAAGTTGGTTTTAGCAAAAGAAATCCTATGGGAAGAAATCACAGAGGCAATCAAGGAGATTTGGCCCTCCATTAAGATAATAGTCAATCAGAAAGATCTCTAGGAAAACGCTCAGGAAGCAGTGGAATCCACAACTAGACAGCTGGAGGATATGCCAGAGACTACCTCTCATATAATGAAATTTCTGAATTCCAAGGATGACTATGAGCTTGAGGAGTTAAGAATAAGTGACAGAACTGAAAAAAATATTAGAGGTAAAGAAGATTATCACTAAGAAAAATCTCACCCTTCAGCTACAAGAAAAGTGCAGCAATGTTAACAACATAGTTCAGAGATTTTTCAACAAGATTGAACCTTTGGTCAACAAAGGCTTACCTTCTATAATGGTTATTAATGATAAATTGATGCCAATTGAGGATTATTTCAAGAAGTTAACAAAGGTGGGCACCCATGTAGCTTCAGTAGCCAATATCAAAGGATCAGCAACACCAGCTCTCATAGTAAAAACACTCAGGGATTCTTTCTTCATCCTAGATGAAATCAAGCATATATTTTTGGTAAAACCCACGTTTACTAAATACACTAAGATGGATGAAATCTACAAGATGGTAACAAAGATTTATATCCCAAATAACAAACGCTGGGAAGAATTAACAGATTTACTTGATAAAAGATAATTGAACAACATTCAGTTTTTGAGGGAACAGTCAACTAGCTCCAACCACTCTTCAACTTTTTCAGTAATAGTCATCAAACAACACAGCACAAAAGTAGTGCCAGATCATTAGACAGTTTCATTTTTTATTGTGTAAATAATCTATTTTTGTAAAAGCAATTCAGGATATTTTCGTCCTACTATTGTATAAATAACTCTCTTCATGAGTTATTCAAGGTTGCACCCTTGAAGAAGCATTTCTAGACATCTTATGTAATTAATCTTTCTGGATCATTAATATAAAGCAAAGGGTTCTAAATTATGTTTTACACAATTTGTGTTTCTTGTAAGTTTTTCCAATGTCATTCATTATTGTTGGCTTATATGGGCTTGACCCAGGTTCGGAAGAATTATTTAGCCAAAGAAATCCCGCAGCTGTCGGCCCTTTCAGCAACAGCACGCGAAGCGCGGACTAACGTCTCACCCGAGGTAGCAAGGGAGGGTGCTGGAACCAGGTTTCCACACCCTGGGGATGTCTTGGATGAGGGTTGGGGCTCGCGTGTTGTTTTGCAACCTTGCGCTACGCTAGATCCACGTCGATCGGAATACCCTTATCGTGCTTATTACAGATTGAATCACTTATTACTGGTTTGATCTAGTTAAAATGGTGTTTAAGCAAACATTTATTACTTTTGGTTACTTCATGCATTAAGATTAACCCAGTTCACATGTATTCAATCGTAGCAAATGCAGAAATCCTAATAGTTCATTTATCATAAAAGAGTAAAGTCGTAATCAACACAGAATTTAGAAGAAACTTATCTTTATTATCAATCTTCAACAATACATCCAGATCCACCCTGCGCACTCAGCTGCAAGGGTCTGTGCACATAGATGCGGACTTTCCAGGCCTCTGCGCACACAGCTGCAGAGCCTCTACCTTCTCCCCTACTCCCTTGACTCAGACTTACAATTGCTCTCAAACTATTCACCCATTACATATTCGGGCCAAAAACCAAAATTTTTCTGCCTTTCCCTCATAGAGCCTCGCTCTATTTATACTTTTCCTTGGCCCGCGATCCCATTGCGAGCTAACTCTATTACTATTTCTTTACATTATTTTCAGGCGGACTACCCTTTGGCTCAACCTACTATAGCTCGTGCTCCGCACTTTCTGCGGAGTCTTTTACCCTAATACTACCCAAAATTTCGAGCTTCGCACCCCATACTCATTCCGCGGGGCTTTTGCTACCCAATAGTCCCCCAACACAATCATCGTGACTCGTCCTGAATCACTGAGCTAGTGCGTCCATCTTTGTGGGAGGTCGGTCAACAACTTTAGTGCATCGCTGGTACTAATAGCAAATTCTTTCGTCATATGCTGCATCGGTTCCACCTGTGGTGCCGATATTTCTGCCCCTATCTTGGTTGTCTCCATCCTAACACATTCGACCTTCATGTGTGCTACCTTATGCTCTATGGTGGTTGAAACTGCAAATGCCTCGTCCAACCATGGCTGGATACGAGCTTTCACCATGGCTTCCTTCTGTCTCATGGCTTCGGCTTGGATTTTCATGTCCTACACCTCCCTCATCTTAGCCAACCGTTGCAGGATAGCAACGGTCTACGTGGTTCCCCGAAGCTGATCATAGCCGTGCTGAAGTTCCCAGGCCTCTGCTTCCAACCTGCGAAGTGTGGGATCTTCCTGAAGGACAGTGAGCATATCAATCGACTGAGTTAGCAACTCGGTACATTCTTCGAGTGACCGTGCAAGCATCACGCGCCCCATATCAATAATGTTCTTGCATTGTACTACGACCTCTGGGGGCATTGGTGGTGGGACTTGCAATTTCAACTTGGTGATCTACACGCTGAATTCGAGCTGTAGTTGTGCGGCCTCCTCTTTTGTCCTTCAGAACTCCGTAGCCAACATATGAATCCATGCGTCAACAGGTAAGTCCCCTGTAATATCTAACGCCTGAGCACTCAAACAGGCTTCCACTACTACCTTTTCCATCTGTTGTTTTTGTGTGACTGCTTCATCGCATTGGAGTTGTAGCTGTCCAATATTAATTTCTGCTCTTGGAGTATCTGGTCGATGTGGCCAGCCCTTGCGCAAAGTTCGATTGTGGTGCTATCATGGAGTTGTTGCAAACTATCGCATAGGAGTGCAGCCACGCTCAGTCCCAATCCAGTAAGGCATTCTAGTATTGCTCGTTCTTCTGGTTGGTTGGTGACCAACGCGCCTGCTGGGATTGGAGTAGACTCAGCAACCTGGGTTCTGAGCAATGGTTCTGTAGCTGTCATACCGAAGGCTTCTATAGAAACACTAGGGCCTACCTGTGCAATTCTTGATTCCAATTCGTGTAACTGTGTCTAGAGCTCCCCCAACACAATGTGTTGTTCCGACATAGCCTCATCGACCGCCTCCCGAGTAGGTTCGCGAACGATATTTTCGATATCATTTAGATTGCCCTCCGTTAGGATGGTAACTTCACTGTCGATCTTAGATTCTTTTACTTTCTCTCGTGCCTTCAGTCACTCTAGTGTGGCTGAGCGCTTTAGTGGGGTACTTGTTGCAGCCAGCTGAGCGATTTCCTTCTATGTGCCTTTGTCCTTTGTTGGTGTCTGTGCGCCTGGTACTGTTTTGTCTGTTGCTGCAATTTTTTTCCTCTCACACTGCCATGGGTCCTCGCCAAGCCGTAGGCCAAGCCTCGACAATCTTGTGAACAACGTCATTAATGACAATAAACGGGAGAGGGGTCCATGTCTATGTTGGGTCCTTCTGCACCCGGATGTAGACGTGATGCATATCTGCTTTGAATTCTGCAATGTGATTCATACTCTCATAAACTTCATTTGTTAAGTGTGGTAATGCATTGATCCACTAACGCACATTTGTGTCCATCAATACCCAAAAGATCTTAATCCCTTGAATTCTGCTTGCATCCTTGGTCACCCAGAGGGACGCATACTGCACGGCTTCCAGCCATTCTGGGGTTAAAACAGGAAACTAGCTGTCTTCAGGCAACTCAGTAGTGACTAGCATGAGGGACAGTAGCAGCCACGCATAATAGAACGGCTTGCCTTCTTCCTGGACTTCACGACAATTGGCTAGAAATTCTTCACAAAGAAACTGTGACCAATTGAATCATACACCAGTGGCACATTCTTCAGCCAGTGCGATAACTATGGTAGAGACCTCAGAGCTCCGACATTTCCTCATTACTTTTCCTACCAGCAACTGAGTGGCTACCCGAACTGCGTTGTCGGAGATACTGTCAATGATGTACGCTCGTGTTCCCTTGGCGAGATTATACATCTTATTTAGTTGTTCTATCATGCCTACATCGTTACTTTTGGCTGTAATTTCCTGAGGGTTTCGCCCAGCACAGGGTAGATGCGAGACCCGATGAACAAGTTCTACTGTGATACAGACGGGTTTACTGACCCATAGTGTATCTTTGTGCACTAGACAGAGCAACTGCTTGATGACTAACATAGTAATAGGGGGCTAGATAAAGTGCGGAATTTCTAGGAGACAAAGTAATCCAGCTTCGTCCACCATTCGCAGCCACTCCTTTGGCTGTAGAGTTGTCACCATGCCTTTTATCGTGTGGTCCATTAAGGCATCTGTCGCTAGATGGGGAAATTTTGTTTGATCTGCAAGGCGCAATCATCGAATTTCATCATTGCAACATGGACAACCACTAAGTTTTCTACTAGGACGTCTTTCGGGAGAGAGGGGGTAGTGATTATACTGTTGAATTCATCCAGGTTTGTGGGTACCTTGTTCATCCCCTTGCTTGGAGGCATATACTTGGGTCGTCACACTGGCTATTCAGGGTCTTCCTCAGGGATGTCCTCTTCAACCCTCGTGGGAGACTCTTCTATTTCTTCCTCGCTATCGATGATAACAGTTTTACCTTTTTCCTTCATTGTGGACTTGCCAACCTATAGGTGTCGTGGCAACCGGCGAACTAATTCTGGGAGTGGAGGTTTCTTCTTGGTCTTCAGCATCCATGGGGATTTAGAGTGTTCTGCTTCTTGTGGTGACTATGGTTGTGGACTATCGGTGGTAGGCCTTTGAGCTTTCAAGATGACATCTTTGTAATGCCGTGGCACTTCCTGAAACCATGAACTATTTTCAACTTCCTCGGTGCTCATGATGTAGGCAATACAAACCGATTCTCTTTCCGGACAGTACGACGTGGTGGTGTGACCTTGACTTTATTTATATATCGATTGAACTTAGAAATTGGCGGCTTGTTTTTGTAGTAGCTCATAAATGTGACTTGGGTGGTTATGCTTTTGCCTTACTGGCCCGTAGCGTGCTTCATGGTGCTTTAAATGCGCCATCATATCATGACCAATATCTTCAACAGTCACTTTCCATCTTTCCTTTGCAACCGCGAATCCCCAAGGTCGCAGATGCGGTTTCTATAGGGGGGTGGTGGTCATATTGCACCATTGTATAGCAGCCTGTTTTATAGTCATGCACCCTCTTCCAACTGCTTGGGGTGCTGGGACTGAACCCTCAACGGATAGTCAGAAGGGCGAACCCTTCCCGCGGGTCCCCCAGTTCCTCACTGACCTGGTTCGCAAGCACCCTAGATGTCCTCCTGCTTCTATCATGAAATTATGGTGTGCGCGCCCCTGTGGCTTCTGGTGCAGCCATATCAAGGTAGGAAAGCCAACCATGTTGGTTTCCTTGGGCCATTCCTTTTCGTCATCTAGGGCGGCCACTTCTAATTGAAGTTTCTCAATGGCTTTGTCCAACTTCATACTGGTCATGGATTCGGGCCTCAGTTTGTTCCAACTCATCAAGTCGTCATTTTGCACGCTGAATGGCAGCCCACAATTGCTGAACCATGTCACGGATGCCATCTCTGGTGGGAGAAGCTATGCCTATAGTGGTTGATTGGGCTGTATGGGGGAGGTTCCCTCTAGCCTGATGATCTTGTGGTCCACTCTGGTCTATTTGAGGTGTCGGTCATTCGCCATACACCTGTATTCTTCATGCTATCGTTTTGTGCCAACTTAACCACCACACGTATCTTCTAATTCGAAGTCGAAACTTTCTCGTTTATCTGAGCTTCCACGATCCTTCTATCGGTGCGCATGCCCTGTCTGCTGACGCACTAGGTAGTTCTTGTACTACACATGTGAGCTGGTCTTCAGTGGTCGCGTCCTGCTCTTTCGGGTGGTGTCTTTCTTCACATCGTGCCGATTGAGTCACCTTATTACAGATAACTGTCATCGCAGATGGGTTCTTTGTAGTGCTCCACTTCCGTTGGGTCCAGCGAAAGTACTACGTGAAGTGACTTCTTTTCAAAAGTCATCGTGCACCTTTTCAAGTTGATTATTCCTTTCATGTCAGTGGCCCAATCAATCCTGAGCAAAGTAGGGTAAGGATTGCTATCATCGATAAGCTCTATGACTTCAAAGTCGGTTTGGGTCGTTACACCATCGATATCCACCGTCACCCCTTGTAATCAGCCCATTGGTAAGATTTTTTGCTGGTTAGCCATTCGTAGTTGAATCAGGGACCATTGCAATACGGGCTTGCCTATACTCTCCCAAGTTTGCTTAGGTAGTATATTTTCATCCGAGCCTAAATCCAAGATGACTTGATCCATCTCATAATCTCCTATTTGTGCCATCATTCTCATTTCTCGTCCAGTGCATAGAGCATGTCGTCCTATCCTCCGAACCACCTGGGGTTCACTGAATTCGACACTCTTGGTAATCAACTCCTGTAGCCCTTGGACAACCTTCTAATTCCGCAGCAATTTCATGCATGCGTCAAGAAAGGAGGTGATCATGTATGGGTCCATTTTGGCTTCTTTTTGGTCCTTCTCACCTGAGGTAGGTCTTTCGCAAAGCTCAGCTGATCTTCGTTTGGACTTGTCATTCCTTGCTTTAGTTCAATAGTACGATTCCCCATAGGTGGGTCGCCTCGCTCCCCTCCTATGTTCCCTCCTTCCGTTGCGTCGTTCCTTCGCACCATATTTATACTAGTGTCCTCTTCACGGGGTTCCGCACACATCATCTGGACATTCTGGGTTGGCAGAGGTTGAAGCACCCCTTTCTCGTTTAATTGGGCAAGCAAGGTTGGACAATCTACCAATTCGTGATTGAACTGTTCGCAATAAGGACATGAGATCCTAGTTGGGTTAGTGCACTCACGAGCATAGTGTCCTTGTTCACCACAATTATAACAAGTTATCTATCTGCGACCTTGGTTGGGTCCCCATCCTCTTCCCCGACCTCGTCCTTGAAATCCTCCCCGTGTTTCAGCTTGTACCCTGTAGGCTGGGGTCTATTCCATCATTAAGTCGTAACTTCGACATGTTCGCTCATCGTGTCCTACTGATCGACAAAAATTGCAATATAACTATTGTGAGGTCTGGGTATAATTCTGTAATAGATGGCAGTTATCTGTTACATGTTTCCCTCCCACCTGGCAAATCGCGCACTAGAGCGCAGGCATGGCATTTTGTCTTGTCTGGACTTACACTTTTAATGGCACTAAGCCTCCTCCCGCCAGATAGTTCGCGAAGATCGAGCAATGGTCTTTGTCATGTGCGTGGCTTTTACATTTAATACATTGTGCCTCTGGTTGTACCCCTGATTGAGGCATTCTTCCTTTCTTCAAGCTTTGTACTTCCAAACTTAAGTTCTGAAGTTGCGCATGGAGTTGTTGAACTCCCAACCCTGGGTCCGGAATCAAGGTCGCATTTAACCTCATAGTTGTATCTAGTGCCTCAGCCTGAGTTGAGATCTTCTGTTGTGATAGAGCCATCCTTATATGGGGTGTTAACGATGCCACAAACCATGTGCAATGTTGTCTGTCAGTCAACGTCATATTAGCTTCACGAATAGTACTCTTTAATCTTTGGTCCAGATCCCACGGGGTTTCACCAGGCAGCATTGCTATTTCCTTGAACCCAATGATCGATTGGTTCTCAGACTTTGGTCAGCCAAACTCCTTATTAAGCATATCCTGTATAGCTGCTAGTCCTTCATTCGAATGGTCGGTTGAGTGTTTTATGTACCATGTCAGCACAAGGTCCTGGAGTGCACTGACTAGCATAGCCTTTTTGATATTTCATCCATTATACCTTGCGCATCCCATACGGAGTTTATCACAAACCAGAACTGGCTTGGATCTTCATTCCCTATACCTTGAAAGGTCAGTAACTTGACTACAGCTGCCATCCCTGTTCTAGGAGGTGGTGGAAGAGGTGGTGAGGGTTGAGGTGGTGTGGGTGGACGTGACGTGGGTGATGGGGGTGATGGCATAGATGGAGGTGGTATCAGCGGAAGGCATTCTGTAATCAACCGGACTGCACTTTTGGGCAAGAACCTAGCGAGATCTTCCTCACTTTCCCACGAGATAGAAATCAGAGGATTGTTCCCTGCTCCTCCCATTCCTCAGTAAGCTCTTCCACTTCGCATTACCCTAGACATTAATGTATGCGCAGAATCTATTTCACACAACAACATCTTAATCCAAGTGTTTAATGACTTGATGTATTGACCCCACGGTCCTTGGAGAATTTTTCTTTCTGCTTCGTTGTAGCTTACAGTGGTATCTATTGTGAATTTAGTGATAAATCCTCCAATGATTCGATCTACCCAATGATCAACAGCGCATGACTTTGTCTTCAGTGGCTTCTAGTCTATGCACCAGTTCTGGGGTCCACACTATCGGCTGGTCTAATCTACACCTTCCCACATTATCAGCTAACTTTTCGATCCACTCATATAATTCTATCGAGAATGTTATGAAGAAGATCTCATGTATGTCCGTGAGGATATAGTGATCCAACCATTGTTCCTCTGATATCCGTGAGTTCCTATTTTCCTGAACTGCGAACTCATTGAGCTTTAGATCCCACCAATCTTCGAGCTCTTTCTTTGTAGGATTACAGTGTTCCCACATTAGACACCCCTTAAGTAGATCCCGGTCCCGGCAATGGAACCATTTGTTGGCTTATATGGGCTTGACCCAGGTTTGGAAGAATTATTTAGCCAAACAAATCCCACAGCTACGGCCCTTTCGGCAACAGCCCGCGAAGCGCGGACTGAGGTCTCACCCGAGGTAGTAAGGGAGGGTGCTGGAACCAGGTTTCTGCACCCTGGGGATGTCTTGGATGTGGGTTGGGGCTCACGCGTTGTTTTGTAGCCTCACGCTACGCCAGATCCGCGCAGATCAGAATACCCTTATCGTGCTTATTACAGATTGAATCACTTATTATTGGTTTGATCTAGTTAAAATGGTCTTTAAGCAAACATTTATTACTTTTGGTTACTTCACGCATCAAGATTAACCCAGTTCACATGTATTCAACCGTAGCAAATGCAGAAATCATAATAGTTCATTTATCATAAAAGAGTAAAGTCGCAATCAACACAGAATTCAGAAGAAACTTATCTTTATTATCAATCTTCAACAATACATCCAAATCCACCCTACGCACTCAGCTGCAAGGGTCCGCACACACAACTGCAGACTTTCCAAGCCTCTACGCACACAGCTGCAGGGCCTCTACCTTCTACCCTACTCCCTTGACTTGGACTTACAACTGCTCTCAGACTATTCACCCATTACATATTCGGGCCAAAAACCAATTTTTTTTTCCTTTCCCTCATAGAGCCTCACTCTATTTATACTTTTCCTTGGCTCATGATCCCACCACGGGCCGACTCTATTACTATTTCTTTACATTATTTTCGGGTGGACTACCCTTTGACTCAACCTACTATAGCTCGTGCTCCGTGCTTTCCACGGAGTCTTTTACCCTAATATTACCCAAAATTCTGGGCTTTTCACCCCATACTCGTTCTGTGGGGCTTCTGCTACCCAAAAATTATGTTTTTTCTTCATATACTTGTGTCTTGCAGAGATAATTAGGTAGGAATAATTGTATTTCAATCTATTCCTATAAGCTTTCTGAAGTGATAATCTATAAAGAGAATGAATTAATGGACTATTTTTTTAATTAATTCCCTCAAAATTAATAAATCATCAACATCGTTTGTAAGCTCATGTGTATTTTCTCAAACCTTTAAACATAGTTGAAAGGTTTTCATACTTATTATTATTTAGCTTTCAATTTGAAAACTATGGCAATCATATTACTTTTTTGTTTCTACTCATCATCTTAAAAGTTATTTCACTGTGTAAATATTTATAGAAGCCCTCTGCTAAGATATTGATATTACTCAAGAGGTTAGGCACATCAGTTCTATATCTGTTTCATCCATTGGTCTCCCAAATTAAAACAAAACCTCCAAAACATTTTTCTTAGATTCTCTGGCCTAATAGCTAACCATTATTATCTCAGAGATACAACAATACCATTTGCAGCTACTCAGGCAGATTCAACTCATGTCCAGTCTGAAGCTAATAGGGCTAAAAACTTCATTTAGAGAATTAAGAACATCTGCCAGTAGGTCCATGACATATTGGACAGAGTGAATGTTAAGTACAAGAAACGTCATGATCAACATCGAGTACCACACAAGTTCCAGGTGGGTGACAAAGTTTGGTTACATTTACAAAAGGAGTGCCTCATTGGACCTCGCCACTAGCTTCGCCTGCTCTGATATGGGCCTTACACCATCACTAAGGTTGTAGGAGACAATTCCTTTGAACTTATCATTCTAACATTCCTTGGCCTACACCCAGTATTCAATGTGGACTAGTTGTGGCCATACTTTCCCCCATTCTTGGAAACACCTAACATTGCTGAGGAGATGACACCAATAGAGTTCAACAAAAGTTGTGTCAAACAAGCCACAACTGATAAGATCATGGACACACATATAAAGAACACTCGCCAGTAGAGGATCCAACTATAGCGGATTGTCAAAACAGGCAAACTCCTTCACTAGGGCAAGTAGCTCACCATGGACCAGGTTCAATAGAAATTTCCTCACCTCATGGAGGCTCTGCATGCAATGGAGACCATTTCTTCCTAAGGGGGGAGGAATGATCTAGGTGGATATTGGTGGCCACTGGCCTATTCCAGATAGACCTCATGTTGGCTTCATCAGTTTCCTTGATTATGGTAGCATTTACTATTTTTAGCAATTTTTTGGGTCTTGAATTTCTAGAGTTGTTTTGACCCCCTAAACGACGTTTTTTTGAGGTCTGATTTAGGCTTGTAGCCATAAGTAAGGTATTGTCACAAATCCTATATTACTCAGAGAGATATTTGTACAAAGTGTCGTATGCATCAAACGAAGATAATATGACCATGTTACAACCCGAGGAAGTTGGCTACCTAACCAACCCCAATGGGGCTCACAAACTCTTGGCATTCCATCTCCTAAGGTAAGGATTTTGGTTGTTTAGGTTTTCCATTTGTTGTTAAATAATAAAAGGGCTCTTGAGCCCCATTGTAACATAGTTCAGAGGCATGTAGCCGCCACATCTCTTCTCAGAGATAATCTACCATTGCCCAAGCTAGTTTATTTCCATTCTGTATGTAAGCATCTTTCATTTCTTTTAATATTAATGGAAGAATATTTATTCATGTTGCATCTTTGTGTTTATGTTTATGTCTATAATTTTTTGTGTTCATGTATAAGTTTGGATCAGGTCTTAAGAGATAAATAGGTGGATGATTATAAACTTTTTGTTGGTGAGGAGCATATGAAATGAATTCTCCGTAATCTATGGTATTTTTTGGACAATATCAATGCTCATTTGGTGAGGGTGGAAGGTTATGTGGTCTCTAATTCTACCTTAAGAGACTCTTCTAACCCCCTGGTGGTTCCATGATTCCCTTAGTTGATAATCCACATAACCTTATAGTCATTTCTTCTAACTAGCTTTGTCATAAGTTATAGAATTTTTTTCATGCTCCGAGAGTTTGAATGGCTACTAGTGTTTATGTTTTGTTCTTGTCAAATATTACAGTCGCTACTAAGCAACATCCTCTTTCGGCAATGGTTGCATGGTTTCAGTTCATTGCTTTTGGTGTGGCATTTAAAGCATCCAAAGGTTCGATGGGCTCTTATATTATTACATGTTCCTTTCAATATGATACCTGTTATCACTTAGGTTGTTCCCAAAAGTTATAAGAAAGGGAATACGGCCAAGGTAACCACAAACCAATGTTTTAGATACAGATTCTAGCCAATCTACATCCCAAGAGGGCTCTCTCTTTATGATTTAGCTTTGTTTTGAGGTATATTAGGCTAGTTATGAAGTACAAAGGTTTTGTTTTGAGTTTGGTTGGAGGAATGGAGTTTCAACAGAACAGTGAGGTAGAACCGAAGAGTCTCAGTCCATTGGGCATGATGGAGTCAAAGAGGGATGGCTTGCTGGGTTAGGTTTTCTCACCAAAGGATTTATTACAGAAAAAGGTACTCAAATATGGAACGATTTATAGGTTGGAATTAGATGGAATGGAGTCAATGGGTGAAGGGCAATTAAGAATCTTTCATCATGTTAACAGAGGGAAAATGGATGATTACTGTTAAGGAGCAGTTAAGAATTCCTTAGCTAATATTCAAGATGTAAGAACTAGGGGAAACAAGAGCAATTAAGAATTCTCTGTTTATGCTAATTCTGAAGAAAACATTAATAATAGCCAAGACTGAACACATAGTGCAAATAAGCAAATTCTGAGCTATTCTTTTCCTCTGTTATTTAGATCATGAAACATATATGATATAGTAAACACAGAAACTATAAAACACGAGTTAGAAGAGACTTATTGATCCATAAGATGATTCAAGAATTCTGTGACATATTCCTCAGCAGCAATTCCTCATTTAGTAAGCCAGAAAAAAATGGTTCCAACAGCGTTTTATTCCAAAACTTCATATTTACACCAAAGTCTGAGAATGCATCCCAATCAACCAACCAACCCTAATACCTCGTCTGGGGGGATATTTATACAAAAAATGTTAAGATATCATACAAAATATCTAATAGAAATAATATATGCTGACAATTAATGGTTCTTTTACATAGATAGAGATAGACAGTCTCGAAAACAGGGAGACAATAAATAGATGCAATAAATTCATGCTACGCTGGTTGTTCTGTCTTTATGAGAAGTACTGGAGGTAGGTGCTGTAAGATGGTTCCCAAATATCTTCTACTGATCCTTTGTGCTCATTATTCTACCTAGGCCAGACTTCCTTTAACTCTGAAGTGATGTGCTTTGACTCGCGTGACTGCGATTTATTGTTGTTCTGCGTTATAGTAGATAGTCCAAAATTTTGCATTGACCAAAGATAAATTTACAGGATCTCTAACATGTTTTTCCACCACTTTGGCCCTGGTATTTTATGTCTCTGCAGCTTCCTTAAAGTCTCGTCAGTCTCTGTGTACCTGAAGAAGTCAGGAGGGATGGTGAATAGATGCTTCACCTCATGTTCTATGTAGAATACATTTTCTATGATATCATAAAGGGAATGGCCAGATGGAAGTGCTTTTTCTACTGAAATACTTGAATATGCATTAGCTTGATTGACAACATATGTATTTAATTTATGTACACAGTCCTTGTGCTTCATCAGACGATCATTAACCCCCAAAGGACTTGGCAAACCTTTTTGATGCAGGACTGTAAATTTGTCTGTGAAAGAATCAATTTCTACTTGCATGTCTTGGCATCTTCTATCCAAGTTTTGCATTAGAGTTCTCATGGTTATAACTCTCTTGATGTCCAAAATGGTACCTGTTCTGTCTCTAATATCTAGTGCTTCCAGTTCTTCACTCGTCTTGGTATTCAAAAAATGTATTAGCCTATTAGCTTGCCTAGGAATTTGTCCCAATAAGGCTTTGGTTTTCTGAATCTCCACTTGGGCTACTTTTATCAAATAAATCTGTTCATAGATGGTTTGAATAGACCTCCACATACCACTAAGGGATTGAATGATGTTGGTCCACAAAATTCCTCTGATTTCTGCCAGAGGCTTATGTAGAGAGAGATCCTTTTCTAAGGCTCTTACCTTGTTTTCCAATGCTTTGACCTCCCTTGTTTTCTCTGCCACATTCATCTTGGATTTATCATATCTTTGCTCTACTTTTGCCATTTTTTCTTTGACTTTCTTCAACTCTAACACTTGGAGTTTCAATTCCTCCATGGCCTTTATTAATTTCTCTGTAGTCATAGTTGTACTCCTGCCTGGTGCTATTGATGTTGCTCCTGTGATGATTTGTGTTGTTGATGTCAGGACAGTGGGAGGTACTACTGTTATAACTGTGGAAGGGGTAGTTGTGATTGTTGGAGCTACTTCAGGTGGTTGGGAAGTCGACTCTCCCTGCTTTTCTTGTAGTGCTTTCTCCAATGCTTGCTCTGTCTCACACAATCTCTTATTCAACCTCATGAACAGGTCCATCATGTCCTCTTCGAACTTCTGCTGTACAACATCTGATGTCTGTGGATGCATAGAAGGAGGCATTTTGAGCTCTTTTCTGAGGGCAGCAATGTCCTCTTCCTTTTTCCTCATTAGTTCTTTTATGCCTTTGGAATCTTTGGGATCATGTCCCAATTCAATGATAATATATTCCAAGGATTTTATCCTGTTGTCCTTTGCTAGAGAAGAAGCTTTCTCTAAATCCAACTGAGCTAAGGTATTATTTAAGGAATTTTGCAATTTATGAGCCAACATTACTTTATCAGCTAGCGTGGAATACAACATCTCTCCAATCTGTTTGTGTAGCTCAATCTGGTCTATTGGATGAATGTCCTTGGCCAAGACTTCCAGATTTGTCCTGATATAATCAGTTGCCGATTGCGGTTGCTGCACCTTTTGCTTGAAATAGCTCATGATCATTTTGCCTCCTTTGATGTCATATGCTGGCATTAATCTTTGCTGTTTTTTGGGGGCCATCTTAAGATATTGGTCATAAATTTGCAGCCTCAGTGGATCATTTCTAGCCTTTATCTCTATGAATGTTCTTTTGACATCATAGATCTGCTTACTTGGTGGTCTAGCGGATGAAACTTCCACACTATGCTGCCTGTGTGAGTTGTTTGATGTGTCCACCACTGGGGAAGTCTGCTGGGTAACCCTCTCACCTCTTAAACTTTCTATTGTTTCTTCAATGATTTCCTCTTCAGATAGAGGATCCAATCTTTGCCTTTTTGCACCCGGCTATTCTGTAGGTCCACTAATGAGTGTGGTCTCTTCTCTGTCTCTTTTCTTGCGGGAATCTCTGCTGCTTTGGTCTGGACTAGAGGAATTTTCCCCTGCTGATCAGTCATGGCTTGCTGCTATGTGCCTACTACTTCCTTGCCCTTAGAATAGCCTGAAACTGGTATGTTGGTTTCTTGTATAGGTTGATGTGAAGTCCCAGCAGAAGATGTGCCCACTCCAGTTTGCTGAGGCAGCTTGAAAGATACCTGTCCAAAAGAGACCAGGTCAAGGGTTTTTTCTAAATCATTCATAGCTTGTTCCATCTTTTCTTGCTCACTGAGTTCTTCTATTAATGTACCCTCTACCCACTCCTCCTGATTAGCAAATTTCTCTACTTCAGGGATCCTATGATGTGTGTAAGTTGACAGCCAGTTTCTTACTTTTTTGTCACTTATAAAGTTATTTGGGTCATATGGTACCCACTAGAAGCTTTTCTTCAATTTAAGGTCTTCCCCTAATATCTTATCAGCATCTTCCCATGCTTCCCTCTTGTTAATGATAAAAGGGCCTAACTAATTTTTTATTCTCGGCTGAGCCTTTTTTTTACATTGCAGAAGTGGGTTAAATCTGCATTGATAAGTTGCCTGAAATACTCCAGCGCAAACAGTCTCATAGGCACATATTTGGGCAGCTTATAAGGGCACAATTCACAACCATATATCCTGTTTTCAGTGTGATCCTGGTAGAAGTACCAGTCACCTATCCTGTAGTTTTTGGAGAGCTGTAAAATCTTCTTTATGTCACTAGAGAGCCTAGGAGGAGGAGTTCCTACCAATAGAGTGGTGGCTGGATGTATAAACCCGTCAATGAATTCACAGTAGGTATAAGGGGATTCACCAATTTTGTGGAAGACCGAGGTCCAAAAGATTACAGACCTCCTCTCTCCTTTGGAATCAAATTTCCTAATGGGAAATAAAAAGTTGTCTGGGTGATAATACAACAGTAGATAGTATATGAAAGTAGTGTATTTAAACACTCCTTCTCTTTCCAAATTCATAAATTGAGCATGGATTTTGTCAGCAATGAAAGAGGCATAGTCATACTTAATAGCAGGGGGTTGTCCTAGAGTAAAGGTGGATAACAGAACCAGGACAATCTCATCCACATATTCACTGGACCTAAATCCCAAAATCACTAATATCATGTCAAGAATAATTCTTCCAGTCTCATTGAACCAGACATGTAAATAAGGAGGTGGGCCTTGGGGCTGGAAATCTGGTTTCATGAATAACTTAGCAATTCGAGTTATTTCTGCACTGGACAGTTGAGAGCCTTGTTCAAGCAAAAATCCCAGGGAAAGAAGAGAAAGAGGCTGAACTGGATGAAATTGTAGCATCTCATTGATAGATTCAGCAGTTATGTAAAAGAGAACAGTTTGTGATGGGGTCATAACTGCTTTACTGACAAGTCCATAGTTGGCATAGCAGTGGCGAATAATATCTGGGAACACATTGACTGAGGGAAGGTAATACCTGGGGAGATTGGATTCCCATATTCCATAGATATCATAGTTGTTCAGATGACTATTTCTGATTAGGCAGAAAGTATGAAGATTATTTTGGCAACCAGATGGGTCTTTTATTTGGAAATCTCTATCGGCCAAGGGTAGATGATTCTGGTCTGTATGAGGTGCATTGAAGGGCACTACATTGAGGGCCACAGGGGCTTCCATGTTCAGTTCTCTGTGTCTTTTAAACTGGAGGTTGAATTTTTGTGGAAAACAGGGCAAAAGAGCAGTTTTGGATGTCTTGGTATAGCAATTATGGACTGCTTCAGCTTGAATTTGGCTCCTATAGGTATAATTTGCAGAGGAAAACCGAAAATACAGATTCGGGAGGTGGGACGGGGTAAATACCTGTATTCTGGAGGCGAACGAGTGCAATTTGCAAGTTGATTGATGAGTTTAGGAGCAGGATGCTGGACTTTGCTTGGTCGGGTGGCGGACTGGAGCTTCTGCAATTGCTTGGACGTAGTTTGAATGCAACAGTCTTGTAGAAGAAATGAATGAAAATGGGCGAAAATGACAATTTTTACGATTTTTTTAACAAAAATTAGCTTCGCGGGGCTTTTTGGTGCTTTTCGGTCGGATGACGTCATCAGGACGTGACTCGTTGCCATGACGCAGGGTACAGATGCTGATGTGGAGGTGATGTGGCGATGATATTAGCGGGCAGGGTCAGCGGGAGGCGGTATGTGGTATCAGCCCGCACCGCTTATCGGCCAAGGCGGTTTCGTGTGGAGGGGCTGCGAGCATGGCGGGAGGGCGCCACGTGTCCCAGGTACGGCGGTAATACCGCTGGCTCCCCGGGCAGTAAACATCGGCGGCGGAGGGACGCATAATATGATCGTGGGCCATCCGATGAGTGGGCCCGGATCCAACAGTTGACGCTCGATGCAGCTGGCCGAGGGTTACGGCGCGGGGGCCCACGTATAAAATCAACGTTTTAATGCTTTTTTGGGCTTTACATGATTGGTGGCAGGGTGATTTGTTAATAAATTAACGTGGGGTTAATTGATTCCAAAACCATGCGTGGGGATGGCTATTATATGGTTCCTGATGAACCTATAATTCCGTTAATATAATGACATATTGCTATAGTTAGCAGGGGTGAGAATAATAGAATTTGGGGTTTTTATTTTATATACATAATACGGGTATGGGGAGGAAAATAGGGATTTATATAGTAATGTTAATGGTTAAAATGAATCTATGAAATATAGGCACCAAGTTATAAAGTTCAACAACTTAGGCTAAGGGAGCAAAAGGATTTTTACACAAGAAATGTGGCTTCTTTGCCTAAAGTGGGAATTTTATTTTAGTCAGGCTTTTTCATGAAATGGAGTGATTTAGGAGTATTTGAGCAGATCTCAATATCCTTGGGGGGAGGTTAGTAAGTGATTTTGGGAGAAGTGTGAAGGGAAGTTAGACATGCCTCACTTGATTTGTAACCAAACAGTTGCCATGGTACTTATGATATCAACAAGATGAACATCCTTGAGAAACAAAATTAATCATAAGCATGCTTTTTCAACACCAAAACTACCTACCCAGCCTATAGCACTTAACATTTTTTCTTCTTTTTTCCTTGGGTGCATTTAAACTAGAAGACCCTCATTCACTTCTTTTCTTTTTGCTACAATCCTATCTAGCTCTACCCTTATTACATCCAACGGCTCAGGTTTAACGGTTGAGCTCCTTTGCTTCTCTACCTAACTATCTATCTGCCAAGTTTGGACAGTTTGAACAGATTTTATTTTCTATCTTTAAAACAAGAAATTCAAACATGAACTGGCCAAGATTAAGCTGTTTGGCCATTCATCAACTGTGGCAAGAGTCAACCAACTGCACACAATGAGATTCTTTGCAAAAATAGAATAGTGGTGGCATTTTGGACTAGCACACTTTCTTGGTCTTCTTTATTTGGGGTTCATTTCTTTTCTTTTTTGACCATTTCATTCTTTTTTCCCTTTGATCTTTCTTTTCGGGCATACCCTCTTTACATTTTTAAAGTTTTTTGATTTTTTTCAAAATATGGAACCTTTGCAGCAAGGAAAGGATGAACATATTAGGGATTCTAACCAGTCAATCATGAAATATGACACCTATTGGTATAGGAGCATAACATTGGCTCCACTTGGGGATGGCTTTTCCTGGTGAAAAATCAAGAACAATAGGTCAGATGGCCTTATGTACAATTCTAGCTACATTCTGAAATTTTCCTTTGCTGTAAGTAAACAAAACTGTACAGAGGACCATGTAAAATATACACATCTCTCATGAGCTGATCCAAATAATTGCACCTCTGTTTTGGATAGTTTATCTGAATGTTTATTCTTATATTTTCAGCTCCCAAGTCTTCCTCTAGAATTTCTAATGAACTAAAAATGAGGCAACATAAAAGGTGGCAAAGTTCCTTGACTGCTCCTCAAAATTTTTATACATTCCTTTCCATTCTTATTGTTGTAATAAACTGCAGACACTAAACATCCTTATGTACAAGTTAGAGTCCTGATATATCAACAAAGTGGATCAAAATAATGTTTCAGTTTTCTACCATTAACTAGTCCATTTTCTTCTTCTGTACCATCCAGGCTTTTCAAAAAGTAGGTATTGTTTCCCTGTGAAGCATGAATAATAAAAGGTCCCTTCCATAGGAAGTCAAACTTCCCATGTTTTCCTTTATCTTCTCTTCTGGAATCCCATTTTAGAACTTTGTATTCTATGAAAAAATCCTCTGCCTCAGTCCTCTTATCAAATATCTTCTTGAGTTTTTCTTGTAGCACTTGAGATCTTTGATATACCTCTTCTCTAGTCTGCTGCAAATGTATAGTCTGATTTATTCTTCTTTGAATGTCATTGGGCTGTACTTGGACTTCTTGCAATAATTTCATTACAGGTACCCCTAGAGATGAAGGAAATACAGCCTCCATTCCATAGACAAGCTGATAAGGACTAGTTCCAATGGATCTCTTGGTATTCAACCTGTTTGCCCATAATGCATCTATAAGCTTTTTATGCCAATTTTTCTTTTTTTCTTCCAATACTTTCTTAATGATACTGATCAAGCTTTTATTGGATAACTCAGCTAGACCATTACCTTGAGGGTAATAGGCTATGGAATGGCCTAAGGTAATGTGGTATTTGTGACAGAAATTGATCATTCTCTTGGGTTTGAAAGCTGCAGCATTGTCAGTTATAATCTTTTCAGGACAGCCAAATCTAGACAGGATGTTGGTTCCTAAGAATTGCATGATCACTGAATCATTGGCTTGTCTACAAGGGATGGCCACTATCCACTTGGTGAAGTAATCCGTGGTAGTCAAAATCCACTTGTGCTGGCCAGAAGAGGGAGGGTGAATTTCCCTAATGAAATCTAAACCCCATTGTTGAAATGGTCTTTCAGTGGAAATTGGTCTAAGGGGCAGAGGCAGAAGTTTCCTCTTGCCTTCAAAGATTTGACATTTATGGCAAGTAGTACCAAACTTTTTGACATTAGCAAACAAGGTGGGCCAGTAAAATCCATCCCTTAGGATTTTATCAGCAGTTGATTTCCAATACAAATGTCCACCACAGTCCCTTGCATGAAATTCTTTGAGTACTTTGTCAGTTTCATCTTTTATTAGACAATTTAATAGAACACCTTCATGATTTTTCCAAAAGAGAGTACCATCTAAAATACAAAACTTTAAAGCTTTCATTTTTATAAACCTTTTCTTTGTTCTGGATAACCCTGGAGGAGCCTGCAGGTTTAATAATACATAACCTATATCAACATACCAAGGTGATTCTAGGAAGGCCTGGCTGATTTGTGTAGTCATCATCCCCTGTTCATTATCTAGTTCATTAATATCTAGGGCTTGGTAATTGGTTTCAGTCATGAGTTTAGCCAATCCCTGTCCTTTTATAAGCTTTGTAGGTTTTATTTCAATGTCATATTCTAATATAGTAGCAATCCAATTACCTCTCCTGCCTTCAATCCCTTCTTGGTTAGGATATCTTTGACAACAGTGCTTGGCACATAAGCTATTATACGAGAGTATAGTGTGTAGACTCTGAAATATTTGATGGCTTTCACAAGTGCATAAGCTAGTTTTTCCATGATTGGGTATTTTAGAGGTGCATCCCTGAGTGCTTTGCTAAAGAAGGCTATGGGTTTTTCACATCCTTGATCATCTTTCTGTAGCAAAACAACAGCAATAGTATGTTCTGATGCAAATGAGAAGATTATGAAGTCTCTATCAAATTTTTGGCTTGTAAGGACTGGTGTTTTGGTCAAGGCCATTTTGATTTTTTCAAATGCTCATTTGGCTTCTAATGTCCATTTGACCTTGAAATCTTTTTTTAGCATATTATTCAATAATCTAATTAATTCAGCCAAGTTGGGTATGAATCTTCTTAAAAAATTAATTTTCCCTAGGAAAGCTTGGAGTTCTTTGACATTTCTGGGATATGGTATTTGTAAAATGGCTTGTATTCGGTCAGGATCAATTTTGATACCATCTCTTGAGATTATGTGACCTAACAGTTTGCCCTCTTCTAGGCCAAATAATGACTTCTTTGGATTTAGTGATATACCATATTTTTTGCAGGTTAAAAACACTTGTCTCAGATGATCTAAGTGTTGCTGATCTGATTTGGAAAACACAGTGAGATCATCTAGGTATATGACCAGGAAATCATGAATTTCTTTAGCAAAAGCTATGTCCATTGCACGTTGGAAGGTTGCCCCTGCATTCTTGAGTCCGAATGGCATTTTCACATATTTGAAAGTTCCCCATGGAGTTGTAAAATCAGTTTTTTCTTGATCATTAGGGTGAACTAGAATTTGGTTGAAGCCTGAAAACCCATCCAAAAGTGAGATTCTAGAGGCACCTACTACCCTTTGTAAAATGTGGTCCATCTTAGGTAAGGGGTAGTGGTCCTTTAAAGAGACTATATTTAGATTCCTCAAATCAACATAGAGTCTGATTTCTCATGTTTTCTTCTTAGTGGGCACTAAATTAGAGACCCATTCTGAAAATCTAATAGGTGCAATTATCCCAGCTTCATACATTCTTTTGACTTCTTTTTCAATTAGGGGGAGGAGTACAGGGTTGACCATTCTGAGTTTTTTCTTGAACGGTTTTTGATTTTCTTTGAGGGGTATTGTATGTTGAATCACAGAAGTGTCATAGGATTTGAGATCTTCATAGCTCCATGCAAAAACGTCTTGGAATTCTTTGAATAGTTCAACATATTTAAGCTTCTGGACAGGAGGCAAAGTTTTGGATAATTTTATCATTTTAGGATTTTGTTCAGTTCCTATATTACAGTCCTCAATGTCTGCATTTAGAGGCTGCATTTTGGGTTTCCTTGGGATATCATTAGAATCAAAAATGTCTTCCAGAGGATTTAATCCTGTGGGTAAGAAATTGTCCTTTAAATCAATAACTTCAGTCTCTCCTCCAATAGTTTCATCAACGTCTATTTCTTTAAGCTCTTGCAACTCTCTGCTGGTAAATTTCGTTGGATGTAGTATTTGAGTTGTTGTTTCCACTGAAATGTGTGTTTCAACTTTGTCTGTTTGATCAACTTCACAAACAGTGCCCATGTCTATATTAGTGCTGGAGAATTCTTATTTTAAGGTTAGGAAATTATTAATCTGAGTGTCATTTTCAAACACTTGCCAGTTTTTTACATTGTCAGGTATAGTTGGCCTGTGTTTAATCTTAGCTGTAAACTGATGATTGGGCTGAAATGGCAGTTTACAAGTGCTGGCAAATGTTGCCAAACTATGAGCATGTCAATTGTGTTTCCTTGGAATTTTAGCCAGCTGAGTTTCAAGAAATGTATTGAGTATTTCAATTGCTGCCCCTCTATAAGATCTTAATCTGAGATCATTGTTGAGGAAGTTTCCTTTCATTTGTTGAATAACTAAATCAGAGTCTCCCAAAATTGATACCCTAACTCCCCCTAGACTTTTGATCAATTTAAGTCCTAGCAAGAGGGCTTCATATTCAGCCATGTTATTAGTGCACCTAAAATTCAACCTGTATGCATGTCCTTCAGCGTGATCATTTTTCAAATTATGTATCCAAATCCCTGCTCCTGCTCCTAGTTTGTTAACTGATCCATCAAATTCTAAATACCATAGGATTTCTTGATTAAAGCTAGTATCAGGAGTATTAGAAATTTGCTTACTAGAGAGATTTGGATTTTCTGTTTCATGTGGTTTCCCTTGAGTGTCTGTTATAACAATTATTTCAGCAATTTCTTGGGTTTGAGCACTAGGTTTTCCATTTATGATCTCTTCTTGTTCAAGTGCTAAAACCTTGTCATCAATTTGGGGATAAATTTCAGCATTGTATAGGATGAAGGAGTCCATATCAGAATGTATGGAATAGATGGGAAAATTCTGAGGTTTCTCTTGGGTGCTTACCACATATTTCATCAAAGTTCCTGGTACAATCTCTTTGGCTGGCCAAATACTGAAATGGTAGCATAGGACATGTCCAATTGTAAAGATCCCTGGAGCTTTGCACCCCAAGATCTAGGCAGCAACATACCATATTTTGGTGGAATATCAGCTACCACTACATCCATTAAAATTGTCTTGGTAGGGTATTGAACTAATGATACACATAAATCTTTGATCAATCCTAGTCATCTGACCTGGCTTGAATCAAAAGAGAACAAGTCTTTGTATGGCCTAGTGATATCCAGGTCCAACTTTTCCATCACAGATTTGGGCATTAAATCATGGGAAGCTCCAGAATCAAACATTGCATTGTGCAGTGTTTTGTCATGAATATTCAGACTTACATAGAAAGGAGGGACCCCTCCGTCTACTGATTTTCCGTTGACCTCAGGGCCAAAAATTAATTCTGGTTGGTCATCAAATACATTTACTGCATCTTTGTTTTCTGAAATTTGAAGTGATCTGCTAATTTGTTCTCTATAGACATCATGCTTAGCCAATTCTGATAATGGAATTGCTATCTTTAATTTTCCTATTTCGGCCTAAAGGTTGAAAGGTTTTTCTGTTTGAATTTTTTCATTTCGGGCAGTGAGATTTTCTTTTTCTGCTGTTTTTTCAATGCTTTTTCCTTTATCAGGAGTAATGCTATGGGCTGAAGTTGCTTCTGTGTCAATTTCCAGGAGTTCTCCCACAATTTCTTCGGAAGAAATGGAAGTTGAAGATTGTTTTTTAGGTTGCTGATCATCTGATATATCTTCAACAGTCGGAGTGTTTGGGTTAGGAATTGCTTTAGGAGGAGTTTGTGTAGGAGGGTTCTTGACTTTAGCTCTACTAGATTGCTTAGTTTCTTTCTGCTTGTTGTCATCAGAGACATCTATTCTCCTGCTTCTCAGATTATATTGCTTGTGAACTTCATAGATGGCAATGTCATATCCCTCCCTAAAATCAAATGACTCACCTGACTGGATTTGGAATTGATTAAGAGTGTGAGCCTCTTGGTCTTCTTGGGTTAAGAAAATTTGTTGTTCAGTATTGAGACCCATTAAGTTAATTTGAGTGTCTTCTGTTGGTTCACTGAAAGTTGAAGCTTCATCATAGTTTTCTTGGAATGGAGGTCTAATGTTTTGGTCAGGGCCAGCCTTCCCAATATTGGGATTCTGATTTTTTCTGAAATTTGGGTTTCTTTCCATGTTGTTCGATTGACCATCCCAAGGGGACTTCCTCTCAATTGTTTCTACTCTATCACCAAGTCTATCCATTCCTTTAATGATAGCATCTAATTTTTGTTCAAAGGCAGAAGGTTCTTCTTTGATGGGCACCCTCCTTTCAACTATAGCCTGATCTCATTTAGAAATTAGGTTGGCCTCAACACCGACAGCTATACTCTGCATGTCTTCTAGGCTTCGAGGAGCTCTTTCCCTAAGCTGGTATGCCATGTCAGAGTCAAATGCATCAGGAAATTTAATCAAGGCCAAGTCTGGTGGAGGTCTTAGATTCTGAGGAATAGCATTGTATACATTGTTAAATCTGGTGCAGTAATCTTGAACAGTTTCTTGTGGAACTCTCTTTAAGTTTTCATATTCTGATAAAATATGGAGAGGATATTTCTTCTTTTCCCATCTGTTCAAGAAATCTGATAAAGGGCTTCTGGATCAGCAATAGTGTTGGCAAGGAGTGCTCTAAACCAAGCTCTAACATCTCTAGTTAAGCTTTGGACAAAGACTTTCATTCTTACATCATCATCATCAATCTCATAGTTTTCAAAATAATCCATCATTTTCTTGGTGTGTTGTTGAGCTGTGTCAGTGCCAGTACCATCAAAATAGGTGATTTTGCTTTGATAATCTTGAGACATAGCCCCTGGATTTGCAGGTAATTGTAGGGGAGCATATCGGTTTTCCATATTTGCAGAGATAAGTGTAACAGCTGGAAGAACATGGATACCAGTTGAAATATGTGTTGTGGATGGGGGAGTGGAAAAGATGGTTTGAAGTGCTGATGGTGAACTAGGAGATGCAACAGTAATGGCAGAGAGGACTGGTGCTTTTCCAAGAGCAAGCTCAGATTGGATAAGGTTCTGTTAGCTTCTAAGGTTCTTGGGAATCAAATTAGGATTCTGAAAAATAGGTGGAGGATGTGGATGTGGATTTGATCTAGTGTAACGGATCTTATTCTTTGGAGCTAGCTTCTAAATATATTTTTGTTTTTCTTGAAATATCTTAACAATACAACTTTAACAGCATTTTGTAGGAAGTTTTAAAATATGGGAGTTTTGAATTTTCCTAAAGACCTATTGAAACAAGGGACTGATCAAGTATTTGAGACACCTTTTCCAAGCCTAAAACTAGGCTGGAGATAGACTGAAGCAGCTTTTATTTACTCCTGCAATTGCATAGCAAAAGCAGTTTCAAAGGCCACCTGGCTAACTTCAGGCTCCATCTGTAGCTTTAGAAAATTAAACAGCAGTAACAAACAATTATTCAGAGTCCCCAGTGGAGTCTCCAATGATGTTATCACTCAGGTTGTTCCCAAAAGTTGTAAGAAAGGGAATACAGCTGAGGTAACCACAGACCAAAATTTTAGATATAGATTCTAGCCAATCTTTATCCAGAGAGGGCTCTCTCTTTATGATTTAGCTTTGTTTTGAGGTATATTAGGCTAGTTATGAAGTACAAAGGTTTTTTTTTTAGTTTGGTTGGAGGAATGGAGTTTCAACAAAACAGTGAGGTAGAACCGAAGAGTCTTTGTCCATTGGGCATGATGGAGTCAAAGAGGGATGGATTGTTGGGTTAGGTTTTCTCACCAGAGGATTTATCACAGAGCAAGGTACTCAAATATGGAACAATGTATAGCAAGGTACTCAAATATGGAACAATGTATAGGTTGGAATTAAATGGAATGGAGTCAATGGGTGAAGGACAATTAAGAATCGTTCATCATGTTAATAGAGGGAAAATGGATGATTACTGTTAAGGAGCAATTAAAATTCCTTAGCTAATATTCAAGATGTAAGAACTAGGGGAAACAGGAGCAATTAATAATTCTTTGTTTATGCTAATTCTGAAGAAAACATTAATAATAACCAGGACTGAACACAGAGTGCAAACAAGCAAATTCTAAGCTATTCTTTTTCTCTATTATTTAGATCATGAAACATATATGATATAGTAAACACAGAAACTGTAAAACATGAGTTAGAAGAGACTTACTGATCCATAAGATGATTCAAGAATTCTGTGACATAGTCCTCAGCAGCAATTCCTCATTCAGTAAGCCAGACAAAAATGGTTCCAACAGCCTTTTATTCCAAAACTTCAGATTTACAGCAAAGTCTGAGAATGCATCCCAATCAACCAACCAACCCTAATACCTCGTCTGGGGGGTATTTATACAAAAAATGTTAAGATATCATACAAAATATCTTATAGAAATAATATCTGCTGACAATTAATGCTTCTTTTACATAGATAGAGACAGACAGTCTCGAAAACAGGGAGACAATAAATAGATGCAATAAATTCATGCTGCGTTGATTGTTCTATCTTTATGAGAAGTACTGGAGGTAGGTGTTGTAAGACGGTTCCTAGCTGTCTTCTACTGATCCTTTGTGCTGGTTATTTTTCCTAGGCCGAACTTCCTTTAACTCTGAAGTGATGCGCTTTGACCTGCGTGACTGCGATTTAATGTTGTTCTGCACATTATAGTAGACGGTCCAAAATTTTGCATTGACCAAAAATAAATTTACAAGATCTCTAACATGTTTTGCCACCACTCTAGCCCTGGTATTTTATGTCTCTGCAACTTCCTTAAAGTCTCGTCAGTCTCTGTGTACCTGAAGAAGTTAGGAGGGATGGTGAACAAATGCTTCACCTCATGTTCTATGTAGAATAGATTTTCCAGGCTATCATAAAGGGACTAGCCAGATGGAAGTGTTTTTTCTGCTAAAGTACTTGAAGATGCATTAGCTTGATTGACAGCATATGTATTTAATTTATGTACATAGTCCTTGTGCTTCATCAGACGACCATTATCCCCCAAAGGACTTGGCAAACCTTTTTGATGCAGGACTGTAAATTTGTCTGTGAAAGAATCAATTTCTACTTGCATGTCCTGGCATCTTCTATCCAAGTTTTGCATTAGAGTTCTCATGGTTATAACTCTCTTGATGTCTAGAATGGTACCTGTTCTATCTCTAATATCCAGTGCTTCCAGTTCTTCACTGGTCTTGGTATTCAAAAAATGTATTAGCCTGTTAGCTTGCTCAGGCATTTATCCCAATAAGGCTCTGGTTTTCTGAATCTCCACTTGCGCTACTTTTATCAAATCAATCTGTTCATAGATGGTTTGAATAGACCTCCACACACCACTAAGGGATTGAATGATGTTGGTCCACAAAATTCCTCTGATTTCTGCCAGAGGCTTATGTAGAGAGAGATCATTTTCTAAGGCTCTTACCTTGTTTTCCAATGCTTTGACCTCCCTTGTTTTCTCTGCCACATTCATCTTGAATTTATCATAGCTTTGCTCTACTTTTGCCAGTTTTTCTTTGACTTGCTTCAACTCTGACACTTGGAGTTTCAATTCCTTCTTGGCCTTTATTAATTTCTCTGTAGTCATAGCTGTACTGCTGCCTAATGCTGTTGATGTTTCTCCTGTGATGATTTGTGTTGTTGATGCCGAGGCAGTGGGAGGTACTGTTGTTATAACTGTGGAAGGGGCAGTTGTGACTGTTGGAGCTACTTCAGGTGGCTGGGAGGTCGACTCTCCCTGCTTTTCTTGTAGTGCTTTCTCCAATGCCTGCTCTGTCTCACTCAATCTCTCATTCAACCTCATGAGCAGGTCCATCATGTCCTCTTCGGACTTCTGCTGTACAACATCTGTTGTCTGTGGATGCATAGAAGGAGGCATTTTGAGCTATTTTCTGAGGGCAGCAATGTCCTCTTCCTTTTTCCTCATTAGTGCTTTTATGCCTTTGGCATCTTTGGGATCATGTCCCAGTTCAATGATAATATCTTCCAAGGATTTTATCCTGTTGTCCTTTGCTAGAGAAGAAGCTTTCTCTAAATCCAACTGAGCTGAGGTATTATTTAAGGAATTTTGCAATTTATGAGCCAACATTGCTTTATCAGCTAGCGTGGAATACACCATCTCTCCAGTCTATTTGTGCAGCTCAATCTAGTCTATTGGATGAATGTCCTTGGCCAAGACTTCCAGATTTGTCCTGATATCATCAGCTGCTGATTGCGGTTGCTGCACCTTGGGCTTGAAATAGCTCATGATCATTTTTCCTTCTTTGATGTCATACGCTGACATTAATCTTTGCTGTTTTGTGGGGGCCATCTTAAGATATTGGTCATAAATTTGCAGCCTCAGTGGATCATTTCTAGCCTTTATCTCTGTGAATGTTCTTTTGACATCAGAGGTCTACTTACTTGGTGGTCTAGTGGATGAAACTTCCACACTATGCTGCCTTTCTATCTCCTACCTATGTGAGCTGGTTGATGTGTCCACCACTGGGGAAGTCTCCTGGGTAACTCTCTCACCTCTTAAACTTTATATTGTTTCTTCAATGATTTCCTCTTCAGATAGAGGATCCAATCTTTTCCCTTTTGCACCCGCTATTCTGCAGGTCCACTGATGGGTGTGATCTCTTCTCTGTCTCTTTTCTTGCCTTTTTCCTCATTTAGAGGAGTCTGTAGTGCAGGAATCTCTGCTGCTTTGGTCTGGACCAGAGGAATTTGCCCCTGCTGATCAGTCATGGCTTGCTACTCTGTGCCTGCTACTTCCTTGCCCTTAGAAGAGCCTGAAACTGGTGTGCTAGTTTCTTGTATAGGTTGCTGTGAAGTCCCAGCAGAAGATGTACCCACTCCGGTTTGCTGAGGCGGCTTGAAATATACCTATCCAAAAGAGTCCAGGTCAAGGGTTTTTTCTAAATCTTTCATAGCTTGTTCCATCTTTTCTTGCTCACTGAGTTCTTCTATTAATGTACCCTCTACCCACTCCTCCTGATTAGCAAATTTCTCTACTTCAGAGATCCTATGATGTGTAAGTTGACAGTCGGTTTCTTACTTTTCTGTCACTTATAAAGCTATTTGGGTCATATGGTACCCACCAAAAGCTTTTCTTCAATTTAAGGTCTTCCCCTAATATTTTATCAGCAACTTCCCATGCTTCCCTCTTGTTAATGATAAAAGGGCCTAATTGGTTTTTTATTCTCAGCTGAGCCTTTTTCTTTACATTGCAGAAGTGGGTTAAATCTACATTGATAAGTTACCTGAAATACTCCAGTGCAAATAGTCTCATAGGCACATATTTGGGCAGCTTATAAGGGCACAGTTCACAGCCATATTTCTTAATTTCAGTGTGATCCTAGTAGAAGTACTAGTCACCTATCCTGTAGTTTTTGGAGAGCTGTAAAATCTTCTTTATGTCACCAGAGAGCCTAGGAGGAGGAGCTCCTATCAATAGAGTGGAGGCTGGATGTATAAACCCGTCAATGAATTCACAGTAGGTATAAGGGGATTCAACAATTTTGTGGAAGACTGAGGTCCAAAAGATTACAGACCTCCTCTCTCCTTTGGAATCCAATTTCCTGATGGGAAATACAAAATTGTCTGGGTGATAATACAACAATAGATGGTATATGAAAGTAGTGTATTTAAACACTCCTTCTCCTTCCAAATTCATAAATTGAGCATGGATTTTGTCAACAATGAAAGAGGCATAGTCATACTTAATAGCATGGGGCTGTCCTGGAGTAAAGCTGGATAACAGAAGCAAGACAATCTCATCCACATATTCACTGGACCTAAATCCCAAGATCACTGATATCATGTCAAGAATAATTCTTCCAGTCTCATTGAACCAGACATGTAAATATGGAGGTGGGCCTTGGGGCTGGCAATCTGGTTTCATGAATAACTTAGAAATCCGGGTTATTTTTGCACTGGACAGTTGAGAGCCTTGTTCAAGCAAAAATCCCATGGAAAGAGGAGCAAGAGGCTGAACTGGATGAAAGTGTAGCATCTCATTGATAGATTCAGCAGTTATGTAAAAGAGAACAGTTTGTGATGGGGTCATAACTGCTTTACTGATAGGGTCATAGTTGGCACAATAGTGGAAAAGAATATCTGGGAACACATTGACTGAGGGAAGGTAATACTTGGGGAGATTGGATTCCCATATTCCATAGATATCAGAGTTGTTCAGATGACCATTTCTGATTAGGCAGAAAGTATGAAGATGATTTTGGAAACCAGACAGGTCTTTTATTTGGAAATCTCTGTTGGCCAAGGGTAGATGATTCTGGTCTCTATGAGTTGCATTGAGGGGTGCTACATTGAGGGCCACAGGAGCTTCCATGTTTAGTTCTCTATGTTTTTTTAGACTGGAGGTTGAATTTCTGTGGAAAACAGGGCAAAAGAGCAGTTATGGATGTCTTGGTATAGCAATTATGGACTGCTTCAGCCTGAATTTGGCTCCTATAGGTATAATTTACAGAGGAAAACTGAAAATACAGGTTCGGGAGGTGGGACGGTGTAAATACCTGTATTATGGAGGCGAACGAGTGCAATTTGCAGGTTTACTGACGAGTTGAGGAGCAGGATGCTGGAGTTTGCTTGGTCGGGTGGCGGACTGGAGCTTCTATAGTTGCTTGGACGTAGTTTGCATGCAACAGTCTCGTAGAAGAAACGAATGAAAATGGGCGAAAATGACAATTTTTATGAGTTTTTTAACAAAAATTGGCTTCGCAGGATTTTTGGTGCTTTTCGGTCGGATGATGTCATCGGGACGTGACGATTTGTCGTGATGCGGGGTATGGATGCTGATGTGGAGGTGATGTGGCGATGACGTCAGCAGGCGGGGTCAGCAGGAGGCAGTAAGCGGTATCAGCCTGCACTGCTTATCAGCCAAGGCAGTTTCGTGTGGAGGGGCCGCGAGCATGGTGGGAGGGCGTCGCGTGTCCCAGGCATGGCAGTAATACCGCCAGCTCCCCGGGTGGTAAACATCTGCGGCGGAGGGCCGTGCGATATGATCGTGGGTCGTCCAATGAGTGGGCCCGGATCCAACAATTGGCGCTCGATGCAGCTGGCGGAGGGTTACGGTGCAGGGGCCCACGTATAAAATCAACGTTTTAATGCTTTTTTGGGCTTTACATGATTGGTGGTGGGGTGATTTGTTAATAAACTAATGTGGGGCTAATTGATTCCAAAATCATGCGTGGGGATGGTTATTATATGGTTCCTGATGAACCAATAATTTCGTTAAAATAATGACATATTGCTATAGTTAGCAGGGGCAGGAATAATAGAATTTGGGGTTTTTCTTTTATATACATAATACAGGCAGGGGGAGGAAAATAGGGATTTATATAGTAATGTTAATGGTTAAAATGAATCTATGAAAGATAAGCGCCAAGTTATAAAGTTCAACAAATTAGGCTAAGGGAGCAAAAGGATTTTTACACAAGAAATGTGGCTTCTTTGCCTAAAGTGGGAATGTTATTTTACTCAGGATTTTTTCATGAAATGGAGTGATTTAGGAGTATTTGAGTAGATCTCAATATCCTTGGGGGGAGGTTAGTAAGTGATTTTGGGAGAAGTGTGAAGGGAAGTTAGACATGCCTCACTTGATTTGTAACCAAACAGTTGCCATGGTACTTATGATATCAACAAGATGAACATCCTTGAGAAACAAAATTAATCATAAGCATGCTTCTGCAACACCAAAACTACCTACCCAGCCTACAGCACCTAACTTTTTTTCTTCTTTTTTCCTTGGGTGCATTTAAACTAGCAAACCCTCATTCACTTCTTTTCTTTTTGCTACAATCCTATCTACCTCTGCCCTTATTACATCCAAGGGCTCAGGTTTAACAATTGAGCTCCTTTTCTTCTCTACCTAACTATCTATCTGCCAAGTTTGGATAGTTTGAACAGATTTTATTCTCTATCTTTAAAACAAGAAATTCAAACATGAACTGGCCAAGATTAAGCTGTTTGGCCATTCATCCACTGTGCCAAGAGTCAACCAACTGCACACAATGAGATTCTTTGCAAAAATGGAATAGTAGTGGCATTTTGGACTAGCACACTTTCCTGGTCTTCTTTATTTGGGGTTCATTTCTTTTTTGACCATTTCTTTTCTTTTTTGACCATTTCATTATTTTTGCTCTTTGATCTTTCTATTAGGGCATACCCTCTTTACATTTTTTAAGTTTTTCTATTTTTTTCAAAATATGGAACCTTTGCAGCAGGGAAAGGATGAACATATTAGGGATTCTAACCAGTCAATCATGAAATATGACACCTATTGGTATAGGAGCATAACAATACCCACACTCATGGCTCAATTAGTTTTGTTCTTTGGCTTATGCGCAAAAAGCTATTTTTCGAAAGTCTATTGTTTCTTGGTTATTGGACTCCGATGCTCTAATATTTGTTTATGGTTTATATGCTAGTATGTTTTTGATCCATGTTTGATTCAGGTGGATATTGGTGGCCACCTACCAATTCCACTTGGACCCCCACCATTGTTTCTTTTAGCTTTTCAGTTTCCTTAATTGTAGCACAATTTGCTATTTTTTGCAGTTTTTCAGGTCCTAAACATCCAGAGCCATTTTGAGGCCCTAAATGATTTTTTTTGGGGAAAACTAGGAGCAACATGGGTCCATGGATGAATTTTTCTCCTCCCAAAGTTGTAGTTCTCAAATAGATCTTTCTAACGAGATATTGTACGCGTCAAACAAAGATCGTATGCCAAAGTTACGACCCCCGGAAGTTGATGTACCAATTTACCCAAACGAGGCCCACAGTTTGGTGTTTCATCTTCTAGGATTAGGTTTTTGGATGTTTAGGGTTTTCCCATGTTTCTCAACAATAAATAGGCCTTCGAGCCTCACTATAACACAGTTTAGAGGCATGTAGCTGCCACATCTCTTCTCAGAGATAAGCTGCCATTGCCCTAGCTATTTTATTTCCATTGTCGTTTGTAAGCATATTTCAGTATTTTACATTAATTAAATGAAGTATTATTTCCACTGAATCTCTATGTTTATGGTTATCTCTATAATCTATTGCATTCTTGTTTAAATCCGGATTAGTGGTATCAAAGCGGTTTGCTTTTTTCTCTGTTTTTCTTTGCATGTCCCCAACGAGGTCGGGATATAAGGAGTTCGGGCTTGAATTGGTCGAACCTTTGCAAGACCAGCCTTGCAAATCCTGATGGCTTTCCATGGCAGATGAGAAGAAATACAAAGGGGCAGGAGATCCTATCAAAATCTTGCTCAAGAAAGCCCTCGAGCGACAAAGGAACGTGATGATGGACAGGTTTGCCCAGATCCGTAAGCGGCTACCCAAAGGCAACACATTAGCTTCCAGCAAATACTCTGGGAACACCACGACCTTTAAGATAAAAGTTAATTTTGAAATCCCCATATTCAAGGGTCAGATAGACACAGATGCCATAGATAAATGGTTAAGTCTGCTAGAGGGTTATTTTTCTGTTCATGAATTTTCGAATCGAGAAAATATTGTTTTCGCTCTTCTCAAAGCAACCCCCCACATCAAGGACTCATGAGAAACCTACTGTGAGTAGAAGGATGAAAATACGGGCTCACTATTTTCAGCCGCACCCACCTGGAATTCATTCCGGGATGCCATCAAGGAGCAGTGCTACCCTGTCGGAAGCTATGAGGATCAATACATAAGTGGACCACGCTGCGGTTGGGAAGGGACCAAGATGTGCCTGAGTTTACCAATATTTTCCATACCCTTCGCACAAATTTGGGTATCAAGGATTCAGAGTAGCATTTGATACTCAAATACTGCAGCTGCCTGCACAAGTACATCCAGGAAGAAATAGAATTCCTGAACATCTCCTCACTCGGCACGGCATACCGATATGCCATGAAGGTTGAGAAAAAGTTTAAACAGAAGAAGCAAGACTTTGGATCTGCGAATCCAAAGCAAGTGAAAGGTGCCCCCAAACCATAGAACAAAGGAAAAATCCAAGGCAGGGCAGCCCAAGACAACCTGCCAAAGCTACAAGCAAAGAACGGTGCCGCGAAGCTGAAAGTGGACACAGGAAAATGGTGTGAGTTCCATAAGAGCTCCACTCACAACACAAGTGAGTATCGGGCCAAGCAGTCACTGGTGGCTGAGCTAAAGGTTTCAGAATCAAATGCATGTTCTGACTCTGAGTCAAAACCCGATGGTTTATGGTTGTGGATGTGTTATGGTCGGTAAGCCCAGCCGCTTCATGACCTCTGCCGAAATAAGGTTCTTTTGGCTCCCGCTGTCGATAATGAAATGTAGCGAGGATCCCTTTACCCACATCTGGGAGTGGAAGAGACACTCCTCCTCCTCTGGATCTTCGTGGTGGCAATGGTGGCTTCACCAAGGATAGGATCTTCGCGTGAGCCAGCAGTGTAACCTTCCATACAACATCAAGCCCTTCACGGATGAGGTATTGTGTGACATTGCTCCCCTTGAAGTTTGTGATGTATATTAAGACAACCATACTTGTTGAAGCGACATGCTATGTATGAATCAAGGCCCCATGTTGTTATTATTACTTTGGGAAATAATTTTTACAGGATACCGAAGGTAGCACCTTCTACTGCCATCTCTTTGGTTACTGCAAAACAATGCAGTAAGCTCATTTCCAAAACTAGGAAATTTGTTTTCCTGATGATACGCCCTCAAGGAAAGAAGAAGATGGTGGCCATGACCTCCAGACAAGGCCCCTCCGCATGACAACTACAGATGGACAAGGTCGTGGAGGAGTACGAGGGAATCTTCACCTTCCCACAGGGGTTCTTCTGCACTGTCAGGTCAAGCACTCCATCGATCTGACCCCAGGTGCGTCGTTGCCCAATGGACCAATCTATCGGCACTCTATTCTGGAGAACGATGAAATCAAGAGGCAGATTTAGGAACTGCTATAAAAAGGTCACATCTGTCCGAGTTCATCGCCCTGTGGCAGCCCGATCGTGTTGGTACAGAAGAAGGATGGGACTTGGAGACTCTGTATTGACTATCAGGCATTGAACAACATCATTTTCCATAATAGGTACCCGATCCCACGGATTGATGACCTCCTGGACCAACTAAAGGGGGAAAATATTTCAGCAAGATCAATTTGAAGTCAAGATATCACCAGTGTTATGAAACCAGCTCAAGAAAAGATAGAAAATATAGATCAACGCCTTATAATTCAGCCTCTTCGAGGGGGCAACCTCCTTTACATTACATAAATGAACAATTCTTCGATGATACAAATGACAAAACCTCCTTTCTATATATAGGAGTCTAAGGAGTCACAATATAATCCAGCCGACCTAACAATAATAATATAAAGCCACAAAAATAACAATAGAGGGATTCTATGGGGTACAGAAATAAAAACATGGGGGTAATAGGGGCACAACAATATAAATAAGGGGTATAACTACAATAGTAATGGGGTAATCACTAGTATTATAGGGACCCAACATGCCCCTCTCCTTCAAAAAAGTGTTGTCCTCAACGCTTGAGTAGTTCTGGATACTTCTGCATAAAATTCTCATCCTCCCATGTGGCATCTTCGGCGGATAAGTTCTTCTACTTGATAAGATACTCTGAAATTGATCGATTCCGTAGCTGTCGAGTTCTTGTTTCTGTGACTGCTTCTGGTTCCAATATAATTTTTCCTTCCTCATCAAGTTCTAGCAATATTGTTTGCACTGGGAGCTTGTCGCCTATAACCTTCTTTAAACATGAAACATGGAAAACTGGGTGCAATCGAGAAGCTGCAGGAAGCTCCAATTTGTATGCCATAGTACCAAAATTTTGCAACACCTTGTACGGACCATAATACTTTGGTGATAATTTATTATCCTTCTTAGCTTGCTTTAGGGACATTTGCTTATATGGTTGTAGCCGTAGGAATACCCAATCACCTACATCAAAACTTCTTTCACTGCGATGTTGATCTGCCTGTTGTTTCATTCTATTTTGTGCCAACACGAGGTTATCCTTTAAGAGTTTGAGGACTTGTTGTTGATGTTCGATGTCATGTTCCACTGCTTGAACCTTAGAATTTTCTCTTAAATATGATGTGATGGATGGTGGTTGATACCCATAAAGTGCCATAAATGGGGTCATCTTTGTTGTTGTATGGAAGGAAGTGTTATACCACCATTCAGCCAGAGGCAACCATTTGACCCATTGTGTCCGTTTATCAGATACAAAGCAACGAAGATATCCTTCCAAACATTTTTTTACTATCTCAGTTTGCCCATCAGATTGAGGATGATAAGATGAGCTATGAGCTAACTGAGTACCAAGACAAGAAAATAATTCTATCCAAAAATTTCCAGTGAAAATGGGATCTCTGTCACTTACAATAATCTTTGGGTTTCCATGTAGCTTTTGAATTGTTTCCATAAATGCAGTAGAAACTGTACTGGCTTTAAATGGATGTGATAATGCACAAAAATGTGCATACTTGGTAAGTCTGTCAACTACCACCATGATGACACTCTTTCCCTCAGACTTGGGTAAACCTGTGATAAAATCCATTGAAACCTCCTCCCAACGTTTGCTTGGAATGGATAAAGGTTGTAATAGACCCGGTGTCTTAATTGTTTCAACTTTATTTTGTTGGCAAACCAAACATTCCGCCACAAACTTTTGAATATCTGATTGAAGGCCATCCCAAAAAAATTCCTTCTTAACCCTGTGGTAAGTTTTTAAAAATCCTGAGTGCCCTCCTAAGGGAGAAGTGTGCAATTCCATAAGAATCTTTTGTTTTAGCTGGGAATTCTTACATAGGTATAAGCGATCTTTGTACCATAATGAATCATTTTGCCAACTAAATGTATCAGACGTACTGGAATCTTGTTGTAGCTTTTGAATAAGTTCCCACACTTCTTCATCATTCTTCCATTCCTCCCTTGCTTCGTTTATCCAATCTGGTTGGATAATAGAAATGGCGCACAACAATGCTTCCACATCCTCATCCTTTCTTGAGAGTGCATCTGCCACCACATTTTGCTTCCCTTTTTTTGTAGATGATTTCAAAGTCATAACCCAACATCTTTGTGACCCACTTTTGTTTCTCTTCAGAGGATAATCTTTGTTCTAAAAAGTATTTAAGGCTATCATGATCTGTTTTTACCTTGAAGTGTCTTCCCATTAGGTAGGGTCGCCATTTCTTAAGTGCATGGAGTATTGCCAACATTTCCTTCTCATAAATAGCTTTGCTTAAAAACTTCCCTTGATTGGACGACTTTCAAAAGCAATGGGTCTTTCATCTTGCATTAGAACAGCACCAATTCCATTTCCTGAAGCATCACATTCCACAATAAAGGTTTTTGTGAAGTTCGGTGTAGCTAAGACCGGTGCTTGGCACATTGCCTCTTTAAGATGTTCAAAGGCCTTTGTTGCTTCCGGAGTCCATGAAAATGCATCTTTCTTCAATAATGTTGTTAGAGGTGCTGCTATTCTCCCATAATTCTTAACAAACTTGCGATAATACCCTGTCAACCCAAGAAATCCTCGCAGATGCTTTATGGATGTGGGGATTTTCCATTCCTTAATGGCTTTAATTTTGCTAGGGTCTACCTTAACTCCTTCATGAGATACAATATGACCAAATATTCCACCTCCTGGACTCCAAAGAAACATTTGGATCTTTTTGCATATAATTGTTTCTCCTCCAATAGTTGTAGCACCCTGTCAACATGTTCAACATGATCCTTCCAAGACTTGTTGTAGATTAGTATATCATCAAAAAATACTAACACAAATTTTCTAAGGAATGGTTTGAAAATTGAATTCATCAAACCTTGAAATGTTGAAGGTGCATTAGTAAGGCCAAAAGGCATGACCAAAAATTCATAATGACCCTCATGAGTTCTAAATGCCGTTTTCGGAATGTCTTCAATCTTCATTCTGATTTGATGATATCCCGAATGAAGATCCAACTTGGTGAAGTAAATTGATCCATGCAATTCATCCAGTAATTCATCAATGACAGGAATGGGGAACTTATTTTAATAGTGAGCTTGTTGAGCTATAATTCGGACACATGCGACATGATCCATCCTTCTTGTGCACCAATACTACTGGAGCAGAAAAGAACTTTGACTTGGTTGAATTATACCAGCCTCTAGCATTTCTGCAACCATACGTTCAATTTCAATTTTTTGGACATAGGGATATCTGTACGGCCTGATGTTTGGAGGAACACTTCCTGGAATCAGATGAATAGCATGATCATGATCACGCATAGGTGGGAGACCTTTGGGAGTCTCAAATACCTTGGAATGATTGTCCAGGACTTTTTGGAGATCTGGAGAAATAGATGATTCCGATGTGGAAACATCTAGCGAACATAATTGTGCAATTACACCTCTTTGCTCCTTTTTTAGAAGCTTTGTCATACCATTAGAGCTGATTATCTTTCCTAGTTTCCCTACAATACCCCTTAATTCAACTTCCTTTCCTTCCATAGAAAATTTGATGAAAAGTTCTTGAAAATTAAAAGCTATTGTACCCAAGGATTGTAGCCATTGGACTCCTAGTACAACATCAACACCTCCCATTGGAATGGAAAGCATTGGGCTAGTCAATACATATTCTCCCATGGATAGCTTGATATTATGGCACCTTCCAGAGCAATTTATTGTTCCTCCATTTGCAATCATCACTTGACACTCTGGTGCTGGATATAGGAAGCAATTCAATTCTTTTGCTACCCTACAATGAATAAAATTGTGGGTGCTTCCTGAATCAATCAACACTATTACCTTTTTCTTCTTGATTTTTCCTTCTATCTTGATGGTTTGAGGAGTGGTAATTCCTGCCAATGCATTACAAGATATGGTCGAATTTATTTTTTCTTCATCTAGGCTTTGTTCCTGGAGTATATCTTCTTCTTTTGACCTTTCTTGCTCCTTTTCTTCTTCCTCTTCACAATCTATGTAGAATAATTTCTTCTCAGCACACTTATGACCTTTAGTGTATTTGCTATCACAATTGTAACAAAGCCCTTTTGCTCTTTTTGCTTCCAATTTTTGTGGTGTCAACCTTATAGGTTGTGGAAGACTAGGGGAAACAACACTTCCGTCTTTATAGTTGTGAGTGGTATGCTTCCTGGTTGCCATAATTTTGCTTTCCATTTTTCTTGCTAACCTGAATGCCTTCTCTAATGAATCAGGTTCCCAAAGGAGAACATCATGTTGGATATTATCCTTTAAAGACCCTATGAACACATCAATCCTATGCTCCTCTGGAATATCTTTTACCCTTATGTTCAATTTTTGGAACTCCTCAATGTGCTCCATTACTGAACCCTTTTGTTTGAGACTTATCAATTGGCTAAAAAAAGTGTTGCTTTTTGTATCTTCATAATGTGCTATCAATTCTTCCGTAAAAATTGCCTAAGTGATAGTTTTTTTACGAGAGCAAAGCCATTGATACCATAAAAACTGATTTGGTTTCAAATATACAGTTGCCATACGTACCTTTTGTGTGTTTTGCACATTATTGAGATCGAAGAACTGCTCCATCTGTAATATCCATGTGGCGGGATCCTTGCCATCAAACTTCCTCATATCGATTTTTGGAATATGGTGGGTCTTCGATCCAACATTAGCATCTATGGAATCATGATTAACATTAATTTTGTTCACATCATGAGTTTCCTTTACAACCTTTTCACCATTAGTAAGTATTTCTTGTAGAAAATTTGTCAAATCTGTCTTCAAATCTGCCATGTCTGTCTTCAAATCTCTCTTCAAATCTGCCATGTCTCTCTTCAAATTTGTCTTCGAATCATCCATCTTAGCTTCCATTCCATTTATCTTAGATTCCACGCCATTTATCTTAGATTCCACGCCACTTATCTTAGCTTCTATTAGCTTTTGTGAGCGTGACATTTGTTGCACTTGTTCTTGTAATTTTGATATATCATGTAGCATTTCTTCCTCTTCTTCATGAGTCATGCTAGAGATTTCAGGTTCCTTACTAGGTGTTTGCATTTTCTTTCCTCGGGGCATCAGTTACTGATAATAATGCTTTACTATGCCCTTTGAATTCCATTAAACCAAGCTTACACAAAAATTTAAAAAAAAACTACACACCCTTTTTCACTTTATAGAAGCCTGATAGTGAATCTGATGTATCTCTGTAATTTCAGATCATCCAGTTCTGAAATTGTGACCTATAGTAGCCTTCTGCGTCCTCTTTCCAATGCCACAAGTCTGACCCAAATTGGATTCTCCAAGGAAGAGTTATGTGAAATCTCCCATAGTGACTTGCTTTTAGACTAGTTCAGTAGAGCGAACTTGTATGACGTTCCACGAGTCACTGTTTCAACCTTTGAATCTAAAACATGCATTAAAGAAACTACAGTTCGTCCTATTTCTGTACCTTCTTACGAAATTTCATTCTGATCCCCAGAGAGAAAGTTATGACGATTTTCCCCAGGTCACCTGTTTTGAATGTAATTGAGGAGTCTGCAAAAAGACCAACTTCCTCAGATCATATCTCCGCAAATATCACGCAAAAAGCTCTGAAATTCGGAACCAATGTTCAGCGCGATTTCTTCTCAAACGGGTTTTTTTTGTGACTTATGAAACATCAAAAAAAAAAAGTTATAGTGTAAATGCCACGATGACCTGTTTGGAGCAGCGAAACCCTAGAATCCAAACCTCTGATACCAAATGTTATGAAACCAGTTCAAGAAAAGATAGAAAAGATAGATCAACGCCTTAGAATTCAGCCTCTTCGAGGGGGAAACCTCCTTTACATTACATAAATGAACAATTATTCGATGATACAAATGACAAAACCTCCTTTCTATATATAGGAGTCTAAGGAGTCACAATATAATCTAGCCGACCTAACAATAATAATATAAAGCCACAAAAATAACAATAGAGGGATTCTATGGGGCACAGAAATAACAACAAGGGGGTAATAGGGGCACAACAATATAAATAAGGGGTATAAATACAATAGTAATGGGGTAATCACTAGTATTATAGGGACCCAACAACTAGGTACCAATCGAACCCTCCGATGTGTGGAATACTACCTTCAAATCCAAGGAGGACCTTTTCGAATGGTTGGTTATGCCTTTCGGATTGACGAATGCTCCTACAAACTTCATGAGGCTAATGGATGACATCTTGCATCCATTAACCAACTCATTTGTAGTGGTATACTTTGATGACATCCTGATCTTCAGTCAAATCTGGGAAGAGCGCCTCCACCACATCCGATAGGTTCTCCAAACACTGCGACAACACAAGTTATGTGCCAATTTGGAGAAATTCACTTTTGGCATGACCCAAGTTCAATATCTAGGATACATTATTGATGAACAGGGGGTGCATGTGGATCCAACCAAGATCCAAGTCATTCGGGATTGGCCCTCTCCAACCACTCTAATAGAGATCCGCGGCTTTCTAGGTCTTTCCAACTTCTATCGCAAGTGTGTGTTGGGATTTTCTCATATCACTTGGCCCTTGAGTCAAGTCACCAAGGGAGGACCGAAAGAAAAATTATTTTGGTCTGAATCTCAACAAAAGGCATTCACAGAGTTGAAATATTGCCTCTGCTCAGCACTAGTGCTCGCATTGCCAGACTTGCAACAACCATTTGAGGTTGAGACAGATTCCTGTGACTATGCTATTGGGGCAGTCCTTACTCATCACGGGAATCCAGTGGCATATCATAGTGAGACACTTTTAGACACAGTCCGAGAGTATCCCACTTATGACAAAGAGATGTATTCCATTGTGCAGGCCTGTCGACAATGGAAACATTACATTTCGGGGAAGGAAATGGTCATCCACACAGACCACTGACCCTTCCAGTTCACACAGACCCAAGGGAAATTGCAGAATGATCACCATCAGAAGTGGTCCACATACTTGCAACAGTTCCATTTGAATATCAAGTATAAGAAGGGCAGCACCAATAATGTTACAGATTGCCTCAGTCGACCACCAATCATGGCATTAACCACCGTGCTCAACTCTTGTGGGCAAGAGACTTTTGATTGGCCACTTCTTTACAAAAGCGGCCCAGAATTCAGCCACACATACCAGACACTCTTGGAGGGTCGACATGTTCCAGATTTTCACCTCCAGGATGCCCTGTTATGCCACCTGGGTCACATTTGTGTTCCTTTAAGTTAGAGTGCCAAGATGATTTGAGAAGCACACTACAGTTAGGCTACTGGGCATTTCGGGGTCGAGAAAATGGTGGCAATACTGTAGAACTATTTCTATTGGTCAAATCTTTGATAGGATGTCGGGATGTACATCAAATCATGCATTGCCTGCACCATTGCCAAACCAACCGTCAAGAAGCAAGGCCTCTATACCCCGCTACCTACCCCTAGTCAACCTTGGGAATCCATCTCCATGGATTACATGTCAGGCCTTCCTTCCACTAAGCATGGAAACGACTGTGTTTTTGTGGTCGTTGACAGGTTCTCAAAGATGGCCATTATGGCGGCTTGCAAGAAGAATATCACAGTAGAAGCCACTACTAAACTCTTCTTTGAATGAGTGTGGGTACACTTTGGGATCCCACAGTATATCATCTCAGATCGGGATAGTAGGTTCCTCAGTACATTTTGGTCCAGTCTCTGGTTGATGCTGGACACCAAACTCACTAAGTCCACAGCCTTCCTGTCACACGGAATAAGTCGATCTTGCGGACAAGATAGACCTTCCTAGAATCTAAAGAAGACCTAATGACAAGCAAACCAACCAGACACTATCTTTCTCTAAATATGCTTTAATAAACAAAGGCAAACAAGTGTTTTTAGGGCCTACCTTAGGTCCAACGCAAGTTTGTGGATGCCCTCGCTCCTTCGATTCAAATGAGCTCCTTTGTCGCGAATCTGCAAACACAAACAAGGAAAACAAATTAAATAGCACCTGAAAAGCCAATATCATAAAACATATTCAACATGAAAGTCAAGGAGTCCATGAAACAAATAACATGAGATACTTGTTGAGAAAAATGAGTTTGATTGTATTAATTCAAAAGAAGAAGAACTTTACAACCTGTGCCTTGACGTTGTACAAGCTCCTCCCAGGGTCCAGCAAGAAGTCTCCTCTACTTTGACAAGTTTCACTCACTCCCCAATGAAGCCAAAAAGGTATGTGATCTCTCCTCTTAAGCTCAACTAGGAAGTCTTGATTTCACCAGCATTTACCCTCAAAAATGTTCAGCTTCTAACCTCTCCAGCAACCAGCCCAATGCCTGAATTTATAGTGAAATGGAGGGAGGTTACTAGGTCCTCCTTCAAAGGGATAAAGTCCTCCTTCAAAGGGATAGCTCCTCTCATCAAGGGATTAGCTCCTTCTCTTTTGGGATGCATGAACCACCTCAGAGCGAACAATTCACGTCAAAATTCCTTTTAGAATCCTCTAGAATTAACCCAAAGTGAGTTTTTTAAGATAAAACTTGCGCCTTTTGACTTTCACAGGGGTCCGCACCCACACCTTTAGGGACAAAGTGGGCAGTTCCGCAGTTTTTGTAAACAGAAGGTGCGGGACCGCAGGTGACAGTGAGAGAAAGTGCGGAACCAGAGTTTCATTGATTTTCAATGTCTTTCTCCCATTTTTAAAGCTTGACTTGAAGAGCTGAGGTCTGAGACTTGCTTAGGAGGACAGTACAAGTGATGATAGACCCATACTGACTGCAAATAATCATGGTGACGATATTTTTGTGTAACAGATTGCCCCCTAAAGTGCGAAGTCTGTAGTAGATGAGGATTTCATTTATCATTTAGGAAGAGTGAAGTACTTTATCATTTCGAGGATCATCTTGTGGAGAGCCCGGTTGGAACCTGTAAAAACATTCAATGCAAGATATATATATGAGATCATATCATCGCTGAGGTATGCATTCCCATACTCAGATCAAAACTGACTAGAAAACTAACTACTGCTTTGATACAGGAATGATCTTGTAAAACATCACAAGTATAGACTCATGTGGACACAGTATGGATGCATCCATCTATTTATGAATAGTCCATTATATAATGAATACAAAATTCCTCGCAGCCTGGATTGTGGAAACTAGATCAGGGTCTTCATTTCTACTTCCCGAAACAGTACGATTCTATCCATTCGAATGAATGTGTTGATGTCGAACATGGTAGAAACCACTTGATTACTAGTCAATGATGTAAATTGTTAACAAGTGTGAGAGAAACCACCAGTGATGTCAATGGCTCTCAAAGTACCCAGTACAATCCATGAGATGCAAATAAATGTGTTGATGTCGAACATGTCACGGAATCCTTTGATCGAAGGTCAATAATGCAACCTGTCGTCAAAGGCGAGAAACCTGCCATTGAGGCATGCAAATCTCAAGGTACTGACGATTTCTAGATCATCTTTCTAGATAATGAGCTGAAGTCGATAGAAAGCGATCCGTCGTAGGCAAGCCCACAACACGAAATCATAGATCAAGTCGAAGAAATTTAGTTGCAAGGACTGACTCAGGGATGGTCAAGATGGATGACAGATATTTTGCGAATGAATGGCTTATTTGCAGTGACCTCTCGAACACACAATGACACGACAGATGGCTTGGTGACAATTAACCCAAAGTTAATACCCAGAAACCGGCTGAAGACTTTCAATGTGGTTTGATCAACTGTTAGGCAAAGGATTTCCCAACCCAGGTGAATAAAAGTGTCGTGTTCAAGAGCGGTTACAAAGTATGACAAACAGGCTCATTTTTCTCTCTTTTCCCCCACCATTTCTGGCAAGTACCTCTTTATTTCTGACAAGCTTGAGGAGGATAACATTTGCTTGATTATAAGCTCATCCTTCGGATGAGTCCAACTTAGTTTAAATTCGAACCCTAAGAAGGAATGGTTCGTTCCTGTTTGTAATTGAACAGGTCCTTTACTGTGAAATTTTAACGAGTCCAGTATAGGAGAAACTCGGCGTTTTTCAATTTTAGAGAGTCTGAAAAAACTTAAGAAAACTCCAGGGTTGACCTTTTTCGTAAATTTGTGTCTCCAAGCTCGAAAAAGTATAAAATAATACTTGAGAGAACCGCTTGATCTTTTATGAAAAATGAGTACTTTTCGTAATTAGTGTCCCTGATCCGAAAAAGTAAAAAAGCGATCAACGACACGTCATTTTATAACCAATATCGAATTTGAAACGACAAAAATCCGGCAATCTTTTCATGTTTTTACGGTCGGAAAAGAGTTGTAAGTGGACCGTCTTTTAATTCCGTTTTAACGAGTTTAAAAGAAAAACTCGGCGATCTTTTCATGTTTTAGGAGTCAGAAAAGAGCTTAAAGGTGACTCTAAATGTTTTTTCGTCGAAAATGATAGATTTCGCCTGAATAATCCGTTATCCTGCACAAAAACACAAACATTACTCATACCTGTTTGAAATGGATAAAAATGTCACAAAAATACCTTTCCAAAGTGAAACATAAACAAATTTGCAATTTATTTACTCAAAAAACTTATAAAAAGGACCTTCGTCAATTCATTTTTATTGTTTGAGTTTTGGGTGAGAAAATAGTGCTTTCGTTCAGAAAACGTCCCGTGAAGATTGCGGAAAATCCAACTGTCGGAATCGAACGTCGTCTTCTCTAGGTAATCCACATCATCTTACTCTTCATTTTTGACCGTTTCAATTTTTGTTTTAGTCATTCATTTCATTTTTTGGGAGGGTTTTTAGGCTTAAAACCCGCGCGCGGGGGCCTGCAGGTTTACCACTGCTGGCTTGCGGACCCCGACTTTTTCTCCATTGGGAAAAAGCTAGGGGTCCGCACCTTCCATGTAGACAAGGTGCGGTCCCACGCACTGTGTCTAACCCAGAGGGTGCGGTCCCCGTCGCAAGGGTTTTTTAACCCAAAAATTCTCAAAAATGGACCACACAAAATAATTTCTATCATTTTAATTTATCTTTATACTTGATGCAGAGAGTACATCATGCTAGATTGGCATGAACGAGAGCATGAGGACGTGGATGCTGCCACATGGAATCATCAGCCTTCACTTGATGCTTTGAGGGCGTGCGACTTGTACAAATTCTGGGCCATTCCCAGCATGAGGGCTCAGGTGGATTTCTTACAGTGGTTGGCTGACAGATGGAGCATACAGGACCAGTGCTTCTTCATTGGTGGCCACCAGCTCGAAATCGAGCCGGCGGACATATATTTCTTGACTGGTTTGCCTAAGAGAGGCGAAGACTTGACTCTGTTTGGGGCTAGGCCAGGTGGCCAGTCTGTCGATAGCCTCCGACTAGAGTACTGCAATAGCCAGGCTAGAGACAAAGGGATAGACATAAAGACCATATCCTGTCCTGAACTCATGGTGATTGCGTTTACTGTCACCAGACTTTGCGGGGATGCCGCATTACATATTGCCACCGGATCCCAGATGCGTATGGCAGTTGATTGCTTTCGAGGCACCATCTTCAACTGGTGCGATGCCGTGTTGGCCAATCTGAAAGGCCAACTGACCAGGGCCAAAAACAGACAACTAAAGAACTTTGGTTATGGGGCTTTGGTTATGAGTTTTGGCCTGGAGAGGGTTCCCATGTTGATCCCGCAGCACCTTACTGTTGGAGCTGGGCTTCCTCGAGAGCCCAAACTGATGCGATGGGTCACAGTTATGGACTGTCACCCGGACAAGAGGACAGATATTGCTCGATTCAAACCTGAGTATTTCCAATGGCTGGAAAACCAGGTCTTTTCTATTCAGGACTTCCCTTACACTGAGGTAGATTTTCGTGGTGACCCAGACATGGTTCTTCCACCAGGAGAGTAGTGGGATGACTCAGGTAAAATCATTTTCAACATTTTTCCTATTTTAATTTTTTTTTTTATTTTCCATCGTCTCAAAACTGATAGAAAAAGTTTCAAATGCAGATGTGGGTCCACAGCGACCAGCCGCTCTCTGGCCTTACGAGAGGAAACAACCAGTTGCAGCCGCGCCAGCCCCACAGGACGAATCAGCAGAGGTTTTGGCCGAGTTGGAGGGTCATCTCGAGTGCTTGACAGGAGATATTCCGGAGACCACTATAGATGACATTCCTCGTCGACTTCAGCGCTATGTGATTGGGGTCCCGGGACCTTTTAGGAGGTTCCTTTGCAAGGTGGCCCGTGCAGTGGTTTCTTATAGAGATCATCACCAGTGATAGGATGATCGCCTATTGTGGGCACATATGACATTTTTGCTTTTTGTACTTATCATTTTTGCCGATCATAAGGTGTTTTTCAACCTATGATCGAGGATGATGTATTTTTTGACACACTCCTATATATATATATATATATATATATATATATATAGATATATATATATATATATATATATATATATATATATATATATCACTATTACTGGCTTATCTTGTAAATCATGTTATGGAATGGTTTTAAATTTACATGTATGATTATTGCAAATGTCTATTTAACATTCGAGAAGCAATTGCATCTGCTAATGTATTTAAAGATCTTGGAATATGCTGATATTCAATATAATCAAATTCACGTTCCAAGAGACGCACTCTCAAAAATAATCTTAATAACACTGGATTTCTAATGGCATACAATCTATTAAGCTGTAATACAACGAGTTCAGAATCTAACCTCACTATCAAAACTCTGAATCCCAAATGAAATAGATTCAGATAATAACTCAATCACTGCACTATACTCAGCAATGTTGTTTGTTGTTTGACCGAGGCTTACCCCATGCATAGATACTAACTCGTCAGAGGGCGAATAGATAACCCAAGCTGCGGAAGAAATGTTCCGTGTATTATGACAAGCACCATCAGTGAAACCAATGTATGTTTGGAGAGGCATCGACATCTCCAATATCAAGAGTAAAACCACGATAAGTAGGAATAATGATGAAAAAACACTCTCTAAGCTAAGCACATTGTTTAAACTAAAACACAACAGCTAGAAAGAAAAACTATCCTAACTAAAAATCTCCATACCTATTCTTTAAGCATAATACCTCTTCAAGTAAAGACCATTTCTGGGTTTACCCAAAGAGTCCCCGTCAAAGTCTATCAATTCATAGGCCCCTTTTGCTAGCTTTCGCTTGACAACATAGGTACCATGCCACATAGGAACGAATTTTCCAGCGCCTAATTTATCATCAGCTTGATCGTAAACTAATACTAGATCTCCTTCTGAAAAATTTCGAGGGGTCACATTTCGATCATACTGAGCTTTCATGCATTTTGCGTGAGTCTCGATCGCCAATGCAGCATCACGTCGATTCTCATCTAATTGAGCCAAGTATAACAAATGCTTTTCCTCTTCGGAAGTGGCTAGAAGTAACTCGATGGCCATTTGCAGTGACGGGATTTCGCATTCAATGGGTAACACAGCTTCCAAACCATAGACTAGTTGGAAAGGAGTGAACCCTGTTGATGTTTTTACTGAAGTTCGGTACGCCCAAAGCGCTGAAAATAGCATGTTATGCCAATTTGACCGATGAATCCCAATGATTCGTCGGATCATGATGACTAAAACTTTGTTGATGGATTCAACCAGACCATTAGCTTGTGGATAATAGGGAGTTGAACTATCGTGACGTAAACCAAGCTGGCCTGTAAGTTCGGTCATCATAACGTTTCGAAAATGACGCCCATGATCAGTGATTATCGCTTGCGGGACACCAAACCTAGCAATTATATGATTGAACACGAAAATTGCAGTTGTCTTGCCGTCTGCCTCAAATGTAGGCATCGCCTCGGCCCACTTGGTAAAATAATCTACCGCAAGGATGATATACGCATGCCCCCCGGCCGAGTGAGGGTTACATGTAATAAAATCGATACCCCATTTGGCAAAAGGACCAACGGCAATTATAGGGTGGAGAGGAGCAGGTGGAGCGCACATCTTTCGATCAAAAATTTGGCAGTTGTGGCATTTTCGGACCGCCGTAATACAATCTTTAAATAAAGACGGCCAGAAGTAGCCAACGCGCAATATCTTTTGGGTTGTGGCATACCCAGACATATGACCACCACACGCTCCAGAGTGACAGTCATTTAGAACCCTTTCAGCTTCGTCGTGAGTTAAGCAACGTTGAAAAATAGAGTCCGCCCCACGACGATAAAGAGTATCTCCAATAATCCTGAATTGTTGGGACTAGAATCGTATTTTCCGACGTTCTGACCTTGAAATTTCTGGCCGAAAGTATTGGGTCTGGAGATAAACGATGATATCCCCATACCACGGATCTAAAGTGCTGATAAGAAACAAGGATTCGTCCGCAATGGGTTCCTCCGCCACAGTTTCCGTGTCAGCACGCGGGAAATCACACATTAACTCCGCAAAGACTAAAGATTTCTTAGACTTAGATTTCTCAAATTCCAAGTCGAACTCCTGCAGGATAACAATCCATTTAGAGTACTTGCCCCCTAGAAATTGCTTGGTCAAAATGAAGATCATAGGGTTGCAATCCGAAATTACTGTAGTTTTACGTAGTAAAATGTAGTGCGAAAACTTTGGACAGCTTGAACAGCTGCCAATGCCAATTTCTCCACATGTGAGTATTTTAGCTCAGTTGGATTTAAAGTTCGACTAAGGTAATATATCACATGTTCAGTTCCGAATTCATCTTCCTGAACTAAGACCATTCCAATGGTGGAATGAGAAGCGGCGAGATACAAGAAGTAATCTTGGTTTTAGTTGGCAGGATGCAATAACGGTGCATGGGTCAACGCGTGTTTAAGTGCATCGAAATATTTCTGAGCTATCTCATCCCAATAGAATGGAGTATTCTGTTTCAACAACTGGGTAAAACCCTTTGTAACCTCGGCGTAGTTAGGAATGAATCGTCGTAAAAAATTTGCTTTCCCTTGCAAACTTTGGAGTTGGCGAAGACTCGAAGGAGGAGGCAATTTGACAATAGCTTCGACCTTCGAGGGATCAACGCGAATGTTAGCTTTTGAAACTACAAATCCCAGCAATCGACCCATTTCTATACAGAAAACACATTTTTGTGGGTTCAACCGAATCCGATAATGCCTACACCTCATAAAGATTGCTTGTAAATGGACGAGGTGATCAGCTCGATGTAATGAATGAGCAGGCAAGTCATCGAGATACGGTTGCACAATGTGCTTGATGTCATGAAACGCATAAGACATGGCCCTTTGAAAAGTTGCTCCGGCATTCTTAAGCCCAAAAGGTAACTTGCAATAAGCAAATGGCCCCCATGGACAAATGAAAGCCGTTTTTGGTTGATCGGCAAGTAGAATGTTGATTTGATTGTATCCGGAAAAACCATCCATGAAGGAGAATATTTCGCTGCTGGCACAATCATCAATGATTTGATCGATATAGGGAGTTGGGTAATTGTCCTTTGGACATGCTCGATTAATGTCCCTATAATCGATGCATATTCTTATTGTTCCCTGCTTTTTGTTAACCGGAACAATATTCGATACCTAATCCGTTAACGGGATCGGATAAATGAAACCTGCTTTGAGTAATTTTTCAACTTCTGCTTTAATTGCAGCAACTTTTCTTGGGTGAATCTGACGCAAATGTTGCCGGACGGGTTTAGCGTCCGGGTAAGTCTTGATCTCATGAACAACAATCGCGGGATCAATTCCTGGCATTTCCTCATAGGACCAGGCAAACACGTCGCGGAATTCTTGAAATAGGGCCTTATATATCTGAATTTCGTCATCTGTACACGAGGCACCTATATGAATGTTCTCAACAATTCCAGGCTTAACCGAAATGTCAATAGGAATAGTTTGAGAGATGTTTCCCAAATTTAACTCGGAATCAGGATGTATCATTGGATTCTGAGATTCCTTGACATATTCAGTCGTAAAAATTGATGAGAAATCATTTTCAAAACAATCATTCTCGGGTAAAAACGAAGATCTGTGATGGAGATCTTCCTATGGTAAATCATCTACACATAGGATTTCACGAATTTGCTCATCAGAGTGAACAAGTTTAGAAAACGTGATTAAATCCGAGTTTGATGTGAAAAGTGATTCCTCACGGACCACATTCATGAAGTCATTTTCGGTTGAAAATGGGTCGGTAAACGATTGCACGGCCTCATACGCAATTTCATATGGACTCAAAGGCATGACATCACCAAACGAGTCTATCTCAGATTCAGAAGGAATGATCCAAGGATCATCATAAACAATGGTGTCTGATGTAATCATATGAATGGTTGCAAATGAAGATGATTCTTTGATCGAAGGAAAAGGAAAAGTTCCCAGTAAACCGACATCTTTAACTAGTCCTACTCCAACATCCTTATATGGGATAGTCGTTTTACCGACATGTTGAATACTCTCAGAAGAGGCTGGGTCGGATGAAAAGTAAGCCAGCTGGTCTATTGTTACGATCTTTCCATTATGAGGAAACTTTATAACCCGAAAGACCGATGAAACGACCGCTGTCATAGCGTAAGACCAACTTCGACCCAAGAGAAGGTTGTAATCTAGAGGGGCATCAACCACCTCCACATCTAGACTAACGGTTTTTCCTTCAAACCCTATAGGCAAATCCTGTAGAATGCCAAAAGGATCAAACCCACGGCCATCAAAGGCCTTTAGAATCGTCAGGGATTGATTTAGTGAAGGAGAACCAAGCGATCTCCAACACTGTATCGACATAATACACGTTGAGGCTCCCTCATCAATTACAGTCCGATGAATAGGTCTGTTTTTGACTATCATGGGAATCTGGAAAGCCATTTGATGAGGTAAACGCAGTGTACTATTTTCTAGATCGAAAATTATTAGGTTCGAGTCCTGAACGTCAACAGCTCCTATAGCCGACAAAAGTAATTTGCGTTGTGTTGAACATGATTGCAGTACTTCCAAAGCCGACATTGCTGAGGGTGAAACAGCTAAATCCTCAACAATGTTATAGTTCTGAGTCACTCTTGCATGTGGATTGAAAGCTGACTTTCGAAGTACACCCTTGGCGGGCGGTTTGATTACCAAGTCTGGATTAGGTTTCTCGATCTGTAGTGGATCAGAACCGGGAGTTGAGGTTGATGGATTAGAATGAGAAGATTCTGCTTCTTTACCATCAACAGGACTTTTACTACTATAATCTTGCGATCGAGTCGCAATCCGAACATGGGACATCATCAACATGGGTTCTTCATTGGCACTCGAGGAAGAACCTATCATCTTACTGTCTTGAGCTGGAAAAGGATCCTTCAAAACAGCAGGAGTTTGGGAACCTTTGACAATCTTCGCAACCTCTGCACGATAAGGGCAGTCTCTTGTAAAATGTTCATCGTCACAAATGAGACAAGGATAATGAGGTTTGCACTTTTTATCATTGGATTCCGATTTTTCAGGTTTCTCCTTTGAATTTTTGTTCGTTTTATTCTTCTTCTTTCCTTTCTTCTTCCCACCAGATTTTGATTTGGCTGTAGATGACTCTACAACGTGAATATCGGCGGAAATCTCTGCAGAAGAATCTCCTGTTGGGGAATTAGGCAAGGTTATAATAGGAGAAGAATTCTTGGAAGACTTCTTCTTACTTTTAGTGTTAACCGTACCAATCATACCATCGGCGGCATGAAATCCCGAAGGAGCTGCAGCGATTTGATTTTGCTTGGGAAGATCGGGGATTTTCTCGTGTAATGTACCTGACTGAGTATAGACCAAGTCAAGGTACTGTTCTTAAGCAATTACTTGCTCCTCAGTAACAACTCCGGCTTTAGCTACATCTTCAGTGATCTTTGGCAACAAAGATTTTACAAACCACTCGGCCAAGATCTGATCCGGAATAAACACCTTCACTAAACGCCGTCGACGTCTCCACTCATGAATATGATCTGAAATGTAAGTGGATGTCGATTGTTTTAACGAAGTTAAAAATTCCGTGCCATTGTCATATTGGATTGGCAACTGAAAATGAGTTAAAAACGAGGTAGCTAACTGACTAAAATTATAAAAAGTGCCTCGCGGTAACTCAATGTACCACTTGGCCATGAGACCAATTAGAGTGCGCTGGAAAAGTCTAAGACAGATTGAATCATCTGAAATGGAGTTAGACGCACACCAGAGGTGGTAAGTCATCACATGGTTCGACAGGTCCTCTCCTGATTTACCTTCGAACTTAGGAATGTCACTGGGCAACTTATTCGGCATTGGCGGCCAAAACGAAAGATAATTAATGGGATCGTTCGTTAGGCGCGACAAGTCAGGTAAGTCCAAAGTTGCGATAAATGGTAACTGACGATTAGGGTCCCTAAAACTCTGGGTCATGAGACCAGCCCCAGGAGGAGGATATCCAGGATAACTAGGAATAGGAATTGCGTTTGGGATATTGTATCCTCCCGGAAAACCAGGATTAACCGGACCGTACTGGGGTTGTTGAAGTTGTTGATAAGTATACCCAGGGTATGGTTGATACTGATAGACTGGCTGCTGCACAGCAGGACCGAATTGGTACTGTCCTTGGTACGGTTGATAAGTAAATTTTGGTTGACTTGTGACAACCGTACTTGAACCAGGTTGTCCTACAGGCATCTGAACCGAAGTTTGAATCGTAGATCCAGACGGTGGTAAAGATGTCTGAGGAGTAGATACAGGAACAGTAGAAACCGGAGCTGTCGATACTCCAGAAGTAGGTGGGGTAGATTGAATAGATGTTGTGGCAGTTGTAGCAGTCGTTTGAGGCGGAGTACGAGGTGTACTAGGCCCAGACTGAGAAACTATCGAAGGTACAGAAGTTTGAATGTTAGACTAGACTGGTTGCTGGGGTGTACCAGAAACTAAGGGTTGTCCAGTTTGAGATGACAACTGTACATTTGGTTGCAACACCTGTTGAGTTTGTGATGGATCCCACACTATATTCATTCCGGGGTACTGACCCATAACAGGTTGAGAATATTGAGGACCATAACCGGGTTGAGGGTAGGATTGATAATTGAAAGGTACATTTCCCGTTCCTTGAACATACATTTGACCGGAGGGTGGTTGGAAACCTTGGTTCGAGTACTGACCTTGGGGTTGATACCCTTGAGGCACGTACTGATACTGGGGTTGACCTTGAGGTATAAATTGATACTGGGGTTGACCTTGGGGTACATATTGAGTCTGGGGTTGACCTTGAGGAACGTACTGTCCCATAGGTATGTACTGTCCTTGAGGTTGCCCCCCAGATGCAAATTGTGTACCTTGAGGTTGCCCCCCAGGCGATAATTGAGGTTGCCCCCCAGGCGGTAACTGGCCACCTTGAGGTTGAGGATTGGGAATAGAACCTAACATCATGAGAATGTCTTCTACGCTCAACGGCTTAGTACCATTGCTTCCAGTTAATAACCCTTGCTCAATGGGTTGAGGAGATGCTCCCGAAAAAGTACCACAAAGGGACTAATACCCAGAGGGAACAGAAGGACCGCCGTACAAAAAAGATTCAGGCGATTGAGTAAACATGGACGACTGCCCTGACATATTTAACGGAGGATAATAACCTCTAGGTGTTGGGTGATAAGGAGCGCAAGGTGGTGAAAAACTTAACCCTGGGTTTTCTAAGAAATTAGTCAAAGAAAGATACCAAGTACTACTCCTAGGTGGACTGTAAAAAATTGATTCACGCTCCCTTAGCTCAATAACAGGTTGATTTTCAGGGATAGGGATGCCTACTTCTTCTTCCGGAGTAGCAAGTTCTTCAATAGCAATAAGTCCAGAAGGAAGATCTTGGGTGATTACTCTTTCTACCCTAGGTGAACCAGGACCACTAGAAGCTGGAGAAACAAACCCCGATGTCAGAGTAGCAGCAAATTCACTTTCAGGCTCGGATATTTCAGGTTCCTCACCTATATCACTAGTAGATGAAAAGCTACCAGTAACTTCAGAAACAGACACTGACTGTGGATTATAATCTGCCACTAACGTTTGAAAATCAGGATGTACTATCAAAGAAGATTCTCCTTCTTCAGGTGACCCAACTCTACTGTCTCTAGGAGTTACAAGGACTTTCAAGCCTTCAAGCTGGCTCGAGACTTCCTCAGGAGGTTGGCCCCGAAGTCTACGGGACTTCCTCAGTAATTCAGCCACAGTTAAAAACTTTTAACTACTTCACATGCAAACAAAGTAAAATCTCAATGAAAACCACCTAAAGTCTCTAAAGAACCAAACAAATTTGAATCACACGCTTAAATAATCTAGGAGATCAAACACACACAAACAGTAACTTTCCGTACTGAAAACACTAGTTGGTGATGAAATCCAACGTCGCAGATTTCAATACAAAAATGGCGGTTGGAACAGTTACCCCGGAAACCTGCTTAATGAATAGACTGGCACAAGTTCCTCCACTTAACCGTCTCGAGTGAAGAGAACCCCCCAAAAAATCCAAGTGAGTCTAGCCAACGTCTGCTCCAGGTACAGTGGGATCTTCCCACCACTGTCACCTCAGGAAGAATCCTAAAGAATATGGCCACTAAGGTTACCAACTGAAACAAATATACCTGGGGGAACAGTCTACGATCTGATACGCACGCAAGGGTAGAGTAGCAAGCTCAATCCCCTTGAAGGCTCCTTGACATAATCCAAGGTTTACCAACAAGTGACCTCAGGCTCCTCGACAATAGTTAATCCGAGGTTTACCGTTTTTAATACGTGAATATCTGGCGTTGTTCCCAACAAGGAAGGATTGATTCCCACACTGGTTCGGACATGATCTCATGCTTCTCTTTTAAGAGGAGCTTTCCCAGAGCATAAATGCAACAATTGGATTTCTTCCCTACCATAAGATACAACTACTTGTTTGTTTTTACTATCTTGGAGAGTTAATTACTCTCCTACTCCAAGACACTAGCCTAAGCTAAGTTGGTGTATCAGAGCCCTAGAAATAAAAATGTTACTAGATGAATTTTACTTTAAGCGTTATTTTTATTGGTTTTTGTTTAAGTCAAAAGGTGCGGAGATGAAACTCGTGGTATGAAGACTCGACTCAAAATCAATAAAAATGCACCTAAGATGATTTAAACAATCTTTTTCTCTTCGATGAACTTCTAAACTAAGAAAGAGTTTGAGAATGCAAATACTTTGTAAACACAAATCCTTCTTAAGAAACAAATTAAAAGAAGAGCTTTTGTCCTTTCCAATGCACTCAAAACGAGACAACTAGTTATTTCACAAAAATTTCCCTTTTTCATTTCAAAGCACTCAACCACTACAAAAAACAAACTTTTTTCCAAAAGAGATTTTTTATTTTTTTTTATAAAACACTCAAAACTATGGAAATGACTAACTTTGAGATCTATAAATTATAAAAACCTATTTGAAGTCAAAGCCTACTAGATGTCTTTTTTAAGGATGTTTTACTTAGCTAGATGTGAGCTAAGGACCAATTTATGCAGAATCACAAATCAGTCAAGAACAACCAATTTTGTTTTCTTTTTGAAAATGAAAATCCAAACTTTTAAACACAAGCTTTTCGAAGGTTTGTAAAGAGAAAACTCAAAGCGGATTCCTCAAAAAGGGGAGATTTCATAAATGGTCAGACTCATAAGAAGGCTGGTAGACACTAAGGTGATCTGAAGTCCCTACAGCTTCTAAGCTCAGAGCCACTACACAACCAAAATGAAAAACAAGCCCAACAAGCAAAACTCCTAGGAATTTCACCTAAAACCCTAACACTAATGAAATCAACCTAAGGAAAGTTTCTGACAAGTTATATGTAGGTCTGGGCAGTGGATAACAATTTCTAAACAAAAACTAAGCTGACTAACAGAGGAAATCTTAGGTTTTTCAAAATTTTGACAGGGTCCGCAGGCCCACAGTTGACACAGGTGCGGTCCCGCTCTGTGCTAAAAGCAAAGGTGCGGATAGGTACGCACTGTGTCAAAAGGCTAGGGTGCGGTCCTCTCCCAAAGCTATGAAAAACGAAAAATAACCCTGGATCTACAAACTCTACCCAATTTTACACACAACAAGCCAAAAACAGAAACAAAAACACAGTTTCTCAGGTCAAAGTAAAAACAAGGAAAACAATCAATTCCCCAGTGGAGTCGCCATTTTGTCACACGGAATAAGTCGATCTTGCGGACAAGATAGACCTTCCTAGAATCTAAAGAAGACCTAATGACAAGCAAACCAACCAGACACTATCTTTCTCTAAATATGCTTTAATAAACAAAGGCAAACAAGTGTTTTTAGGGCCTACCTTAGGTCCAACGCAAGTTTGTGGATGCCCTCACTCCTTCGATCCAAATGAGCTCCTTTGTCGCGAATCTGTAAACACAAACAAGGCAAACAAATTAAATAGCACCTGAAAAGCCAATATCATAAAACATATTCAACATGAAAGTCAAGGAGTCCATGAAACAAATAACATGAGACACTTGTTGATAAAAATGAGTTTGATTGTATTAATTCAAAAGAAGAAGAACTTTACAACCTGTGCCTTGACGTTGTACAAGCTCCTCCCAGGGTCCAGCAAGAAGTCTCCTCTACTTTGGCAAGTTTCACTCACTCCCCAATGAAGCCAAAAAGGTATGTGATCTCTCCTCTTAAGCTCAACTAGGAAGTCTTGATTTCACCAGCATTTACCCTCAAAAATGTTCAGCTTCTAACCTCTCCAGCAACTAGCCCAATGCCTGAATTTATAGTGCAATGGAGGGAGGTTACTAGGTCCTCCTTCAAAGGGATAGCTCCTCTCATCAAGGGATTAGCTCCTTCTCTTTTGGAATGCATGAACCACCTCAGAGCGAACAATCCACGTCAAAATTCCTTCTAGAATCCTCTAGAATTAATCCAAAGTGAGTTTTTTAAGATAAAACTTGCGCCTTTTGACTTTCACAGGGGTCCGCACCCACACCTTTAGGGACAGAGCGGGCAGGTCCGCAGTTTTTGTAAACAGAAGGTGCGGGACCGCAGGTGACAGTGAGAGAAAGTGCGGAACCAGAGTTTCATTGATTTTCAATGTCTTTCTCCCATTTTTAAAGCTTGACTTGAAGAGCTGAGGTCTGAGACTTGCTTAGGAGGACAGTACAAGTGATGATAGACCCATACTGACTGCAAATAATCATGGTGACGATATTTTTGTATAACACTTCCATCCTCAAACTATTGGCCAAACTATTAGGCCCCTATACTACTAATGTAACCCCTTATTGTTATTAGTACAACCCCCTTATTATATTGATGTACCTATGTAGTGCCCATGTTGTTACTATTGTGCCCCATAGAAGCCCACTATTGTTATTATTGTGCCCTTACATTATTATTGTTATGTCGGCTCTGATTATATTATGACCCCTTAGACTCCTATATATAGACAGGAGGTCTTTTCATTTGTATCATCCAAGAATTGTTCCTTTGTTTAATTTAAAGGAGGTTTCCCCCTCGAAGAGGCTAAATTATAAGGCATTCAACTATCTTTTCTATCTTTTTGTTAGCTGGTTTCATAACATTTGGTATCAGAGCTTTGGATTCTAGGGTTTCACTGCTCCAAATAGGTCATTGTGGCATTTTCGCTATAACTTTTTTTTGCGACATTTCAGAAGCGTAAAAAAACCCATTTGCGATGAAATCGCACTGAACCTCGGGTCTAAATTTCGGAGCTTTTCGCGCTATATTTGCGGAGATATGATCTGAGGAAGTTGGTATTTTTGTAGACTCCTGAATTACATTCCAAACAGGTGACCTAGGGAAAAGCGTCATAACTTTCTCTCTGAGCATCGGATTGAAATTTCGTAAGAAGGTACAGAAAGAGGACGGACTGTAGTTTCTTGTATATATTTTGTGTAGCCAAAAGTCGAAACAAGGACACATGACATGTCGTACAAGTTCGCTCTACTGAACTAGTCTATAATCAGGTCATTGTGGGAGATTTCGCATAACTCTTCCTTGGAGAATCCAATTTGGATTAGAATGGTGGCATTGGAAAGAGGACACAGAGGGCTATTGTAGGTCGCAATATCAGAACTGGAAGAACCGAAATTACAGAGTTATAGTCATTTCAATATCGAGCTCCTAAAATCAAGAAAAGGTGATATGAGGAAGTTTGATGGCAAGGATCCGGTAAATTGGATACTTCAGATGGAGCAATATTTTGATCTACATGGTGTACCACTGTTATAAAAGGTACATATTGCAACTTTATATTTGGAACCAAATCAGTTTGCATGGTATCAATGGCTTTGCTCTCGTAAACAAATTATCACTTGGGCAATTTTTACGGAAGAATTGATAGCACATTATGAGGATACAAAGAGCAACACCTTCTTTAGAGCAACACCACAACAATTGGAAAGAGTAAAAGGGCTTTGCGACATAGTGGAAAGTAAAATTATGGCAACAAGGAAGTCTAACCCTCACAACTATAAAGATGGAAGTGTTTTTTCTCACAACCTAAAAGGGTTACACCACAACAATTGGAAGAAAAAAGAGAAAAAGGGCTTTGTTACAATTGTGATGGCAAATGCACTAAAGGTCATAAATGTGCTGAGAAGAAATTAGTTTACATAGAGTATGAAGAGGAGGAAGAAAAGGATCAAGAAACATCAAAAGAAGAGGATATATGATATGACCCAACCCCAGAGAAAGAAGAAATGAATCAAACCCTATCTTGTAAAGCATTGGCAAGAATTACCACTCCTCAAACTCTCAAGATAGAAGGACATATCAAGAAGTAAAAGGTGCAAGAAGTGAAAGATCACATCGAGAAAAAAGAAATGAATCCAACCATATCTTGTAATTCATTGGTCGGAATTACTACTCCTCAAACTATCAAGATAGAAGGACATATCAAGAATAAAAATGTTCAAGAAGTGAAAGATCACATCGAGCATCAAGAAAAGAATCCGACCATATCTTGTAAAGGATTGGAAGAAATTACCACTCCTCAAACTCTAAAGATAGAAGGACATATCAAGAAGAAAAAGGTTCAAGCAGTGAAATATCACATCGAGCATCAACAACAAGTTCTCCAACTTAAAGGATAACGCCACTTTGGTGCAAAATCGAATGAAACAATAGGTAGATCAACATTGTAGTGAAAAATGTTTTGATGTAGGTGATTGGGTATTTTTACTGCTACATCTCAAGCAAGCTATTTATGAGAAGGAAATGTTGGCAATACTACATGCACTTAAAAATGGTGACCTTACCGAATGGGAAGACATTTCAAGGTAAAAATGGATCATGATAGTCTTAGATACTTTTTAGAACAACTATTATCTTTAGAAGAAGAGAAAAAATGTGTCACAAATATGTTGGGTTTTGACCTTGACATCATCTATAGAAAATGGAAGCAAAATTTTGTTTCAGATGCACTCTCAAGAAAGTATGAGGATGTGGAAGCATTGTTTTGTGCTATTTCTATTATCCAACAAGATTGGATAAATGAAGCAAGGGATGAATGAAAGAAGGACGAAGAAGTATGGCCACTTATTCAAAAGTTGCAAAAGATCCCAATTCAAACAATATTGCCAGAAATTGAAGAGGAATGAAAAATCATATTGGAACCTGGATCAGTCACAGAAACAAGAACCCAGCAGCTACGAAATCAATCAATTTCAAAGTATCTCATCAAGTGGAAGAACTTACCTGCTGAAGATTCCACATGGGAGGACAAGAATTTTATACAGAAGCATCAAGAACTACTCAAGCGTTGAGGACAACACTTTTTGAAGGAGAGGGGCATGTTAGGCCCCTATACTACTAGTGTAACCCCTTATTGTTATTAGTACAACCCCCTTATTATATTGATGTACCCATGTAGTGCCCATATTATTACTGTTGTGCCCCATAGAAGCCCACTATTGTTATTATTGTGCCCTTACATTATTATTGTTATCTCGGCTCTGATTATATTATGACCCCTTAGACTCCTATATATAGAAAGGTGGTCTTTTCATTTGTATCATCCAAGAATTATTCTTTTGTTTAATGTAAAGGAGGTTGCCCCCTCGAAGAGGCTGAATTCTAAGGCGTTCAACTATCTTTTCTATCTTTTTGTGAGTTGGTTTCATAACACAAACAGAGGTTGTCAACAGGTTGATTGTACACATTCTGTGCATGTACAACTCAAAGCATCCACGCACATGGGATGAGAGCCTCTCCTATGTTCAACACAGCCACAACCGGGCTCTCCACAGCTCGACTGGCCACAACCCTTTTTAGGTGGGCTTGGGATTCCAGCCACTATGTCCCATTGATGTGGTCATGCCATTTGCAGCGACTCACGCAGATTCGACTCATGTCCAGTCCAAAACAGATAAGGAAAATAGCTTCATTGAGCACATCCAACATATTCGCTAGCAGTTCCATGTCATTCGGGAGAAATCAAATGCCAAGTACAAGCAGCAACATGATCAACATCAGGTGCCACACAAGTTTCAGGTGGGCAACAAAGTCTGGTTGCATTTCCAAAAGGAACGCCTTACCAGAGCTTATCGGAAACCCAAACCACTCCGATATGGTCCTTACACCATTACCAAGGTTGTGGGAAACAATGCATTTTAGCTCAGCATTCCCCCATTCCTTAGCCTGCACACAATGTTCAGTGTGGACTGCCTTCAGCCATACTTTCCACCATTACTAGACACATCCAACATTGCAGAACAGCTCACACCCATAGAGTTAAATCCAGATTGCATGGAACAAGCTACAACTGATTGGATCATGGACACACATATCAAGCACACTTGCCAACAAAATATCCAACTGTATCGAGTTGTTAAAGCAGGCCAACTCCTTCGCCAGGGCAAATGGCTCACTAGGGACTAAAGGGGGAGGAATGATCCAGGTGGATATTGGTGGCCACCCACCAAGTCCACTTGGACCCCCACCATTGTTTCTTTCAGCGTTTCAGTTTCCTTAATTGTAGCACAATTTACTATTTTTAGCAGTTTTTTCGGGTCCTGAACTTCTGGAGCCGTTTTGAGGCCCTAAACGACATTTTTTTGGGAAAACTGGGAGCAACATGGGTCCATGGACAATTGTTTCTCTTCCTTAGTTGTAGTTCTTGGATAGATCTTTCTAACGAGATATTGTACGCTTCAAACAGAGATCGTATGCCAAAGTTACAACCCGGAGAAGTTGATGTACCAATTTACCCAAACAAGGCCACAGTTTGTCGTTTCATCTTCTAGGTTTAGGTTTTTGGATGTTTAGGGTTTTCCCATGCTTCTCAACAATAAGTAGGCCTTCGAGCCTCATTGTAACACATTTCAAAACCATGTAACCGCTACATCTCTTCTTAGAGATAAGCTACCATCGCCCTAGCTTGTTTATTTCCATTGTTGTTTGTAAGCATATTTCAATGTTTTACATTAATGAAATGAAGTATTATTTCTGTTGCATCTATGTGTTTATGGTTATCTCTGTAATTTATTGCGTTCGTGTTTAAATCCGGATCAATGTTGTTAATGTATAATTGGGTTTATGTTTTTTAGAAAGCCATAAAATGGCTTATGTGGGCCTACGTGTGCATCAGCGTAATGGTGTTGTCATTTTACTACTAGGTTAATGGTTTTGAAATTTCTAAAATGGTTAATTCTTTTTATATTATCATTAACTTCAAAATCTAATAAATATATATAATATTTTTTGATATTAATAAAAAATATTCATATTAATTTACAAAGATATATATATATATATATATATATATATATAATAAATTCAAATTTTTATCTTATAATTATAAATAAAAATATATATTTTAAAATTTTATTATTTTAAAATATTTATTATTTTGAATTCATATTTATTATGAAATTATCACGCCATATTATTTTGGTTGTTTTTATCGGTGTAGAATAGAATAGAATAGGGTGCTCACTTAAGACATTTTGGTGAAAAGATTATTGGTTAAATATATTGTTTTTATAGGTGTAGAATAGAATAAGGTGCTCAGTTAAACATTATGGTGAAAAGATTATTGGTTATATATATTGTTTTTATGGGTATAGAATAGAATAGGGTGTTCAGTTAAGAGGTTGTAGTGAAAAGATTATTGGTTAAATATATTGTTTTTATGGTTGTAGAATAAAAGATTGTGGGTTAAATATATTGTTTTGTGGGTGTAGAATAGAATAAGGTGTTCAGTTAAGACGTTATGGTGAAAAGATTATTGGTTAAATATATTGTTTTTATGGGTGTAGAATAGAATAGGGTGCTTAGTTAAAACGTTGTGGTGAAAAGATTATTAGTTCGATATGTTTAAGGTAAAAATTTAATCATGGTTTAGCCTAAGCTGCTAGGTGTCATCCTCAAATGATTTTAATCGCTAAGTTACAACTACTCAAGCCACAGAGTAAACATACCAATCATTTCAAAACTCACCTTACTTAACCAACCAAAATTTTTTTATCTCAGTGAAAAAGTAGAATAAGATAGCAATAGAATTAGAATAAATTTTATCCTCAATAATTTTAATCACTTAAATATTATGAGGTACCATTACTCCAATCAGAAATTAAATATACTAGTCAATGCAATACTGACTTTAGTTAACCAACCAAAAAAATTATCTCAGTAAAAAAGTAAAATAAGATAACGATAGAATAAGAATTTAGTTTCAGAAACGTCATCAGTGACGTATTATTATTTATGTTTCAGAAAGGTCATCAGCAATCATTATCACTATTGGTCAGGTCAGGCAACTGCTTGACCGGGAACTCCTATTTCGTAGACTATAGAAAAGTAAATGCTGGTTGACATGCCAGTGATTTACCTTTCGCCCAGATAGCAGCCTGGAGAAAGAGGGCGAAAGGTAAATCCCTGACATGTCAGTCAGCATTGCGATAGCAGCCTAGAGAAAGAGGGTGAAAGGTAAATCCCTGACATATCAGCCAGCATTTATTTTTCTATAGTCTACGAAATAGGAACCGCCCTGCTAGACCAAACCTGACTGCCCTGGACCGACCATGAGTCACGCTGCATGAATATTCTAACAATATCTACATCGATAATCACGCTTCGAGAATGTAGATAATGCTCGCCTCAGCAACGGATTGGCCGAACTCATTGGGACTCTCGCTGCGTCAATATTAGATAATGCTCGCCTCAGGAAATATTACAACAGACACGGACTGCACTTTTGGCTTTTCTGTCTGAATTCTGGGCCCACGCAGTCCGCGCCACAATCACGACATTGAAACGCTCTTTCTGAAATATTACAACTGACACGGACTGCACTTTTGGCTTTTGTGTGTGAATTCTGGGCCCACGCAGTCCGCGCCACAATCATGAAGCACGCAAAAGAGCTTTACAAATCGAATCTCCTGTCCCTCATGTACCACGACAAAGCTCTTAATAAAAAAATGATATTTTCTTTTATCGCTCGATGCATGGGCTGAGGTTGAGATACTTCAAGCATGCTTTCACATGTAAAAAACCTTTTAATTTTTTATTTTATTTCTAAGTTATTTTAAAGATATCTATCATAATTTAATTGTTTATAATAATATTTATTTAAAATGTTATTATTTTATTTAAGATAGATATATACACATATTTATAGGTTTATCTATTTTGGAATGGGGCTTCTAGAATTTTAATATAATTATTAATAATCAATACGTGGATGGTAGGAATATTACTCATACATCTAAGGTGGAGTCATAAAAGTAGCTATGCTCTTTCTTCCCTTTTAATTAATTTGATTAATTAAAAAAAATGTCATATGAACAAGTGACATATGAAATGAGTTATGTATTTTTGGTTGTGGTATTGATAAGACATGGTATTGGGCCATGGTATTGTAGCAAAACCTATTTAATTTTAAGAATCTCCATTGTAAAGTGCAAGCTTTAAGAATCTCCATGGTAAAGTGGGGGTGAATTTCCATGGTAAAAAGACCTTATTACATATTTTTTAAAATTAATCAAATTAGATTTCTTAGTTTTTTTTTGTGGGTGAATTTTGTACTTCCTTCTAAAGTCGAATATGTTGGCTAAGATGACCAAACCATAACCAAAAGAATTACTTTGATACATAGTCATAAGATATCAAAGTATTCATGAGTCCAGAAGTAATCATACAAAAACTAAAAGGTTTGCCTTTTCACTCTTGGAAATAAATAGAAAAACCAAGAAACAAGGAAACAAAGAACATAAAAGGAGACTAGGTGGAGGGGTCAAAATCTATCTCTACAACTTGGATAGTATCCTTGTTGTCTCTTGGGGTGTCTCTAGTCGGTGGTGGGATGCCAAGGTGTTGCTCTATGCACTCCAACCTCTGATCCAAGTCCTTCAAGTGGCAATGCAAGTGCTCCATGGAGTGGAGAAGATATGCTCGATGCTCAAACATGTCTAAAAGGACATGTTCGTAAAATGAAAGAAAAAAATTTGATCCCCTTCAATAAATGGGATATCTATCTTAAGAATCTTTATGATTCCCAGACACCATGGGCAACATCTTAAACACTCCTATAGAGGAGGATATCATTTGTTTGGAAGACATGGAGTTTGGGATTAAGAAGCTCACTAATAGGAAAGCTAGGGATATTGAAGGCTACCAAGTCGAGGAATGTCGCAATAATAAAACCGATGCCTTCTGTTGTTTTCTTGACTTTACAAAATCTTTTGACAGTGTTCCTCGGGATAAGCTATGGAAAAAACTTGAAGAAATAATGATTTCTCTTGAGTTAAGGGTTGTTGTGACTAGGCTATACATGAAATTTTATTGCCAAGCTTAACACCACCAAGGGATGGTTTGAAGAAATTAAATGCACTATCGAGGTTAAGCAAGGGTGTCCCCTATCTCTTATCATTTTCAACATTTATATTGATAAATTAGAACAATGTTTGGAAGCTATAGGATGTGATGGCCCCAAGCTCGTTGGTATGGTCATTACGCTTCTCCTTTATGTTGATGATATTGTTCTTCTTGCCAAAATCCATGATGATCTTGACAAGCAACTTAGAATCCTTAATGATTACTGCTCCAAGATGGGTATGTTTGTTAATACCAACAATACTAAAGTCATGATAATTAAATCCAAAAATATTAACTATGATAATGTTAATTATGATAAAAATTACTTGGATAAGGTTTCTTTATACAAATATTTAGGTATTGACATTCATCGTCATCTCAAATGGAATTATAGCATTGAGAAAATGATAATGGGAAGACGTAAATCTTATCATTAGCTTGAAAACAATTGTAAGTCAACTCATCTTTGGGTATGGAGTAAAAGGAAGTTTCTCTTATTCTCATCACCCTAGTTGTTTTATATGGATGTGAGGTTTGGGGTTGCAGTATATCTAGAGAATATTGGAGGAAGATTGAGGTAATCCAAAAGCAATTTATAATCTACAACCTCAAGATTAAAGGAAATACGCCCTCCCCTATCCTCTTGATTGAAATCATCATTTCCCTCATTGAATGCATGACTATGTTTTGGTATTCGATGTATAAGAAGAAGCTCCACAACATAGAAGCCAAGAGGCTCCCCAAAACTGCTTCTAACTCTATTCAAAACCCCCACCTCCGGCTCAAGTGATGCTAGCATAAGGATGCCCAATATTGGCTTGACCATAGGGGGATAAAGTAGGACACTATCTTAGGATAAGGATAATATTAAAAATAATATTATTTCCAAATTTAAGGATAAGTTGTGGGATGATAAGGAAATAGAGGGAAAAAAGGAAGTTAAGGTATTATAAGGAGGTGATCAACGTCAATCTTGCTAACCAAAATTATCTTTTTGTCTTGACCAATGCTACGAAGAAAATGAACATTGTTATGATAAGACCTAATTCTCATGAGCTTCGAAGTGACATTGGGCATTGGCCTATTCCCAAAACACCTTGGGATGAAAGATTCAGTCATCTTTTATATACTAAGAAACTTGAAAATGAAAAATAATGTCTCATGGACTGCCTGATTCTTACTCACATCCAATCTCATTTCCAAAACCTTTGCCACACATTATAATCCAAGTATCAAATAAATTCATAGTGAAACTCATCCCATCAAATTTCAATCATATAGTTCAAATTTCAAATCTATATAGAAAATTTGGAACGATTTTTAAAAGACAGCCCTGACATTTCAAATCATAAAATGGAAATCCAATAAATGCTATATTTACTTAAAATTTAGGTAAAATGAAATATTTTTTCTTAAATTACATAAAAAATATATTTTAATTTAATAGAAAATTATAAAGTAATTATAAATTTTATTACATATCTTTTACTATATTTTTTAATTTTACATTGTTTTTTTCCTTAAATCTTTTAATGCATTTTCTTTCTTTTAAATGCTTTTGTCTGAACTAATATGGAAAGATTCATGTATCTCAATTGGATTTATGTATATTAATCATTAACTTGCAAAGCTCATTATCTATGATTAGAAAAAAATTAACCTAATTTTTTTTTAAACTAAACATTTTAAGTTATGGTTAAAAACAAACTAACTATTTTTTTTAAACTAAACATTTTAAAACGATATTATCTAATTAACCATTAAAGCTTTTCAAAAGATTCAAGGTAACACATATCAAAAGATAGGCGTTGTCTAAGTAGGGCACAATCGAACTCATAGCCTTTCTCAACACTAAAACTTTAAATCTTAATATTCATTTTAAAAAAAAATTAATATTAACTTTTAAAATAATATTTACCTATTTTACACATATTTATAGAAGTATATATCTAAACATCGGTTAATTAAGCTCTATAATAAAAATCCAGACAATATATTCTTCCACCCTTTACCAAAGAAATTCCTATTATTAGGTCGCTTGATTTATAATTCAATGCAAAACAATTAAAACTAAAGTATTATGTGATACCTTCAACCATTTAAAAAATGAGAAAATTAAATTGACATTCACTTGATTTGGAAAAAAAATAAAGAGAAGGCAATGTCTGGTGTGTTGTTTTCCTTCTCGGGCATTGACACCTAGAAAGAGTTTAGTGCGAGCAGAAGAGTACAATGGAGCCACGTCCACATTATCATGGCATTTCCGCACTAAAACAGTGTTCTTGTTTGACACCTGGATTCATCAGTTAGTATTTCCTTGTTATTTCCTTCCATATTATAATTTATTCTACAACCAAGATATTTACTTTGGTACAGAGGCATAAGATATTAAAGTATTCCTGAGTCCAAATTAAGCATATAAAAACTAAAAGGTTTGTCTTTTTAGTGTGGGAAATAAATAGGAAAAAACAAGAAACAAGGAAATCGGGAGCATAAAAGGAAATTAGGTGGAGGGGTCAAAATTTATAGATGCAATTTGGATAGGATTTTTGTTGTGTTTTAGGGTGTCTTTACTAGGTGGTGGGATGCCAAGGTGTTGCTCTATGCAATCCAATCTCTGATCCAGGTCTTTCATGTGGCAATGCAAATGCTCCATGTAATGGAGAAGATCTACTTGATGCTCAAACATGTCCAAAAGGACCCAACTGAGGAGGAATTTCATACGCCAATATAAATCCATTATGTCCATGTATTGATCGAAGTGTCTACATGTATGCTCGATGTTTGGCACCAAATATGCTAGCTCAATAAGAACCTCTATGCATAAGAGACGATTCTTGTGGGAGGTTTCTTCTAATTCAGAATAGGTGAGCTCATCCTAAATGGGGCTCAAGGTAAGCTCACAGAATTAGGCAATGCTTTCTTCTAAACAATGGCGAGTACATGTATTACCCTTGCTAGCTTTTTCTTGGTAATATGTTTCTCCTTTGTGGACACAGGCTCTCTAATGAGACATGGAGGTGAATCCAAGAAGGCAAAGGGGAAAAAGAACAAAAAGAAGGACATCAAAGGGATGGCAATAAGCAACTCATTAGAGAATCAAGGGAGAGTGATGGAGCAACGATGGTAACCAATATAAGAGGGAGAGATAAACAACTAAAAAAGAAAGGAGAGAGTGGGTAGCTAGACAGAGAAAGAGAAAGGATGGAAACTCAAAACCAACAAAGGATAAATTTGAGGGGAGGTGAGAGGCCAGATACGCAAAGTGTTGAGAAGCCATATGGGCACTAACATAGGCCAATTACAAGAACAAGTGAGCCAAACCAAAATAAAATGCAGAAAACAATCAGAAGAGAACCATGTAATAATGGGAGAGACCAAGGGACGAGATGAACCATTGAAATAGGAATAATCTAGTGTTGTTACTACAAATGGCATAATCCTGCAGCAAGAGGTTCCATGACCATACATGCAGTAAGAACTAAGTGCAAAATTTGTAGAGTTTCCTACAATCGTGCAAGGAAAAAGTGACAACATGGAAAATCAAGCTCTCAAGGTGTCTCATGTTGGTTTTCATTAATGTTGTAGTCTTAATTAGTAAGATGAAGACTTTCCTTACTGGAACTATGGTGACACACCAAAGATTACATGTTTTTATCAATCTAGGTGTCAAAAGGATGGGCCAACAGAGGACCTTAATGAAGTTTAATGAGAGATGAATCCTATGTGTAGAACACAAAGCTCTCGCAGTGAGCGTCGATACAACTATGAGAATTTTGAACCAAAATATGAAGTTCCATAATTAGTATTGGCTCTGGATGACGTTTCACACAAGTGAAGTTTTGGCAAACAATCTGGAGAGATGGATGGTAGAGGCAGGTGTGTGGAGTGTGCATGAGATTAATTTCTATAATTAATGTCTGCATGTGACAACATTTCAGGTCCATTTGTGCCACAAGAGTTCCATGATCTCTTATCTAGGTGGGATGACAACAATGCCCCTCCCCCCTTTTACTAGAAAGCACCCCATCCAAGAATATGGCTTCCTTAGTTACATATATATGTGCTTGGCATCCACTCGGTTCAGATCTTTAGGGATTCGATGAATATTATTAAATGGTTCAAAGGTGAGAGCAGATGCTAGAATTACATTCAATCTCCTTTGTTAGAAGAAGAAAAACACTTGAAATATTTTTTTAATGATTTTTCACTATGTTATATCTACAGGGAACACAATAGTACAACAAACCACCTTTCTAAAATGGGTCTACAACAAGATCTAGATAGTTGGAGGATAGAGGAAGTTGAACTGGATGAGATCCGTGTGTCGTATCAACCACCATTTTGATAATCTTGTCACACAGACTTGGCTTCAGCATATGATAGTTTTTCATTTATGTTTAAATTGTTTTAGTGTTTTAGTTTTACGTAGCAAACATACTTATTATTATGTAAATCAAGTTCTAGAAAACAACATCGACATGGTAAAATACATTGTTAAACTGTAAGTTAAAGTCATTCCTGTTTGGGTTGTTTTCCTCAATGAGGAGGCCTAAGAATGGTTCAGGGCATACTTTTGGTGCTTTGGTTTTTATCAGTTATCAGTTTTTGATGCTATTTTTTGAAGGACAGTGATTGAAAGCTAACCAATATACTATTAGGGTTGTTTTCCTCATTGAGGAGGCTTGGGATAATGATTTCAACGATCTTGATTTAGCAAAAATGAGATGGTAGAGTTAGAAGACACTCAAACTTACCATTTCAGATCAACTCTTTGCTTTGAACAAAGTCATACAGTTTACTGAATGCTTAAATGCATATACTATGTAAATTTTTATTACCTTAATAAAAAGTCTGATTTTTTCTTTGGAAAAACCTGCTTGGGTTGTTTTCCTCAATGAGGAGGCCCAAGAATGGCTCAGGGCATACTTTTGGTGCTTTGGTTTTTATCAGTGATCAGTTTGTGCTACTCTTTTTTAAAGGACAGTTATTGAAAGTTGACCAATATCCTATTAGGGTTGTTTTCCTCATTGAGGAGGCCCGGGATAATGATTTCAACAATCTTGATTTAGCAAAAATGAGATGGTAGAGTTAGAAGACACTCAAACTTACCATTTCAGATCAACTCTATGCTTTGAACAAAGTCATACAGTTTACTGAATGCTTAAATGCATATACTATGTAACTTTTTATTACCTTAATAAAAAGTTCGATTTTTTCTTTGGAAAATAAAAATAAAAATATATATATATATATATGTGTGTGTGTGTGTGCTTGGCATTTTTATTTCCTAGGTTTTATAGTTTTTATAATTTATTTTTTATATATGGAATGCATACCTTGATATTATATATAGAGAGTTTGTCCTTAGAAAAAGAGCTTGTTGTAGGTATTAAGCTTTTATATGTTTATTAATTAAATTTAAATATGAAGCTTCAAAGTATAATGGATCAGAATAAGAGTCATTATTGCCAGGAAAGCGATTAGAGGTTTTCTTAACGAAATAAAAAAGCTCGGAAAATTAAGTATGTACAAACTCTTATCAAAATGAAGACAATGTCCTATATAAATAAGAGGCAAGACTGTCTTCTTCACCTTTCTAAAGATGAGCCTAGAAAGTTTAGGAGGAATATACTTGTTCATAAAACGAAAGAAAAAAATTTGATCCCCTTAAAGAAAGGGGATATCTATCTTAATAATCTTCATGATTCCCCAAACACCATGGGCAACATCTAAAACACTCCTATAGAGGGGGATATCTTTTCTTTGGAAGATGCGGAGTTCGCGATTAAGAAGCTCGCTAATGGAAAGCTAGGGATATCGAAGGTTGCAAAGCTCAAATTCTCAAAATGAGGGGGTCAATCCTAATCTCTCATGTACACAAACCCTTCAATTTAGTAGTGAAACACGACTTCTCTAAGCCTTGGACGCAAATTCTTATTGTACCTATCTTTAAAAGTGGGGATAAAAACATTCCCTCTAACTATAGGACCATTATGATTAGCCACATTTTAGCCAATATGTATGGACTCCTTTTGGAAAAGAAGTTTAGCCTCTGGCTTGAAATTCATGGTAAAAGAGCTAAAGGGAAAACTAGTTTTAGGAGACATGACTCAACTATTGACCATCTTATTACTCTTAGGATCATTGCCGAGGAATGTCGCAATAATAAAAATGATCTCTTATGTTGTTTTGTTAGCTTTAGAAAAGATTTCAACACAGTTCCTTAAGATAAGCTATGGAAAAAACTTGAAGAAATAATGGTTCCTCTCGAGTTAAGGGTTGTTGTGACTAAGCTATATGAGAATTTTATTTCCAAGCTTAGGATCACTGAGGGATGGTTTGAAGAAATTAAGTGTAATATCATGATTAAGCAAGGTTGTCCCATGTCTCCTATCATTTTCGTCATTTATATTAATAAACTAGAAAAGTGTTTGGAAGCTACAGGATGTGATGGCCCCAAGCTCGTTGGTATGATCATTATACTTCTCCTTTATGTTGATGATATTGTTCTTCTAGCCAAAAATCATTATGATCTTTACAAGCAACTTAGAATCCTTCATGATTACTGCTCCAAGATGGACGTGATTGTTAATACCAACAAGACTAAAATCATGATAATTAAATCCAAAAATATTAATTATGATAATTTCAGTTATGATAAAAAGTACTTGGAGAAGGCTTCTTTGTACAAATATTTAGTTATTGACATACATCATCACTCAAATGGAACTATAACATTAAGAAAAGGATAATAGGAGGCTATAAAGGTTATTATGATTTTGAAAACAATTGTAAGTTGATTGATCTTTGGGTATGGTGTAAAATAATTTCCTCTTTGAAACTCTCGTCACCTCTGTTATTTTATATGGATGTTAGGTTTGGGTTACAGTATATCTAGAGAATCTTGGAGGAACATTGAGCTAATCCAAAAACAATATATAACCTACAACCTCAAGATTAAAAGAAATTCATAATCAAACTCATCTCATATCAAATAAATTCATATGCAAACTCATCTCATCAAATTCCAATCATAAATTCAAATTTCAAATCTATATATAAAAATTAGAACTATTTTTAAAAGAAAATCACAACATTTCAAATCATAAAATGGAAATCCCATCAATATGATATTTATTTAAAATTTCAAACAAAATTAAATATTTTTCCTAAATTATATATAAAATGCATTTTAATTTGATATAAATAATAAAATAATTATAAATTTTATTACCTATCTTTTATTATTTTTTTCCTTAAGATTTTTTTTTTCCTTAAATCCTTTAATGCATTTTCTTTCTTTTGAATGCCTTTGTCAGGGCTGATATAAAAGATCTATATATCTCAATCAGATTAATACTGGTCATTAATTATGATTAAAAACAAGCTAAATATTTTTTTTTTAAATTATTTTAAACTATAATTAACCAGTCAACTAAATATTAGTATTTGGTAATTGTTGTTGCTCAGGGGAGACATTTTTCTATTGGTATGGAACTAGTCCAAAGCTGCATATTTCAGAGCCAGAGCTAATCAAGGAAGTTTTATCGAATAAATTTGGTTACTATGGAAAGGAGACACCCATGCCCATTGTGTTGGCTTTGTTAGGGCGGGGACTGATTTTTGTAGATCGATTGGGATGGGTGAAGCACAGGAGGATCTACAACGTTGAGAAACTTAAGGTTTGGATTCTTGAAATGTCTTACAATTACTCTAGACTCGATAATAATGTGTCTAGGACCATTGAATATGCTCATAACTTGACCTCATCACTATGGTGCATAACTCCCAAGTCAAACTACAATGTAAAAGCGGGTGCCTGAGGTAAATATATGCACCAAGTTACTATTGATACGTTGGTGCAGAACTTCAAAGTCCAATTATAGTGAGAACTGGGTTACTCATAATAATTATGATATTTAACAAGTATAATTAAATAATTTAAAAAATATATTGAATTTTCTTATTGATTGGAGTAAAATTTTAAAGTAATGACAATGTAATATCTTGCTTTTAGAAGTGTTTTCCTCTAGCATGGAAAATGCTATCTGCTAAACAAAAATGTGCATCAACTCGACGATTTCTTAGGGAGTCCTTGAGGGTTGGAGTCTTGTAGAGTTTGATATTGACGTTAGTTGTGTTCTCATGTTACCAATGACAGCCAATGGTGAAGAAAATGGCTGCTTGCACTTCATCCATGCTCGAGAATTGGCAAGAGATGATGTCTCAGGCAGACTCTAATGACAAAGAAATTGATGTTCACAGCGAGTTTAGAACATTAACAGCGGACATAATAGCCCATACTACATTCAGCAGCAGTTACAATGAAGGCAAAGAAGTATTTGAATTGCAAACAGAATTACAAACGATGGTTGCTGAAGCTGTACTATCTGTCTACATCCCAGGAAGCCAGTAATTGCAATATAGTTATCTTTCATTTATAGAGTTTTGCATGTGATTGCAAATTCATTAGTACTTGTACTTCTGTTTATGTTTTTTAAATAGTCCATTGGGGCCTGTTGTTCTATGGGCTAATGCCATAATCCATTGCATAAAGGTTTATTGAGTGCTATAGATAGTTCATAGTGTTTCTAAAAAGGAATAATGTTTCAAGTACTTATAATTAAAGATTAGGAACTTATATTAGTTGACCTTTTGCAGATCAATTCCTACCAGAAGGAACAGGTATGTCTGGAAGATTGACAGAAGAATCAAAGAAATCCTGAATTCTATAATTCAAAGTAGGCCGGAGTCCAGAACAACATCAAGAACTCAGGTTGGTTACGGAAGTGACCTGCTTGGAATCATGATGACTGCCAACCAGAAGGAATTGGGTGGGTCCCAAAGAGATCTAAGCATGACTATTGATGAAATCATGGATGAATGCAAGACATTTTTCTTTGCAGGCCACGAGACAACTTCCAATCTGCTGACTTGGGCAGTATTCTTGCTCTCGATAAACCCGGAATGGTAGGAAATATTAAGGAAAGAAGTTATCAATGTCTGTGGTACAGATATACTAGATGTGGATATGCTTAGCAGGATGAAATCGGTATGTATTTTGTTTAATACATTTTTGGGATTTTCTTAACCAATAAAACTCCAGCCAACATTTTAGTCTAGAAAACGCATCATGTATTTCATGAGAACTAAATATAAATGTACATCAAGATTGATATACCATGGAATCATAAGTTGGTTACACAAGTTCCCCTACTCTACATAAGTTAGAAAAACTAGCATGTTTGCTTTTGCCCCGAGCTCAAGAGTCCCTGAATCTTTCCTTAGGAATGTTTTCTGGTTTAGATCCGTTAAGCCATAGCATGTTGGTGTAAATCTATATAGGGAGGTCTAATCTAAACGTTGAAATGTGTCCTAAGTTGAATTGCCTCTTTACCGTATTGAAGGTTGCCACTCTATGCCATACTTCCGATAAGAAAGATTTGACTGCCAATTGTATTGTATACCACACACTACTGCATCACCATGTGCTTGTCAAATCATCCGTTTGTCATCAAAACTGACCAACTTCTGATGAAGAGGAGAAACAAGGAGAAAACTATTTACAAAAATAATATTACATGATTTTCGAATTAATGGCGATGATAATGATGACTACCTTCACCAAGACCATTAACTTTATTTCCTAGCTAAAACTCTACCCATTCCATCCTCCATTTGGAATCGAGGGCCAAATCTTTTTCCAATTAGTTAATCACTTGAAATTGTGGCACTTGAAATTGATGCCTAATACTTTGGCAGCAGATTTATCAACTAGAAAAGAAAGGGCGAAATTCAGCGAAGTTATCTAGAGTCTATTCTCCTTCCATCCACGTAGACACGTCAAGACTTGCATGAGTACATTTGGGTTCTCTATCTCTCTATTCACGAATCGCCAGATTGTAATCATTAATTTAAGTTGCAGTTTCTGTACTGCAACTTAAATTAACAGAGCACAAATTAGAAGTTGCATCAGCAGGTTAAATACACCAAAGAAAATTGTGAAACAGAAGTTTCTGAGAGATGGCAATAAGAGCGAGAACAAAAGTAGTGAGAGGAAAAAGTGGGTACAGGGAGACAACATGCCAAGGCAGCTTTGCTTGAAGAGATGAGGAATATTCAGGCATGTTTGCAGACGGGTAATTGACACGAGATGTCAACGACGGAAGAAGAGGCAAAGCTTGAAGAAGAGGGACCTAAAAAGAGATTGGTTAGAGCAATCTTCGGTGTTAGCTTCAAACCAAAATTACTATGAATATAAGAATACACATGATGACAAAAAATTTCAAGTTTGCAGTAATCATATTTAAGGGCCCTTAAATATGATTAAGGATAAACTTGAAATTTTTTTGTCATCATTTGTATTCTTATACTCATAGTAATGAAGTATAAGAAGAAAGAACAAAGGATAAAGAAATTAAACTTTCTATAAATTCAAGAGCCATGGTAGGATATTGGCTAAATTGAAATGTGAGTTTAAGTTTGAAGATCATCAAACTAGTATTTTTTTAAATTTTAGATAGAAGAAAATGTTAAATAAAGAATTATATAGAAAAAATTTATAGTTTGACCATCAGAGTTGGTAATACTTAAAAAGACTATAAGAAGGTGGCTAGATATTTCAATGGATTGAGATATAACATCCAAGATTAAATCAACCACTTATTCCCAAGATCAGTGGAAGAGGCATACCAATAAGCTCTTAGGGTAGAGGAGAAGTTATCTAGAAAGCAAACTCAATATATGAAGGGTAGAGATAAAAGTTTTAGAGGTAGAGTACAACAAAATGGTAGAGGCTAGCTGCAAGTTTAGAAAGAACAGGTCAAGAGCTCACATTATCCAAAACAATTATGAAGAGTTGATGATTGGGTTTTAGAAGTAAAATCCCTTACTCAAGAGGTACAAGTAGAGTTTTTTTTTCTTCGGAAAAAGTTTTAAATAGATATAACAAATATGTTGGCCATAGATCCTATGAGTGTCCATATAATCCTTCAAAAAACCCACGGAATGCACATATTATCCAAGAGGAGAGTGTGGAATCGCCTCCTCATGAAGATGCACATAATGAGTGATAGTCATTTCTCATGAAAAGAGTCTTTCTTAAGTCTAACAAGGAGATTTAAGAACTTGTTGAAAAAAGCACATTGTTTAGAATCACATGCAAGACGAAGGGTACATGTGGCAAGGTTATTATAGTCAAAGTATTGATAATGTTGTGCCTATTGAAATGGTTGATAAACTAGGCTTAAGAAAACACATTCAAATCCTCATAAGGGGTTTTGGATGCAAAAAATACACCAAGTTTGATCGAGGTGGATATTGGTGGCCACCCACCTATTCCACTTGGACCCCCACCATTGTTTTTTTTTTTTTTTCTTAAATATAACACAACTTACTACTTTTGGCAGTTTTTTGGGTCCTGAGATTTCAGAGCCATTTTGAGGCCCTAAATGATGTTTTTTTGGAAAATGGGCAACCATAAAGCATCTAATAGGGGTTTGCAGTCTTGAGATAGATGTTTCTAACAAGGTATTGTACACTTCAAACAAAGATTGTATACCAAAGTTATGACCTTGGGAAGTTGATTTTCCAGTTTACCCTAATGGGGCCCATAGACTTTTGGTGCTTCATCTCCTAGGGTTAGGTTTTTGGATGTTTAAGGATTTCCATTGTTTTTCAATAATAAATAGGCCTTTGAGCCTCATTGTAACACAGTTTAGAAGACATGTATATGCCACATCTCTTCTCAAATATAAGCTACCACAGCTTGAGCTAGTTTATTTCCATTTTTCATGTAAACAATTTTTAGTACTTTGTTATTAATGAATTGAAGTTTTGTTTTTGTCGTATCTCTATGTTTCTGTTCTTAGATGTATTTCATTTTGTTCCTTCATAAATCTGGATCAGTAGTATCAGAGGAGTTTGCTCTTTTTTTTATGTGCATGTCCCCAATGAGGTTGGGGTATAAGGTGTTAGGGCTCAAATAGGTTTAACCTTTGCAAGACTGGCATCGCCAACACCAATGACATTCCATGGAAGAAGAAATAAGGACAAGGGAGTAGGAGATCCCTTCAAAATATTGCTCAAAGAAGCCCGTGAGTGACAAAGGAATGCAATAATGGATAACTCTTCTCAGATCCTTCGTCGGATGCCCACTGATGATCCATATTCATCCAACAGTCACTTTAGAGGTGTTGTCCCCTTTAAGGTACAAGTAAACTTTGATATCCCTATATTCGAAGGTCAAATAGACACAAATGTTGTAGATAAATGGTTGAATTTGTTGGAAGGTTACTTTTCAGTACATAGTTTCTCTGATAGGGAGATTTTTACTTTTGCACTGCTTAAGGCTACTCCCCATGTCAAGGACTAGTGGGAAAATTACTATGATAAAAGGTCCAAAGAACCCTCTCTATTAACAGATGCCCCTTCTTGGAACTCTTTCTGATATGTTGTCAAGGAACAATATTACTTTAGGGGGAGCTATGAGGACAAGTACATACAATGGACCACACTACGATAACAAAGGTACCAAGATGTGCATGAGCTCACAAATAATTTTCATAATCTACGAACAAACTTGAGTATCAAGGACTCTTAACAACATTTAGTGCTCAAGTCCCGTGACTACTTGAACAAATACTTTCAGGAAGAAATGGAGTTCTTGGACATCTACTCGCTTGGTGTAGCATACCAATATGCTGCCAAGATTTAACAAAAAATTAAACCACATAAGCACGACTTTGGATCTGTGAATTGGAAGCACGGAAAGAGCACCCCCAAAACACATAATAAAGGACAAAGCCAAGGCGGGGTGACTGAGGACAAGTCACTCAAGGCACAAGCAAAGAAAAACACCACGAAGACAAAGAAGAATGTTGGAAAGTGGTGTGAATTCCATAAGAGCCCCACTCACAACACAAGTGAGAGTTGAGCTAAGCAGTCACTAGAGTCAGATGCATGTTCTAACTCTAAGTTGGAACCTGACAAGGGGACTGACAAAGGGAAGTCGACTATTGATGTCATGCTCAATGCCACCATTTCCACCACCAAGATCCAGAAGATTGAGTTCGAAGATCCAAAGGAGGGGGAGTGTCTCTTCTACTCACAGATGTGGATGAAGGGTTCTCCACTACAGTTCATTATCAACAATGGGAGGCAAAAGAACCTCATTTCAGCAGAGGTCATGAAGTGATTAGACCTAAAAACGACACCACACCGACATTTCTACACCATCAGGTGGCTTCACCAAGGACAAGATCTCTGCGTTAGGCAACCATGTCGCCTTCCCAACAACATCAAGCCCTTCACGGATGAGGTACTCTGTGATGTTTATCCTCTTGAAGTTTGTGATGTATTATTAGGCCAACCATACTTGTGGAAGCGTCATGCTATGTATCAGTCTATGCCTCGCACTATTACTATTACTTTGGGTAATAAGTTATACAAGATACTGGATGATCTGAGTAATTTTTGCTGACACTTACTTAAAAAATAATACTCATTACAGGACCTTTTACTAACATGATTTTTCATGCAAACATGCACGACACATTATTTAAATAATGATTTACCATCACATCAACATTATTCAAAGAAGTCAAACATAAAAAAAACAAGCAACACAAACAACCAGGAATAATCATAACACCGATATGATAACAGATTTCACCCTGGGGGGAAGGGGCTACGTCTCTGAATATTTTTGGAACTAATAATCGCTTCATTAATTCTGAGGCATTTTCCTTATTACAATGGGTTGAAACATCTCATCATATGTGGATCATGCTTCTTAAAGAGTTTCCTTCTCACAAAATGTCCAAAGGCACTCACATAAAAGACATTTCCTCAGCACTAGAATGGCTACATTTTCTCTCAGAACAAGGTTTCAAGCTCTTACAAAGATCCTTAAAAATCTCCCACCAAAATTTCTCCAAAAGGTTTTGCCCCCCACCCCGAAAGATAAAAAGCTCACATACGAAATTTATATAGTTTTTCCCCAACAAAAAGACACAACTCCCCATATCCACAATAATTGGAACTTAATGCATTTTAAGGAAAAATAAGATCCATAATTCTAGGATCTAAAACTTACTCAAGGAAAAAATGGTAAAATCCAAACTTCAAGGATCTCAACCATGCAAGAAGACCTCAACCTCTCATTGAGAAATAGAAAATTAGTTGTGAGGTGAATTCTCACACAAAACTAATTTCTCAAATGGAAAATAAGTGAATATTTTGTGAGTCATTTTCCACTCACTTACAACATTATCCACTTTACAATTTTAAATGAAATAAGGCATAAAATTATTAATCCCATTTATTCTCTTATTCCAAGCTTTGTCACCTATCATCAAATTTCTTCATGGTGCACAAAGTAAACTTATGCAGGTGTGGAGATCCTCCTGGATCACTGGAGGTATCCTCGCCTACCACCATCTCTTTGATCTTTGCTAAGCAATGCAGTAAGATCATCTCCCAGATAGGGAAATTTATTTTCTTTTTTATTTGATCTCAAAGTAAGGGCAAGATCATGGCAATATAAATGGCCCTAGGAAGGGTTCCTCCACACAATAAAAGTAGGTTGATAAGGTTGTGGCATATTATAGGGACATATTCTCCTCCACACAAGGGTACCCTTGCACTGTCAGGTCAAGCATTCAATTGCTTTGATTCCTAAAGCACCTCTACCCATTAGGCCGATATACCATCGCTCCATTATTGAAAATGAAGAGATCAAGTGGCAGATCTAGGAGTTGACGCATAAAGGGCACATCCAACCAAGTTCCTCACCTTGTGGGAGCCTAATTGGACTTGTACAGAATAAGGATGGGATGTGGAGGATCTGCGTTTATTATCAAGCACTAAAAAAATCACTGTCATGAATAGGTATCTAATCCCATGGATTGATGATCTTCTAGACCAACTCAAGGGGGCTAAGTATTTCTGTAAGATCTATCTGAAGTCTGGCTATCACCAGGTTCCAATAGAGACCACAGATGTATGGAAGATCACCTTCAAATCCAAGGAATTCCTTTTTGAATGGTTGTTCATGCCCTTCTAGTTAAAAAATTCCCCTACTAATTTGATGAGGCTGATGGATGACATCTTATGGCACTTCAATAACTCATACATGGTGTTTATCTAGACGACATCCTCATTTTCAACAACATTTGGGAAGAGCACTTGCAACACATTCGACGGTTCCTTCAAACCCTGCAACAACACAAACTATGTGCCAACTTGGATAAATGCACCTTTGGCATGAGCCAGGTCCAATATCTAGGTTACATCATAGATTTGGCTAAGATACAAGTCATTCGGGATTGGCCAACCTCGACCACACTAACAATTCTTCGCAAATTTTAGGGCCTCACAAATTTTTATAGGATGTTCATGTTGGGATTCTCCCATATCACTTGGCCTTTGAGTCAGATTAGCAAGGGTGGAGAGAAAGAAATTTTTTCCTGGTCTAAGTCCCAACAGAAGGAATTCGTTGATCTAAAGCACCACCTCTTCTCTGCACCTGTACTCACATTTCTCGACTTGCAAATCCATTTGAAATCGAGACACACGACTTTGATTATGTCATTGGTGCGGTCCTCACCCAACATAGGAATCCAGTGGCCTATCATAGTGAGACATTTTCTGATACAATTCGGAAGTACCCCACCTATGATAAAGATGTGTATTCTATTGTGTTGGCTTGATGGTAATGGAAACATTACATTATGGGGAAGGAGATGGTTATCCACATCGATCACTGAACTCTTCAGTTTATGCAGATACAAGGGAAGTTGAAGAATGATCGCCATCCAAAGTGGTCAATTCCACTTGAAAATTAAATAAAAAAAGGATAGTCCAATCATGTTGCAGATTTTCTCAGTCGTCCCCCAGTTGCAGCACAAACTACTATTCTCAACTCTTATGGTCACAAGAAATCTAGAGAGCCAAAACTATATAAAAAAGATCCAGAGTTCACCACCACATACCAGATGCAAGTGGATGGCAAGCAAGTTCTCAATTTCCACCTACAGGGCACATTATTATGCTACCTGGGCCACCTTGGTGTTCCTTCAGGTGAGTGTGCCAAGCTGATTTGGGAGGTGCACTATAGTTGGGTCATAGGATACTTTGGTGTGGACAAAATTGTGCTTGTACTACAAAAGTACTTTTATTGGCCAAAACTCAGACAGTATGTTGGAAAATATATTAGATCCCACACTTCCTATGCCATCGCCAAGCCAACCATCAAGAAGCAAGGCCTATACACTCCTCTTCCTACTCCCAACCAATCCCGGTAATCCATCTCCACAGACTATCTGTCTGGCCTCCCTTCTACCAAGCATGGTAATGACTATGTATTTGTGGTCATGCACATATTTTTAAAGATGGCTATATTGGTGATCTGTAAGAAGAGTATCATAGTAGAGGACACTGTCAAACTCTTCTTTGAAAGAGTGTGGGTACATTTTGGGATCCCGCAGACCATTATATCAGATCGGGATAATATGTTCCTGAGCACATTTTGGTCAAGCCTCTAAACACTATTAGACACCAAGCTCACCAAGTTGATTGCATTCCATCCTAAGACTGATGGCCAGATAATGGTTATCAATAGGATAATAGTGCAAGTACTTTGCATGTACAACTCCAAGCATCCACAAACTTGGGATGAGAGCCTTCCTTATGTGCAACACAACCATAACAAATTTCTCCATAACTTGACTAGTCTTAGTCCATTTCAAGTGGGTCTAGGATTCAACTATTATGTCAGATTGATGTCGCCATGCCTCATGCGACTACACAGACAAAATATAAACGAGGTTGATAAAGAAACCAGGTTTATTGAACACATCCAACACATCCACCAGCAGGTTCACGACATCTTATAGAAGTCTAATGCCAAGTACAAGTAGTGACATGATCAAAATTGGGTGCCACACAAGTTTCAGGTGGACAACAAAGTTTGGTTTCATTCGCAAAAAGAAGGCCTTATCGAAGCCCATCAGAAGCTCAGACCACTCTAATATGGGCCTTACACCATCACCAAGGTTGTGGGATAGAGTTCTTTTGAGCTTAGCATTCCCCCATTCCTTGGCCTACACACAGTGTTCAATATGGACAACCTTGGACCATACTTTCCATCAATACTGGTCACATTGGACATTGTAGAACACTCACATCAATAGAGATAAACCTCGATTACATGGAATAAGCCACAACTGATCAAATAATGGACATGTACATCAAGGAAAATCACTATCAGAAGATCCAACTATATCAGGTTGTTAAAGTTGGCCAAGTTACAACTCCTGCACCAAGGTAAGTGGCTCACCAGGGACCAAGTTTAGTGGAATTTTCCCCATCTCATGGAGGCACTCAACAAAATGGGGACTATTGATTCAGAAGGGGGGAGGACTAATCCAGGTGGATATTGGTGGCCACCCGCCTATTCCACTTGGACCCCCACAATTATTTCTTACATTTTCCTTAATTGTAGCACAATTTACTATTTTTAGTAGTTTTTCAGATCTTGAACTTCGGAGCCGTTTTGAGGTCCTAAACGACTTTTTTTTGGAAAAATAGAAAAAACATAACTTGAAATAGGGATTTTCAATCAAAATTTTCAGTCCTTGGATAAATATCTCTAACAAGGTATGTTGTCAAATGGTGGTCATATTCCAAAGTTACGACCCCGTGAAGTTTATGTACCAATTTACCCCAATAGGGCCCATAGACTTTTCGTGCTTCAACTCCTAGGGTTAGATTTTTGGATGTTTAGAGTTTTACATTGTTTCTCAATAATAAATAGGACTTTGATCCTCATTGTAACATAGTTCAGAAGACATGTAGCTGCCAGATATCTTCTCATAGATAAGCTACCATTGCCTAAGTTAGTTTATTTCCATTCTGTAAGTAAACAATTTTCAGTGCTTTGTTATTAATGAATTGAAGTTTTGTTTTCATTGTATCTCCATGTTTCTATTCATATCTGTATTTCATTTTTTTCCTACATAAATCTATATCAAAGTATTGGTAAATGAAAAATGCCAAGTGGACTTTTAGATTATAAGTTACAAAGATCACAAAACATGTGATATTATGCCACTTGATGTTTGTCATGTTCTCTTAGGTAGGCTTTGGAAATTTGACAGGGGATTAATCCATGATGGAAGAATTAATACTTAGAATTTTTAGAATGATGGAAGAAAAATGACGCCAAGTCTTGGTAAATTAACAATGGCAAGTGGAATTTCAGATTGGGAGTTACAAAGATCACGTAACATGTGATTTTGAGCCACTTTATGTTTGACATGTTCTCTTGGGTAGGCCTTGGTAGTTTGACATGGGAGTGATCCATGATGGAATACATAGTACTTACACTTTTGAGAATGTGGAATAAAGCATAAACCCATACCTTTGAAAGATGAGAATGAAGCCGAGGAGGTCAATCATAAAGTGTCGATGATTAGTGGTAAATAATTCTTACACTAGATAAAAAAATGAGAAGGTAAATTTTGCATTGATTTACAAGCTAAGAATAGTTATTAATAGCACAAATTTGACAAATCTTCCTAAAACAATTGAAGATTTTTTAAGTGAGTATGTTAATATTGTCATGGATGATTTACTTAATGAACTACCTTCAATAAGAAGCGTCATTCGTCTTATAGATCTCATTCAATGAGAAAATTTACCAAACAATATAGCTTGCAAGATGACACCAAAGAAAAATGAAGAAATAAAGAATAAAGTAGAAGAATTGGAGAACAAAGGGCTAGTAAGGGAGATGATGAGTCCTTATATTATTCCCATAATGTTACCTCTGAAGAAGGATGGGGGTTGGAGAATGTGTACATATTTAATAACAAACAAGATGATCATAATCATATCCTTTAAGGAATTACCATATATCAACTGGAATGACATTGTTTATAAGTAAGCTGGAACATGTTATTTCTCATTTGGAGGAGTGAGTCAGTCTCTAGTCACCAATTTTGAAATTTTACAAGTGTTTCCAAGGAACATGCTTTATAAGGTCTGTTTTTATTATAGACCATGTAGATGAGCTTGCAAGCAATGTTATCATTGAATGTGGAAAAACCTTAATACTAAATAGTGATGGGATTTCCAACCAAATTTGATATGAAGGGAGATATTTTGGTCAAGAAAAATGAATATTTAAGTAGGGAAAATCAAGAGTGGTTTTCAAGTCATAATGTTATTAAAAACATTGACAATTGCATGATGATGGAGGGAATGGTCTAGTGAAATTAGAGAAGAAAGAATAATATAGTAATAAACATTTATGATAAAGGATTGGCGACTGTGGTATGTGCTAGGAAAAATGCATTAGGTAATACAACACCTATTTTTTCTGGCCTGTCTCCTATTGAGGCAAGTTTGTCACTTGAAGTGATGCTGACCCAAATTTTCAACCTTTAGAGGATAAATTTATTGAGATTGTAACACTATGATATCCTACATAGAATCAAATGGAGGATTATATTACTGTTGATTCTATCTTGCTTTGGAATTTATAATTCTCTACGTTTTTGTGGAAATAACAATCCGAAAAATGCATCTCTTTGACAATGTCAAATCACTATAAAACCACAAAAAGAAAGGACAAATACTTCAAGATTTTATCTTGGAAGTGTTTCATGATGAGACCTATTGATGTTTTAGATACTACATAAAGGGTTGTGGGATAGTGTTAATCTATTTCCTTGATTGGTTCATATCCAAATGGTAAAGTAAGCCCTTTTTAGCTAGTGAAAACACTCAATTATTCAAATGCCATCTATCAATAAGTGAATTAGTCGGTGAACCCAATGATGTTTTTAGGAAACACACCCTTTAGAGTATTTTTGTAAAATAGCCTCAAGCTAATGCATAGGATATATCTAGGCATACTAGTATCTTTGATGAACTCATGGATAGTAGTCAATAAGAAAGTCTTTTGTTCCATGGTATTTTGATGCCATTGAATGATCATCTTGTTTCCTAATTATCCTAGGTTCTAGATATTTTTGATTTTGTATAAGGGTGGAGGAGTTTTTCCAAGTCTATTATGCCTCCATAACCTTCTTCATCTCACGTAATGAGCCACCAAATAACAATTTACTTGTTTTAGAATATTTGAGCATGCAAGAGTTTTAGAGTAATTTTAGAAATTAGATTTGATTTCTCTAACAATGGGAAAAGGGTTTGAGTTATCTTCTTCATGAAGTATAAACTAAGATGTAAGAATTGTTGTTTGATGTGTATGGAAAGTAGGTATTATTGGAAAAATGTTGTGGATGTTTCTAACTTTTATATAGGTTCTATTGCGTATTTATATTTATGCTTATGTTTCTTGGTTGAAACTCTACTCAGGGTGTGATCCAATTGGAACTCAGGGTTGAATCTTGTTAGGAAATATACTTACGGGGTGGTGGGGAGTGGGTGAGGGTGAATTAGTGTTTTTAATTCGCTTTAAATTTCAATATCAAATTCATAATTATGTACACCATTGTTATTCAAAAAACTAGTGTGTGTATGTGCCTTCAGTAAATTAAAACCACATATATTCATACTACTAATGTTTTCATGATTTCCATCTCATGTTTAACTTAACCATTGCATCCTTATTTCATTAGACATTCAGTATGCAATAAAGAGCACATATATATGTGCCTTCAGTAAATTAAAACCACGTATATTCATACTACTAATGTTTTCATAATTTCCATCTCATGTTTAACTTAACCATTGCATCCTTATTTCATTAGACATTCAGTATGCAATAAAGAGCACATAAATCATAACACATTGGTAATGCATCAACACATAAGGCACTGATATTTTAGGTGGAAACCTGATGTGGGAGAAAACCATCGTTGCTGTTGTCCTTGTCTTCTTCTTTTATTATAAAGAAATATTTATTACATTAAGGTCTTGTACTAGCGCATATTCTTGCCACCAGGGAGGCTCCTACCTATAGGAGGCTACAACTTCCACTCGTTCTCTAGCACCTACTCGAAGGGAGCTACAACCCCCTGATCAAGTTTACCAACTATCACTAGAAGGAAGCTACAACTCCCTCTCTTAAGGATCTAAACCTTAGCACCTAGTGGACTTCATTTCACAATGTTTCATGTTGGATCCACATGTCAATCAACCATCAGAAACATGCAGAACACCTTTCATCTATTATCAAACTGAACCTACACCAACAATAAGCCCAAATAAACCACTAAAGATACTAACTCACTGAAGCACTATAAACCAACTGAATCATTGAAACATCAAGCCACTAAATACTGAAGAAAACCAATCCATGATCAAGCCAAGACACCATTCAACAAATCAAGATAATAATCAACCAACCATTGATTAACCCCACTGCTAGATACCAGTCATCAGTAAATACCATAGAAACAATCTATTGTCATTACAAACTCTAATCATATTCACCTCATAATATATATGGGACTGGTCTGAAAGATGCCCACATATATATGCGCGACTGTTTTGAAAGATTCCCACATATATATGTGCTTCTTGTTTATTAAACTCCCATACAGATCTCAAATCACTAAATACTGAAACACTGTCAAATTGAATCACTGGATCACTGTACTGATTTTTGAATTAATGGCGATGATAATGATGATTACCTTCACCAAGACCATTAACTTTATTTATAATTGGGACATGATTACTTCAGAGCTCTTATGAATAGTAAGATATAGAGAAATGTTTACTCATGGACATTGAATTTCTCTCTGCAGTTTCCACAATTCCATAAATAACATAGTAGCCCATAACTTGGAAGTCATCTCTGTGGTGCCCACCATAGAGTTAAACTATTAAGAAACTGTTCAATAGCTTTCACAAAATTCACTGTGACTTGTCCATGATTATCCCCTGTTGTGCGTGGTGAGCACCAGTATTGTAGCAATAATGCTGCAACTCCTGGGGCTTCCTACTTTACTTTTATCAACCTGGTAGTTCGCAACAAACTTGGAAGTGACAGTGCTGTATGCACAAGTACTAGCTCTTACTGCAGGTTGTCACTTGGTCAGTTGGCACAAGATCACTAGAAGCTCAAGCCAACTTCTATGAGTTTCCAGAAGAATCTTTTAACTGTGATGAAAGAAAGCTGACTCTACAAAGACTATTCTACTTACAGAAAGAGAAAGAAGACTGGAGTGTAAAGCAAACCCTAGCAAACCCTAATTTACCCACTAAACCTACTTTTGCAGAAAAAAGAGATGAAAACTGATGAAATGAATGCCATTGACTACTGAAAAGGTAAATTACATCTATTCAAGCTATTCCTAGAAGAAAATGAGAAAAGAACATCTTTTTGCGTTTTTATGTGTTTTATGTGAAATTGTTATGCATGTGATTTTGTCTGTTTGTGACTGTGGCAGAGGGTTGGTGGCGATGGAGGGCGGATTTTGTTGTTGCAAAGGTGTAAGAAGGTGTGGAGGGGTCCTAAGAAGCCTTTGGTAACCTTCTAAAGACTTATCCTGGAATCAAACTTTGAAAAATCACTCACAGGAAATTCTACAGGAGGCTGCAGGGGATCTACAGGAGGATGCTGAGAGCTATTTTTAGAGGTTTTAAGAGTGGAAAAATGGTGGGAAAGGGTAGCTGAAGACTAGAGGGATGTGTTGAGGTGTCTGGGGCTTAACAAGGAGGATCAGGAAAGAAAATGATGGTTGGATTTGTTTAAATGACGAGAGGAAAGCTTATGGAAAAAGTGCAAAAATTAGGGTAGATTCGTGAAGGACCGTGAATGACTTGTGAAACCTGTGAGAAATGAGACGATGCTGGCTGATTTACTGATGTATTGTGAGCTAAGGTGTGTTGTAAGATATCTGCACATCTAACTACCGAAACTGAGCAATAAAAGGACTAGTTGCACCAAGGAAATAGAACCATATCTCTTGTTAACCTAATTTTTGACCTAGAAACATAAAGTGCTACACAGTACCTTACGAATAGAAAAGCTTACAAAGAGATTTATTACAGAAACAAGAAATAATCTTGGCAAAATGAATCTGAAGAAACCCTTTAACTTCTCAAATCAAATCATCATACTAGAAATTGTATGGAAGAAGCAAAACTGTGTTTTTGGAAGCAGCAATTGTGCCTTGACCTCAAATCATGGTCCCAGGAAGGGAGAAAGGAGATCAGGGCCTATTGTTGGCCTTTTTGAATCTTAGCCTATCACTGTATTAACCTACTTCAACAACTGAAACAAAAAGCAGTTATGAAAACCATCAAAAGCAACCTATTCTAAACAAGGTAAAATGAATCTATGTAACAGAAATTAACTCATGAACTGAAGCAAAAACATATAAGTACAAAGAAAGAGGTGTTGGGTAGCTTGGGTTGGGCCCTAACCCAAGAGCTTCATCCCTCTGAAAGAAATCAGTGCTGGCTCAGAAAATATGTCATCTCCATTATCAAAATAAAAGTCACATTACATAAACTGTTCACAAAAATAAGCTCGAAAATGAGCTGAACAAGAGCTGCACAGAAGTGTGAAAATTGTACTAATAACTAGCTAAAATATTGAGGCTCTAAGCCCCCCTATTTATACAAATGGATTTCCCCACCAGCCCTCCTAAAATCAAGGGGCTCGGCTTCCCAGAACTAGAGATAGACAACAGTTCTTCTTGACTTGCTCGGCTGCCCCTTGGATGCATCGATGTGGCTGTTTGTGCTCTGAGTTTCTGATGGAGGATTCGAGGTAGGGAGTCATAAATGAGGGGGACACCCTCCTACAAATCCTCTCCCTTGTTTTCCTCGAATATTGGCTACCAAATGCTCATTAATCCTTTGACTTTGTCCAAAATTGACAAAAAATCTGCATAAAGCACACATTAGACTTCATGGCATAATGACTAACCCAATTCACTCTATTAGCATAAATATAATAAAAAACATGCAATAAACTAATGAGAATGGTGGATTAAGTTGATTTAAGAGGCAAAATGAGCCCATATAATTACCCATTTCTGGGGCTCATCATCACCCTCCTACTGAATGGGTGGCTCATCCTCTGAGCAACTAGTCTATCTCCTCAATCTTGATGGCCCTGATGGCCCCCTTGACATCCCATGCCTTTGATGTGAGATCCTCTTCTCTATCATGGAATCCTGCCTTTCTATCCACCTCTTGCCACTATTTTGTTGTTCTTATTCTTTTACACCTTCCAGTAGTCCTAGCAGCAGTCTAGGACTGAATTTGAGGCCAATCCAATTGGCCTTCAAACTTTGCATAGAGTGCTTATACAGTGGCACTCTTCTCAAGGCTTCTCTCATCATGTTTGGGGATTGATACTCCTTGATCTGTAGGCTATGTGGAAATGTGTTCCACCTTCTTAGACAGGCATGAATGCAGTCATCTCCCAGCAATCTCTCCATGTCCTCAAAGTGTGCGATTGCCTGAGCTTGCTCATTAGCATATTTAGGGGCACTTTCAGGATCAGCTGCAAGTTGCTGGTGTGTGCTAATGAGAGCCATAGGGTTTGATGGCTCTGATCTAATAATCAGGGGCTCATTTTGTTCTTTTACCATTAACTGCTTGATTTCTGTGGCCCTTTTCTCCTCATGACTCATCCAAGATGCCATGGCCACCAGCTGCAAGTCCCCTAACCCAGCATTGGGGTCCCATAGGTTCATATCAGTAAGGGCCAAGTTATGTAAATAAAACTCTGCCAACTTTTCCCTGTCCTCTGCTGAACTGTGATCACATAGATCCAAGAACTGCCTATAATCCTGAAAAGGCATGTTGCCCCTCTATGCCAGGGTCTTGATTTGAAAATGTAGCTACTGGTCTTTGAGGTAAATTGCATATGATCTGGCTGGCTACATGCACTGTAGTGCCTCCATAGCCCAGCTGGCCATGCAGGCTAATTGGGCTTCTCTTTCCTATAGCTGTCTCCTTAATATTAATATTTTATTTTTTGCCTAGGGTTCCCTTTCTTGCAGCTATTTTCTCAACACTTCAGTTTCTACCGCGGTTTCCCTTTCTTGTAGCTATTTTCTTAATATTTCGTTCTCTACTTCCAAGTGAGATCTTATGGTGGCTTATGTATTTCTTACCGTGCTCAATTCCTTGGCCATTTCTCTCAACTTGTTTTCCATGTGCCCAATATCTTCCACCCCTTCAGACCTTGCAATCTGCATCCATCGATGGCTCCTTATCCTTCCCTTTTCTAGTTCAAAGAAAAGTGGAACAACAAATTTCTATGGGATAATTTTTCCTCTGTCAAGAAGGTTATAATAAGAGCCTAAACTAGGCTGGGGGTCAGGTTTTGGTATCTCTACTGCCTCATCCTTCTTCTGGGTATGCTCTTTTTCATTTTTCTCAAGCTTCTCAGTCTCCTGTAGCTTTGTCAAGGTCTCTTGTAGAGCAGTTTGCACCTCTTGTAGGAAGGTTTTAGAGTCCTGTAGTTTTATCCTTTCCTTCCAAGTGGAAGATCTAGGGCTTCCTCTTTCATAGGTAATGGGGATTTTGGATGGAGAGTCCTCCTTTTTGGCAGTAGGAGAATCTTCAATGGTGATAGGCTCTTTTGAGGGTGGCTGTGGCTTCCCTATTTTTATTCTGGTGCTTTTATGAGCTTTGAAATACATGGATGGTAGCCTTTTTCTCTTTGGTTTGAGCTTATCTAGGGTGCTAAGTGCAGCAAGAATAGCTGCTGCCTCCCTCTCCAATGTTTCAGGTGACACTTCTGCCTTTGGTGCTTCTATTTCTTCTCCTTTTGTCTTTTCTTCCTTTGCAGGTTTTGTTTCTTCTATCCCTGTTTTAATTTCCTCCTCTTCTTGTTTTGTTTCTGCCCTTTCTGCTATAGTCTCTGTCTTCACTGATTTAGTCTTTTTCTTCTCTGGCTTAGTCTTTTTCTTTTCTATTTTAGTCTGTTTCTCTTCTATCCTGGGTTTCCTCCTCTCTACTCTGGTATTTTCCTTCTCTGTTTTGGTCTTCTCCTCTTTTTCTGTTTCAAGTTCTTCTTTCTCTGTTTTGGTCTTTTCCTCTTTTTCTGTTTCCTCCTTATCTTCCCCTTTTTCTTGTTCTCCCTCACTTTCAGATGGATTGAGGTCATATGTGAAGGCTTTCACATCATCTTCCCTTGTCATATTTCTAAAAATCTCCTAGGCTGTGGGTATTGTGAAGGTGTTGAGGGCCTCTTCCACCAACAGCTTAATTAACCCATGGTGAGCCAATTGGTCTGGAACTCCTGCCTTCATTTTACTGTTGGAATCTATTAGGGATTGGAAGAGAAAATAAGGAATACTGAGTTTTTGGGGTGCCGAAAGATCCATGCCATATCTTAACTCATGCAAAAGATGGTACCCATAAACTATGTTGTACCTTCCTTCACAAGAGATGTACTTGATAATCTAATAGCTGACATCATCCCAGGGGTAAGGTATGCTTGTTCTCCTGATGCCATTTTTTTCCTCTACAAGGTGCTCATATGGCTAGAAGAAGGTTTTCTTGGCAACTTGACCCAGTGGTTTTTCTTCCTTACTCCAGGGTAGTCCAAGTGGGAGACTGGTAACCCTGCTAATGAATTCTGGGGTGATTTCTATAGTGAGACCCCTGAAACTGATAGTGGCATGAGTTTTCGAGTGAGGTGTCAAAGACAAGGCAAATTCCTCTGTTACTTCTTCATCATACCCACTAAGCTTTTCAAAGAAGGGAATCCAATTTGCTCTAGTAAAAAGGGCTACCATCTCTAGGTGTTCATGTAGCCTGGTTGAGTTCAAAGGTTCCTTCCTCATAAATCCCCTTGTCATGATGTTCAGAGTCTTCTAGAATATCTCAAGTGAAGAGGGAGACAACAGATTTCAAACCCGAAAATAGAGAAAAAAATTGAGGTTTTCTTTCAAGAAATAGGGAAAGTTTTTAATGCAATTTTCCTTCCTTCTAGGCTCAATTTTTCTAAACTTGCATTACTCCTTGTATATGTGAGTATGAAGGTGGTGAAGGAGACAATATCTTAGAAAAAGAGAGCAGATAACATCATGTTTTTTCTTAATAAATAGGCAAACTTTTTAATGCAATTTCCTTCATAGAGGCTTAATTTTTCTAAAATTGCATCACTCCTTCGTATATGAGAATACTATGGTGGAGAAAGAGACAACACTTCAGCACAAAGAGTAGATAAAAAGACTGTGTTTTTTTTTAAAGGAAATGAGCAGACTTTGGATTTCAATTCTCCTTCCTTTCCACTCAATCCTTTGCTTGAAATCACATCACCCCTTGTATATACGAACAAGCAGAGTGGGTTTACCAGAGCCTACCTCTTCGAGCTCGAATTTGTCATAAAACCCCAATTTTTCCTCTGCGACATTGCTCACTGGCCCTCTTGTAGAAAGGGCTCCTGTAGGATCTATTTCTGTTCCTGTAGATCTCGATAATGTTCCTGTAGATTTCGACAGGCAGAAGGGTTCTGAAAATGACAAAGAGCGACTGTTTCGAGGCTCTAGAGGTGGTAGGTAGCTTGTTGCAGTCAAGAGCACGATGATACAAATGAAAACAAAGGTGGTGAGTGCAGTCGAGAGAGTGTACTTAAGCTTACGGGAGAGATTTGCGTGATGAGATGAGGTGGCAGGAAGGGTACGTTACCCTCATTCAGACCGTTGGTCCCCACTGCAGTGTCATCATGAAACTTTATGCCACCTTCTCGCAATCATTTCCATCATTCTCGTTGGAGTTCAAAATATCCGCCACTACCTGTTTTGAGATTCTTATGAGTTGACTGGACACACATGTAGAGCGAACTCTGGCTAAGCGTTGTTGAACTAGACGAGGGTGGCCAGTTAGCTGGCAAACGATCTAGTTTAATGTCAACCATCCCATTTGATCATGCAGTTTTGGATCATACAGATGCAATAGAGGAACAGGTTTAGACACTTACCTGTGAGTCGAAATGTGTGAGCTACAGTGCTGCTGCACTCCTGGACTATGGTGCTATCCCCATGTATTTCTATTGCCATATGCTCACGGCTTTTGGATAGGTAGATCAGTTGCCTTGTACAAGTGATATTCAATCAGTATCTGGCTTCTTACGTGTTTTACGTACCTATGGCTGCACTGATTCTTCTTTCGAAGCTTTATTTTTAAGGGGATCAACTACTACAAGAATCCTACAAGGGTTCCTATAGCTTCTTCTCCCTCTAGTAATTTTAGCTAAGGTTTATGTAGGGACTCAAGAGGAGTCTATTGAAGGTTTTGATGGCCATGGAGAAGCAGTCGAGAGGCTGTAGGTAAGTGGTAGGGGTGTTGTTTTTTATTCCTTAAAAAAAAAAACAGGATTGTTGTGTTTTATTAGCAGGGAGGAAAGAAACGATTAGGAATGTCATGGTGCAGGTATGGAATGGAGGATTATGATGATAGATGGCTGTAGGATGGCCCACAGGCTTTTTGTCAAAGTTTCCAGCTCTTCAATCGCTTCTTTGACTTGACTTCGAGCTCTATGTGATTTCTATAGGAGCCTCCTATAGAACACACAGTGCCTCCTGTAGGATGCACAAATTTTAGAAAAGACAATACCAGGGGATGGAAAAAGACAGAAACGATAGAAGAGGGTCCAGAAGAGATGTAATAGGCTTGTGACATGTCCCCTTTCCTTCTGTGGTCCTCTTGCAACCTGCAATGCACTCAAAAGAAGTTAATGTTTCTTTTTTCTATTTTTTTTTTTTTAAGAGACAGCTAGGGCACCTCCAGGAGGTTTTCACCCTATCTACCTACCCTGGGCACCTCCAAGGGGAGGATTTCACCCAGGGATCTTTATTCTCCACAATTTTTATTTTTTTGTCATCTCTGGGCTGCCTCAAGAGAGGTTTTCAGCCCTAGGATGGGACTCAAGCACCTCATAGAGGTTTTCACTGGAGTCCTATATATATATATATATATATATATATATATATATATATATATATATATATATATATATATATATATATATATATATATATATATATATATATTTTAATGAGTGGGTGAAGTGGAGGCAGAGATTTGCACCACTACCAACACTGTTTTACTCAACTCTTCAATGAATTCTTTCTTGGAGAGGGGATTCTTGTAGATTTTCAACCTATGCCCATTGATAAGCATGGGGATGGCTTCCTCATCAATAGTCCTGATTAGAACTGAGCCATTTTCATTGCATTTTTCTATAATGTATGGTCCCAGCCATCTTGTCCGTAGCTTGCCCTTGAAATCTTTGTACCTTGAGTCATACAGCAGTGCCCAGTCTCCTTCTTGGAATTGTTTCTCCTTGATGCTTCCATCGTGCCATATCTTCCTCTACAGCTGGATTACTTGTGTGTGGAGAAGGGCCTGCAATCTCTGTTCATCCAATCCATTAAGCTGGAGTAACCTTTCCCTTTGTGCATAGCTGAGATCTAGGTCTGGTTGAGTTGCCATCCTTAGTGTATTGTATTCAAATTCTATTGATAGCAGAGCCTTCTTTCCATAGACCAGCTCATAGGGTGTGAAACCTGTGGTGGTCTTACATGTGTTGTTGTAGGCCCAGGTGGCCTCAACCAATCGATCTGCCCAATCTTTCCTGCTCCTACTCACTACCTTAGTCAAAATTCCCTCCAAAGCTCTGTTGGTGACTTCCACCTGTCCATTGGCTTGTGGATGGTAGGGGGTGGAAGTCCTGTGCTTGATTTTATGATGGATGAGTAGGTCTTCAATCAGATTGGAGGTGAACTGATTGCCTTGATCTGTAACTAGTTGTCTTGGATACCCGAAGTTATAGAATATGTTCTCTCTTAAAAACTCAACTACTTTTTCTTTGGTTGCTGCCTTGATTGCTTTTGTCTCTGCCCATTTTGTTAGATAATCGATGCACACAATGATGTATTGTTTCTGGTTTGAAGGAGGGTTGATAGGACCCACAAAGTCCATGCCCCACTTCTCAAATGGCTCGAAAGTCACTTGAGGCTACAAGGGCATCTCATCCTTTGGAGTAGGTTTCCCCATCCTTTGACACTGATCACATTGGCTGATATATCTCCTCACATCTTGATGAAGGGTGGGCCAATAGTAACCTGCTTGTAGAATTTTGAAGGCAATTCTCTTCACTGCAAAATGTCCTCCACAAGGCCTGGCATGATAGGTCAGGAGAATGTCAAAACTTCCTCCTCCCTAACACGTCTTCTCAAAATCTGATATGGGCCAAGTTTGAAGAGATTTCCCCTAATCTAAGTGAAAGGGGCACTTTTCCTCACGGTCTTGCTCTTCTCCCTTGAGGACAGGTGTGGCGAGAACTGTGTTGAAACCAAATAATTCGCTATATTAGCAAACCATGGAGAGATTACTGAGATAGCGAAATGGTGTCCATCTAGCATCTAATCATCCACCATTCCTTCTTCACTTGCAGGGAGATTTATTCTAGAAAAAAGTCAGCAACGACTTTTTCCTTACCAGGCTTATCAACAATGGTTAGATCAAACTGCTGCAATAAAAGTAACCACCTAATAATGCAAGCATTCACATCCGGTTTGTTCATTAAATACCTAATTGCAGCATGATCAGTGTGTACAAAGGTTTGATAACCTGTGATGTAATGTCTAAATTTATTTAAGGAATGTACTACACCTCAGAGTTCCTTCTCGGTTACTGTGTAGTTCAACTCTGCCTTTGACAAATTTTTACTTATAAAGTATATGGTGTAAGGTAAGTTTTCATCAATTTGCCCTAAGGTTGCTCCTATTGCTTTGTTCAAGGCATCTGTGTGAATGTGGAAAGGTAGGGCCTAGTTGGGACCTCTCAAAATTGGGGCTGTCACAAGTTTACTTTTCAAGGTATCTAGGGCTTCTTGACAATTGTCAGTCCATATGAACTCGACATCCTTCCCCAAAAGACCAAACAATGGAGACGCTAGGTTACTAAAATCTTTAATGAATCTTCTATAATATCCCGCTAAGCCTAGGAAACTTTGGACATCTCTCACCTTTTGAGGAGGTGGGACCCTTTGGATGATGGCAATTTTATTAGGGTCCAAATGTAATCCTTGCTGAGAGATTGCATGACCTAGCACGGTCCCTTCAGTCATCAAGAATTCACAGTTTTCCAGACTGAGGGATAGGTTCATTTCAATACACTTGTCCAAAACTTTCCTTAGGTTAGAAAAAGCTTCCTGGAAGTTAGAACCATAAGGAGTAAAATCATCCATGTATATTTCCACTGCATCATGAACTAGTTCAGAGAATATACTAAATACTGCTCTTTGGAAAGTGGCGGGAGAATTGCACAACCCAAAAGGAAGGACCTGATATGCAAAGGTACCCCAAGGACAAGTGAAAGTGGTCTTATCTTGGTCTTTCGGGCTGATTTGGATATGATTGTACCTGCTAAACCCATCTAGGAAGGAGAAATTTTTTTTCCTCGCCAGACCATCTAACACTTGATCTATGAAAGGCAAAGGAAAATGGTCCTTCTTGGTGGCCTTGTTCAGTTCCTGATAATCGACACAGATTCTCCACTTACCATTTTTCTTTGGCACTAGCACCAAAGGAGAGACCCATTCACTGTCAGAGATGGGGTAGATGAATCCTGCATCCAGTAACTTTTGCAATTCTTCCTTGACAATGTCTTTAAGGGCTGGATTCATCCTCCTTTGAGGCTGCCTAACTGGTTTGCAATCTTCCTTAATGTAAATGTGATGAGTACAGACTAAAGGGTGCACTCCCTTCATCTCCTTATAGCTCCAAGCGAAGGCATCCAAATGGTTTATCAATAAGCTACACAGTTCCTTCTCCTCAGAGATGGATAGGGATGAGTTGATTTTCAAGGTTCTTTCAGGGCTGAACTCTATGTTCTTAACACGGAGAGAGGTCAGGTCGGCCACATAGAGATCAACTAAAGGATTGTCTTGGGTTTCTTTCACTAGCTCTTCTAATGGCAACATACTGGGGGGTGGATTTTGAATCAAGCTTTCAATGAGATCATCCTTAGTTTGTGGTTCCCCCCCCATGGTAGCTTCTACTGCACACAATGGTGTAGAATAGACTTCATCCTCATCTTCCTCCTCCAACCAGAGAGGTAGATCATGTTCTAACAAGGTTGGGCAAGAGGGTATAGGACTAGCTACTTGGACATATGCCCATTCTTGATTGTCATGTTCCCAGCTTGACAACTGATGTTTTTCTGGTATGACTGTATGTTACAGATGTTGTACTTGATGGCAACTCCAGTGGCAAGGCTCTCAGTTTGTTGAAAATTAAGAAGGACGCAGGAAACCAGTTCAGGAGGTGCGTACCCGCAGGTACACCATGCAGGGTCCGCGTCCAGAGACGCCGGTCAGCCGTTCAGGGGGTGCGTCCACCCAGTGCACACATTTCAAGGCAGAGAAAAAGCATGTGGGGGTTTCTTGTGTGGTATCTAGCCGACGGCTTTGTGTTTCTATGGTGTCGGCTCGTGGTATTGTTCCATGTTTTGGGGAGGAGCTTGCCTATATAAAGCAAAGGAGTTCATTTGGATTGGGCATTGTCTTTGGTTGAATATCTTATTTGGTGAGATCTAGTCCAGATCTAAGAGGGCGAATCTTCTAATGGACTGTGATCTCTATGGCGCATGATCAGATCTGTAGATCTGACTGTTTGGGTTAGTCTTGAAGTCTTCATATCATTTATATCTGAAGGGACGCAGGTTCAGTGGAAGAAAAGTGCGCCGGGACACAGGTACTGTAAAGGGCAAGTGCGCCGAGACGCAGCACAGTAGAGAGAGACCTGCGTGGGGACGCAGGGCGATCAAGGTTCAGGTGCGTCTCTGAAGCAGAAGGACGCGGTGCGATAGTGTTTTCAGGTGCGTCTCTGTAGCGAAAGACGCGGCGCGATAGTATCTTTGGGTGCGTCCCTGAAGCAACAGAACGCAGAGCAGTCAAAGGAACAGTGCGTGGGCACGCAGCGGAGTAGAAGGATATCTGCGTGTGGACGCAGAGTAGCAGAAGGTTAACGGCGTCTGGTCGCAGGCCACAGAAAGAAAAACTGCGTCTCTGTTTTAAGATGTTCTGTTGATTGAATTTCTCTATTGATAAGGTGTTCTGGGTTAGTTCTGTTGTTGCTGATCTGATATCTGTAGTGATCTATATCTGTTATGTACTTGTTGATTATCTGATGCTTTATGAAAAGAAGTAGGGGGTTGTAGCTCCCTTCCAGGAGTAGACTGGAAAACGAGAGAGAGAGAGAGAGTTGTAGCTCTCTGCAGGTTGCAGCCTGCGTACTGGTAAAGGACTGCACCAGTACAAAATCATTGTAAAAGAAGTTTCTAAATTGAAAGAAGATAGAGACATATTGCAGCAGGTGGTTTTCACCCACATTGGGTTTCCACCTTACATCTTGTGTTCTTTGGTGTGACTATCTGTTTTTCATGCTCATTATTTTATGGTACTGACATGCTAAAATAATTCAAAGATCAAATAAGGAAGATTTATTAAATTGCTAGATAATACTGATTCACCCCCCCCCTCTCAGTATTATTTCCAACAATTGGTATCAGAGCAGGTCCTTCAGAGAAGCTTGATCGCTTGAAGGTAGATCGTTCATCATGAGCAACTACGAGAGAGAAGCATCAATCAGGCCACCGATTTTTGATGGGACAAACTTCAATTATTGGAAGGTAAGAGTTACTGCATATCTTCAATCTCTTGGTACAGAAGTTTGGGACATTGTAGAAACAGGCTATGCTTTTCCTTCAGCTACTCCTACAGATCCAGCCGAGAAAAAGAAGTATGAAACAAATGCAAAAGCAGTCAGTACTCTATTAGGAAGTATATCCCAAACAGAATTCATGAAGGTAATGCACTTCAAATCAGCAAAAGAGATATGGGACAAAATGGTCACGAGCTATGAAGGAGATGAACAGGTAAAACAAGCTAAACTTCAAACTCTCAGGATTCAATATGAGACTCTCAAGATGTATAATGATGAAAGTGTTGCTAATTATTTTCTTCGGGTAGATGAGATTTTTAATTGTATGAAAAATTTGGGTGAAGAAATAAAAGAGGTTATAGTAGTTCAAAAGATTCTAAGATCATTATCCCCCAAGTTTGAATCTAAAGTATCTGCAATAGAAGAAAAGGAAAATCTCCGTGTTCTCACTATGTCTCAGCTACATGGAATTCTAACTGCTTATGAAATGAGAAAGGGAGGTCCATCAGACAGAAGGGAAGCTGCTTTTAAGGCATCAGGCAAAGAAGATTACTATGAAGCAAGCCATGTTCCAGAAGAAGAGGAAGAAGAATCAAATTTTGTCAGAAATCTTCAAAGGGGTTCTGGAAGGTTCAGAGGTAAGCTACCTTTCAAATGCTTTGCTTGTGGAAGAGTAGGTCATTATGCTGCAAAATGTCCTTATAAGGATAAAGGAAAGGAACCTGCTAGATGGAACAAGAAACAAAGTGCAAATAAGAAAAGCTACTACACCCATGAAGATAGTGATGGTTTATCAAACAGTGATGAAGATGAACAAGGTAATAAATATAAGTTGTTAATGGAATTTGAAGATGATGATTATGAGGATGCTGTAGATGTGAATAACCTCTATGATGAAATTACTAGACTCAAGAGATGTATAGAAGAAAAGAATGTGATCATTGATACTCTACAATTTCAAATTGATGAAAAAGAAAAACATCTTGAAAAACTAGAAGGTGAAATTGTTGGACTCAGAAAAGAAATTGAGAAAACAAAAGCTATTAATCTTAAGTTTGTCAAAGGATCTGAAACTTTGGATGAGATTATCAATGTGCAGCGGTCTCCTCTAAACAAGACAGGTTTGGGTTACAATGGAGAAACCTCTCAAGCATCCACCTCAAAAAGTTATCTTGATGCGGCAAGAAGAAATGAGCAGAAGAACAATGAAGATAATCAGGTAAAGCAGGGACAAAATACAAACAGAAACTATCAGGGGCAATCCATCTTAAGGGTGAACAAAAGCTACAACCAGCCACAGGTAAAATCTTCTCAGTTTGGTTCAAGAATAGATGAAAATAGAAATTACAATCAGTTGGCAGGTAGATTCAATAACCGCAGAAGCTTCTTCAATGGACAATGCTTTTCTTGCCATAATTTTGGTCACAAAGCAGCTCAATGTGTTGCATATAAAACAATCATGACTAGGGAAGCTCAAAAACAAAGAAGTATGACAGGGATAACAAAAAGGACCTATAACAACTTTTCGGTTCTTGAAAATGAAGTCGAATGTTCTATTTGCAATAACTTTGGTCATGAAGAATCTGAATGCAGGAGCAGGTTTCAGCAGAAAAAGGAGCAAGCCTCAAGCACCAAAACATGGAGAATAAAGGAACCTCAAACAGAAAGATGTGGAATAGCATTTTATGCAGAGGGACAGGAAAATCTATGGTACATTGACAGTGGATGTTCGAAGCATATGACAGGTGATAAAGAAAAACTTGAATCTTATTCTGTTCTAGAAAAAGGAAAGAAAGTCTCTTTTGGAAACGATACTCCTGCAATTATAAAAGGAAAAGGCATTGCTCAGTTAAAAGGAAAGGTCAAGGCTGGAAATGTTTTGTATGTTGATGGATTGAAGCATAATCTTCTAAGTGTCAGCCAGATGTGTGATCAAAGGACCGAGGTTATTTTCAGATCGAATGGATGTCTTGTTCGTGATCTTGATACAGGTAAAACAGTACTCAAAGGCAAAAGAACTCCAAATAATCTGTACATATTTGAAGAAGGACAACAAAAATGCTATCTGAGCAAGGATGAAGAGCACTGGTTATGGCATCGAAGGTTGGGACATCTAAGCTTCTCACAAATAAGGAAAGCATGCAAATATCATACAGTTCGCGATCTTCCAGATATCAAAATTCCTGACAACACCATATGCAGATCATGTCAGTTTGGAAAACAAACCAGGACTAACTTTCCAGAGAAGGAAGGATCAGCTAGCATGCCTCTTGAGCTAGTACATACAGATACATGTGGTCCATTCAGGAAAAGAACACCTAGAGGAGAGGAATACTTGATATTATTTATTGACGATTTCTCCAGGTTTGTCTGGTTAGGACTTATGAAGCACAAAGATGAAGCTTTCGAAAAATTCAAATCCTTCAAAGCCTTGGTTGAAAATGAATCAGGTCACAAAATTAAGTGCCTCAGATCCGACAGAGGTGGGGAATTTACTTCAAATGAATTTTTCGATTTCTGTGATGAACATGGCATAAGGAGAGAATTCTCTACAGCTAGAACTCCTCAGCAAAATGGAGTTGTTGAAAGAATGAACAGAACAATCCAACAAATGGCTCGTGCTATGCTTGATGAATCAGGGACTCCCGCAACTTTCTGGGGTGAAGCTGCACATGCTGCGGTTATTATTCTCAACAAGACAAATGTCCGGGTAAACAGCACTCAAACTCCTCATGAGCTCTGGAGTGGTAAAACTCCTTCGGTAAAGCACTTCAAAATCTTTGGGAGCAAATGCTATATCAAGAATACTGATGAGCAGCTTGGCAAACTTGAACCTAGAGCAGATGAAGGCATTCTTCTTGGTTACTCTCCACATAGCAAAGCATACAAGTGCTACAATAAAAGACTTGGCAGAATTGTTGACAGCATTGATGTGGTGGTTGATGAGAAGGGATACATTCCTAGGCAAGTACATCAGGAAGATATCGAAGAAGATGAAGGCTACCCTCAAAGACAGAATGATGAAGAAGAAGAACCTCAAGAAGAACCTCAAGAAGAACCAGAGGAGCAGACAAGAATAGAAGAGAAAACTCCATCCAGATATGTTCAGAAGAATCATCCAGAATCTCAGATTGTGGGGCAGAAAGAAGCAGGTGTACAAACAAGAAGAACAGTTGCAGAAGCCTCAAGCTATTTGGCATTACTATCCTCTACTGAACCACAAAATGTGAAAGAAGCATGCAAAGATGAATGTTGGGTAAAAGCAATGGATGAAGAACTTGAGCAAATCGAAAAGAACAACACTTGGGAGCTGGTTCCTAGACCAAAGGATAAGAATGTTATCGGAACAAAATGGGTCTTCAAAAATAAATTGAATGAAAATGGAGAAGTAATTAGAAACAAAGCCAGACTTGTTTGTAAAGGGTATGCGCAGCAAGAAGGAATAGAATTTGAAGAAACTTTTGCTCCTGTTGCAAGACTTGAGGCCATCCGAATGTTCCTTGCTCTCTCAAGTTTTCAAAACTTCAAAGTATTTCAAATGGACGTGAAATCAGCCTTTCTGAATGGAGACTTGGAAGAAGAAGTGTACGTTGAACAGCCAGATGGGTTCATTCTTGGAAATGATCCAAATCTTGTATGCCGATTGAAAAAGGCTCTCTATGGTCTCAAACAAGCTCCAAGGGCTTGGTACTACCGGTTGGACAAATATCTTCATCAACAAGGTTTTTCAAAAGGTTCAGCAGATAGCAATCTGTATATAAAAGTTGAAAATGACAAATTACTAATACTTGTTGTGTATGTAGATGACATTATTTTTGGCAGCAATGAAGAAGCTATGAGTCAAAGTTTTGCCTCGGTCATGCAGAAAGAATTTGAAATGTCCTTGCTAGGAGAACTGACATATTTCCTTGGTTTGCAAATCCAACAAAAGGAAGGAGGAATCTTTTTATCTCAAACCAAGTATCTCAAACAGATTTTGAAGAAATATGGCATGGAAGATGCAAAACCAGTATGTACACCCATGGTCACAAGATGTAGTCTCAGTGCAAATGATGAATCTGCAGCAGTACATCAACCAACCTACAGATCTATGATTGGAAGTTTACTATATTTGACAGGTACCCGACCGGACATCATGCATGCAGTTGGAATAGTTGGAAGATTTCAGGCAAATCCAAAGGAGACTCATCTTCAGGCAGTAAAGAGAATCTTCAAATATCTTCAAGGGACTCAAAATTATGGCTTATGGTATCCTAGAGATACAGATCTTTCTCTTCATGCTTATACAGATGCAGATTGGGCCGGAAGCGTGGATGACAGGAAAAGCACAAGTGGTGGTGCGTTCTTTATGGGTTCCAGACTGGTATCTTGGTTCAGCAAGAAACAGAGTTCGATCGCCTTGTCTACAGCTGAAGCGGAATATGTTGCTGCTGCATCTTGTTGCACCCAACTTCTTTGGATGATGCAGACTTTGCAGGATTTTCAAATCACTTGTACACCACCAATCCCCATCTTATGTGATAATACAAGTGCAATCAGCATCTCAAAGAACCCTGTTATGCATTCAAAAACCAAGCACATACCAATCAAGTACCATTTTCTCCGGGAACAAGTGCTTGAACAGAAAGTCAAGTTGGAGTATGTTCCTTCCAAGGAACAAGTTGCTGATATTCTCACCAAACCATTGCCCAGGGACACGTTTGAATACCTCAGGCAAAAGCTGGGGGTTGTTGATGCATCATCTTATTGTTGAACATCTTCTTATTGGTGGTACAGGCTCAGGGGGAGCACATAATGCATTGTTGGCATTATGGAGAAGGAGATCTTGGAAATAGCTGCAATATGTCTCTATCTCTTTCATGGTGGATCTCTGGTTATTTGTTGCAGATCTGGAGGAGCATGAGCTTAGGGGGAGCATACCCTTTGCCCTTGATGTCAAAGGGGGAGAATGAAGCTGAAGTTTGTAAGGTTGCCATCAAGTCCAAAGGGGGAGATTGTTGGCATTATGTTTTCTGGTATGACTGTATGTTACAGATGTTGTACTTGATGGCAACTCCAGTGGCAAGGCTCTCAGTTTGTTGAAAATTAAGAAGGACGCAGGAAACCAGTTCAGGAGGTGCGTACCCGCAGGTACACCATGCAGGGTCCGCGTCCAGAGACGCCGGTCAGCCGTTCAGGGGGTGCGTCCACCCAGTGCACACATTTCAAGGCAGAGAAAAAGCATGTGGGGGTTTCTTGTGTGGTATCTAGCCGACGGTTTTGTGTTTCTATGGTGTCGGCTCGTGGTATTGTTCCATGTTTTGGGGAGGAGCTTGCCTATATAAAGCAAAGGAGTTCATTTGGATTGGGCATTGTCTTTGGTTGAATATCTTATTTGGTGAGATCTAGTCCAGATCTAAGAGGGCGAATCTTCTAATGGACTGTGATCTCTATGGCGCATGATCAGATCTGTAGATCTGACTGTTTGGGTTAGTCTTGAAGTCTTCATATCATTTATATCTGAAGGGACGCAGGTTCAGTGGAAGAAAAGTGCGCCGGGACGCAGGTACTGTAAAGGGCAAGTGCGCCGAGACGCAGCACAGTAGAGAGAGACCTGCGTGGGGACGCAGGGCGATCAAGGTTCAGGTGCGTCTCTGAAGCAGAAGGACGCGGCGCGATAGTGTTTTCAGGTGCGTCTCTGTAGCGAAAGACGCGGCGCGATAGTATCTTTGGGTGCGTCCCTGAAGCAACAGAACGCAGAGCAGTCAAAGGAACAGTGCGTGGGCACGCAGCGGAGCAGAAGGATATCTGCGTGTGGACGCAGAGTAGCAGAAGGTTAACGGCGTCTGGTCGCAGGCCACAGAAAGAAAAACTGCGTCTCTGTTTTAAGATGTTCTGTTGATTGAATTTCTCTATTGATAAGGTGTTCTGGGTTAGTTCTGTTGTTGCTGATCTGATATCTGTAGTGATCTATATCTGTTATGTACTTGTTGATTATCTGATGCTTTATGAAAAGAAGTAGGGGGTTGTAGCTCCCTTCCAGGAGTAGACTGGAAAACGAGAGAGAGAGAGAGAGTTGTAGCTCTCTGCAGGTTGCAGCCTGCGTACTGGTAAAGGACTGCACCAGTACAAAATCATTGTAAAAGAAGTTTCTAAATTGAAAGAAGATAGAGACATATTGCAGCAGGTGGTTTTCACCCACATTGGGTTTCCACCTTACATCTTGTGTTCTTTGGTGTGACTATCTGTTTTTCATGCTCATTATTTTATGGTACTGACATGCTAAAATAATTCAAAGATCAAATAAGGAAGATTTATTAAATTGCTAGATAATACTGATTCACCCCCCCCTCTCAGTATTATTTCCAACATAATAGACTTCATCCTCATCTTCCTCCTCCAACCAAAGAGGTAGATCATGTTCTAACAAGGTTGGGCAAGAGGGTATAGGACTAGCTACTTGGACATATGCCCATTCTTGATTGTCATGTTCCCAGCTTGACAGCTGATGTAGGCATCTACAGTAGCCAACCAGGGTCTTCCCAGGATGAGAGGATACCTAGTGAGCTTTGCCTTCGGTTGGAGAACCAGGAAATCAGCAGGGTACTCCCAAGAATCAATGGAGACCATTACATCTTCCACAATCCCTTCAGGGGTCACGGTGGAGCAGTCTGCTAACTGCAGTACTGTTGTGGTCTTTCTCAGGGAGCCCTGGAGGTTGAGTTTGAGCATAGTGTCCTTGGTCATCACATTAATGGTAGCCCCCAGATAAATCAGGGTATGGGGGATCATGGTGTCATTGATGTGGACATCAACTACTAGGCTTCCAGGGTCTAGAAACTTCAGACAGATTACCTATCCCAACATCAGGTCGGATAGTTGTCCTATGAAATTGATGGTTGGGGCATCTCTCTTGCGCCTGCCTGGATTCCTGAAGCACTTCTCTCTGATCATCTTGTTGTATATAGGAACATCCTTTATGGCTTGCAGAAGTGGTATCTTTACACATAATTGTTTCAATTCTCCCAGAAGTTCAGTTTCTTCTGGGGTACGCTGTGTTGTTCCAGATAATCCCTCAAGAAAGGGTGGAGTTGCTTTCGGTTCACTTTCCTCTTTATCTTCCTCATCCTCCTTAAGGGGAGGCTGGTTATCTGGAATAACCTTCCCAAATCGTAGGTTAATCTCCTGAATCTCCACAGCATAAGTTGGGCATGATGGTTCCCCACTATATACTTGTTGAGCCTGTCTGTTATTCGGGTTCGGGCTCGGTTGAGCAAGCATTTGGGGTTGCGTTGGTGGAGCAAGAGGTAATGGTTGTGGTTGAGCAGGTGGTGGAGGCAAAAGAGCGGGAGGAGAGTTGTACTGTGGCCTCCACCCCTGATGAGGTGCATTCCACTGAGGCTGTGGCTGAGCATAAGAGTGAAATGAATGAGCAGCTGGTTGAGCATGATATTGAGATGGAAATGCCCAAGGAGGAGGTGTAGACCAGGAAGGATGAGCAGGGGGGCCCAAGAAGGCATGAAAGTGGCTTGATTGGGGTTGTAGTATGCCTAGGATGTCCCTTGCATTCCCTGCTAGTAAGGTCTAGGTCCATACGGCCTCCTTTGGTTCAGTGGCTCCTTCGGCCCCTTGCTATACAAATTTAAGTTCGGGCAAGGAAGGGAACTTATTTGTAGGATGATCTTCTTCATGGACTGAACACACCTCTATGGAGTTCACTGGGCATTCGTTCATAGGATGCCTTCTAGTGCACCTAGGACAAAAAAATGTCCTAATCCCTCTCTGCTTCCTCTTGTTTCCATTTGATATGCAAGGTATCCATTTGCATGGCAAGAGTCTGCAACATCTCAGTTTTGAGGTCTTCCAGCATGCTTCCAATTTCACCTTTGAGGGATGAACTGGAGGAGGAGGTACTGGCCATGGGTTGACTCCCCCTACCTTTTCTTATGGCTGCCCTAGAATTATTTCTAAAGATAGTCTTGATGTCTTCATAAGGTAGCTAGTAGATGTCTCCCCCAGCTAGTAAATGGAGGGTGTCTAGAAGGTCTTCCGGAATTCCTCTAAGCAGGACCAATTTTAGAGATTCAAGGTCAAGTGTGCACCTGACCCTCTTATAACTGAGCTGGAATCTCTCTTCATAGTCCTCCAATGATTCATCACTTCCCATGGTCATTCGAAAGATTTATTCCTTGGTATCTTTTGATCTACAGTAGTCCCAATATTTGTGACTAAAGTCTTGTTGCATCTGAGCCCAAGTTGTGATGTTGTTGCCAGGTAACCCCATGAACCAGCGCAATTCTGCATCCTTGAGGGTAGAAGGGAACAATTTCAACTTCTACTCATCTTCTGCATAGTCATAGGTTCGACAGATAACAACAAACTCAAAGAGGAAGGTGTTAGGATCTTCTGTAGTCAATGCATGGAAGTGAGGTAGGGCTGAAGGGCTTATGTTCTTCATTTTAGTGTCCCCATTGGTCTCTCGGATGGGAAAAGTTCCCTCTACTCTTTCTCCATTCCCCCTAACATTTCTGTTTTCAGCCATTGTCTCAGGAGGGATGTTTTCTTCCTCTTCTTCTCCTATAGGTTCTTCAAATATCTCAGGTTGTTCTTCTAAAGGTTCTTCTGGATCACTTCCACCGAAGAAGAGAGAAGGTGTCTTTGTCATGTGGTGGGGGTGTTGGTTAGGAATTTTCCTGAATTATCTCTGTTTCTACAAGGCATGAACGAAAATCTCTTTTTGGGTGATTTTTTTGTTTTTTTCTACTTATACCTACAAAATTGAAATTGATTGACCAAACAAATTGCAACTAATTGAAATGAACTTGCTGAAATGGAAATTGCAGAATTGAAATGAAAGCAAGGAAATGACTAATCTACTTTGTTGAAATGGAAATTGCAGAATTGAAATAAAAGAAGGGAAATGACTAATCTACTTTTGTTGAAATGGAAATTGCAGAATTGAAATGAAAGCAGGGAAATGACTAATCTACTTTTGCTGAAATGGAAATTGCATAATTGAAATGAAAACAAGGAAATGACTAATCTACTTTTGATGAAATGGAATTTGCAGAATTGAAATGAAAGCAAGGAAATGCAAGAATTGAAAGAAACAACTACTCTAATTTTGCTTAAATGAACTACTTGGCAGAATGTTGCAGTAGAAAATAGAAGAAAAGCAGTAAACACAAAATAATTTGATGCTTCCCCTGCAATGGTGCCAAAAAGTGGTGAGCACAAGTATTTCAACAATAATGCTACAACTCCTGGGGCTTCCTACTTTAATTTTATCAACCCGGTAGTTCGTAACAAACTTGGAAGCGACGGTGCTGTATGCACAAGTACTAGCTCTTATTGCAGGTTGTCACTTGGTCAGCTGGTGCAAGATCACTAGGAGCTCAAGCCAAATTCTATGAGTTTCTAGAAGAAGATTTTAATTGTGATGAAAGAAAGCTAACTCTACAAAGACTATTCTGCTTGCAGAAAGAGAAAGAATACTGGAGTGTAAAGCAAACCCTAGCAAACCCTAACAAACCCTAATTCACCCACTAACCCTACTTTTGTAGAAAAAAGAGATGAAAACTGATGAAATGAATGCCATTGACTACTGAAAAGGTAAATTACATCTATTCAAGCTATTCCTAGAAGAAAATGAGAAAGGAACATCTTTTTGTGTTTTTATGTGTTTTATGTGAAATTGTTATGGATGTGATTTGTGTGTTTGTGACTATGGCAGAGGGTTGGTGAAGATGGAGGGTGGATTTGGTTGTTTTAGAGGTGTAAGAAGGTGTGGAGGGGTACTAAGAAGCCTCTAGTAACCTTCTGAAGACTTATCCTGCAATCAGACTTCAAAAAATCACTCACAAGAAATTCTACAGGAGGCTGCAGGGGATCTACAAGAGGATCTACAGGAGGATGCCGAGAGCTATTTTTAGAGGTTTTAAGAGTGGAAAAATGGTGGGAAAGGGTAGCTAAAGACTATAGGGATGTGTTGAGGTGTCTGGGGCTTAACAAGGAGGATCAGGAAAGAAAATGATGGTTGGATTTGTTCAAATGACGAGAGGAAAGCTTATGGAAAAAGTGTAGAAATTAGGGCAGATTCGTGAAGGACTGTGAATGACTTGTGAAACCTATGAGAAATGAGATGATGCTGGCTGCTTTATTGATGTATTGTGAGCTGAGGTGTGTTGTAAGAGATCTACACATATAACTACCGAAACTGAGCAAGAAAAGGACTAGCTGCACCAAGAAAACAGAACCATATCTCTTGTTAACCTAATTTCTGACCTAGAAACATAAAGTTCTGAACAGTTCCTTATGAATAGAAAATCTTGCAAAGAGATTTATTGTAGAAACAGGAAATAATCTTGGCAAAATGAATTTGAAGCAACCCTTTAACTTCTCAAATCAAATCATCACACTAGAAATTGCATGGAAGAAGCAAAACTGTGTTTTTGGTGGCAGCAATGGTGCCTTGACCTCAAATCATGGTCCCAAGAAGGGAGAAAGGAGATCAGGGCCTGTTGTTGGCCTTTTTGAATCTTAGCCTATCACTATATTAACCTACTTCAGCAACTGAAACAAAAAGCAGCTATGCAAACCATCAAAAGCAACCTATTCTAAACAAGGTAAAATGAATTTATGTAACAGAAATTAACTCATGAACTGAAGAAAAAACATATAAGTACAAAGAAAGAGGTGCTGGGCAGCATGGGTTGGGCCCTAACCCAAGAGCTTCAGCCCTCTGAAATAAATCAGTGCTGGCTCAGAAAATATGTCATCTCCATTATCAAAATAAAAGTCACATTACATAAACTGTTCACAAAAATAAGCTCGAAAATGAGCTGAACAAGAGATGCAAAAAAGTGTGAAAATTCTACTGATAACTGGCTAAAATACTGAGGCTCTAAGCCCCCCTATTTATACAAATGGAGTTCCCCAATAGCCCTCCTAAAATCAAGGGGATCGGCTTCCTAGAGCTAGAGATAGACAACAATTCTTCTTGACTTGCTCGGCTGCTCCTTGGATGCATCGATGTGGATATTTGTGCTCCATGTTTCTAATGGAGGATTTGAGGTAGGGAGTCATAAATGAGGGCGACACCCTCCTACAAATCCTCTCCCTTTTTTTCCTCGAATATTGGCTGCCAAATGCTCATTAATCCTTTGACATTGTCCAAAATTGACCAAAAATCTGCATAAAGCACACATTAGACTTCATGGCATAATGACTAACCCAATTCAGTCTATTAGCATAAATATAATAAGAAACATGCAATAAACTAATGAGAATGGTGGATTAAGTTGAGTTAAGAGGAAAAATGAGCCCATATAATTACCCATTTTTGGGGCTCATCACTGCCTTGTCTGTTATGAATATCGTTGGTTGCCTTTTAGTGATCCTACCAGTTGTTAGTTGATCAAGCAAGTTGGTTCACTCAAGGTAGATTATGACATGATTATTGACATTTTATCATTTTGGAAATCTTGTTATTTATTTTGAATTACTCAATTTCTAGCTCACCACGTTAGTTGTATTAGTTCGATGATGTTAATCTCTGAGGCTATTAATATTTTAATTAGTTGATTATTTGTCTAGTAATTGCAATAGTATATAATAGTTGAATATATGGTGTTATGCCTTTCAATCCAAGATTTCATTATATCCTTAAGTTAGAATAATTGGTTCTGGTTTCCCTGATTACCCTAGTAACCTCTGAGGTTATTTATATTTTAATTAGTTGATTTTTTTTCTCTTACGTTGTATTGATGTTTTTTTCATCTTGCTTGCATATGACTATTGTGCTAAATGAAACTCTAAGGCTATATCCACCTGCAGCTAGGTTAATAAGAAAAGCATACAAAGAAATCAAGCTTGGCCAGTTCTCTCTTTCAAAAGATGCAGCCTTGTCAATTTCAATTTTGGGAATGCATCACAACGAAAAGTTTTGGGGTCTAGATGCAAACTTGTTTAAGACAGAGAGATTTGCAATGGGTGTTTCAAAGGCAACAGTTCATCCATATGCTTTCCTTCCATTTTCCTTGGGGCCAAGAAATTGTGTTGGCCAAAATTTTGCCATGTTAGAGACTAAGAGTGTTCTGGCCATGATTTTACAGAGATTTTCATTCAGTCTCTCCCCTTCTTACAAGCATGCCCAAGCGTCTGTGCTTACTATACAGCCTCAGCATGGCATGCAAATCATATTCGAAAGTATTGACGTGTAAACAGAATGAGGATTTTTTCCAAGTCCCTTGTGCGTCCATAACCTCCTTCATCTAACATAATGGGCCTGCCAATAATAATGTACTTATTTTAGCATATTTGAGCATGTAAGGGTCTTAGTAAGCTTGGAAATTAGTTTTGATTTCTCTAATAATGGAAGATCTTGAAAGATCTAGTGGGTCTAAGTTATCTTCCTCATTATGTATAAACTAAGATGAATGTATTGTTGTTTGGTGCGTATGGAAAGTAGGGGTTTCTGGAACAGAGTTGTGGATGTTTCTAACTTTTACACAAGTTCTGTTGTGTATTTGAATTTATGTTTTTGTTTCCTAGCTAAAACTCTACCCATTCCATCCTCCATTTGGAATAGAGGGCCAAATCTTTTTCTAGTTAGTTAATCACTTGAAATTGTGGCACTTGAAATTGATGCCTAATACTCTGGAAGTATATTTATCAACTAGAAAGGAAAGGGCGAAATTCAGCCAACGAAGTTACCTAGAGTCTATTCTCCTTCCATCCACGTAGACACCTCAAGACTTGCATGAGTACGTTTGGGTTCTCTATCTCTCTATTCATGAATTGAAGAGGACATAGCGACTGAAATCAAATCACCAGATTGCGATCATTAATTTAGGTTTAGTTTATGTACCCACATCTTGTAAGTCGGTACAAGTGTAGATCATTAATTCATCTACTGAAAACTTAGGCCTATATGAGGTTTCTTCGTGAATGAAACGAACCCTAATTTTTTGTTATCACTAGTTGCAAAAATTCAAATTCTGGTCGGTATTGTTTGGTTCTTGCGGTTGATGGTATTCCAAAGAATGCATATCTCTAGCATTTCAGATGGATTCCTTTCATAATTTGGAGTCAAAAGAAAAATATCTTGTACAGATTGAAGAAAAGAACAACCCTGCATCATTTATTGGTAACAGAGCACAAATTAGAAGTTGCATCAGTAGGTTAAATACCCCAAAGAAAATTGTGAAACAAAAGTTTTTGAGAGATGGCAATAAGAGTGAGAAGAAAAGTAGTGAGAGGAAAAGTGGGTTCGGGGAGAAAACATGCCAATATTCAGGAATGTTTGCAGACAGGTAATTGACATGAGATGTCAGTGACGGAGGAAGAGGCAAAGCTTGAAGAAGAGGGACCTAAAGAGAGATTGGTTAGAGCAATCTTCGGTGTTAGCTTCAAACCAAAAGTACTCTGAGTATAAGAATACACACGATGACAAAAAATTTCAAGTTTGCAGTAATCATATTTAAGGGCCCTTAAATATGATTAAGGATAAACTTGAAATTTTTTGTCATCATCTATATTCTTATACTCGTAGTAATGAAGTATAAGAAGAAAGAATAAAGAATAAAGAAATTAAACTTTTTTATAAAATCAAGAGCTATGGTAGGATAGTGGCTAAATTGAAATGTTACTTTAAGTCTGAAGATCATTAAACTAGTATTTTTTAAAATTTTAGATAGAAGAAAATGTTAAATAAAGAATTATATAGAAAAAATTTATAGGTTGACCATCAGAGTTGGTAATACTTAAAAAGACTCTAAGAAGGTGGCTAGATATTTCAATGGATTGAGACATAACATCCAAGATTAAATCAACCACTTATTCCCAAGATTAGTTGAAGAGGCATACCAATAAGCTCTTAGGGTAGAGGAGAAGTTATCTAGAAAGCAAACTCAATATCTGATGGGTAGAGATAAAAGTTTTAGACGTAGAGAACAACAAAATGGTAGAGGCTAGCTACAAGTTTAGAAAGAAGAGGCCAAGAGCTCACATTATCCAGAACAATTATGAAGAGGTGATGATGGGGTTTTAGAGGTAAAATCGCTTACTCAAGAGGTACAAGTAGAGGTTTTTTTCTTCGGAAAAAGTTTTAAATAGATATAACAAATATGTTGGCCATAGATCCTATGAGTGTCTATAGAATCCTTCAAAAAACCCATGAAATTCACATATTATCCAAGAGGAGAGTGTGGAATCGCGTCCTCATGAAGATGCACATAGAGAGTGAGAGTCATTGCTCATGAAAAGACTCTTTCTTAAGTCTAACAAGGAGATTTAAGAACTTGTTGAAAAAATCACATTGTTCAGAATCACATGCAAGGCGAAGGGTAAATGTGGTAAGGTTATTATAGTCGAAGTATTGATAATGTTGTGCCTATTGAAATGGTTGATAAACTAGGCTGAAAAAAAAACACATTCAAATCCTCATAAGGGGTTTTGGATGCAAAAAATACACCAAGTCTGATCGAGGTGGATATTGGTGGCCACCCACCTATTCCACTTGGACCCCCACCATTGTTTTTTTTGGTTTCCTCAAATATAGCACAACTTACTACTTTTGGCAGTTTTTTGGGTCCTGAGATTTCAGAGCCATTTCGAGGCCCTAAATGACGGTTTTTTGGAAAATAGGCAACCACAAAGCATCTAATAGGGGTTTGCAGTCCTAAGATAGATGTTTCTAACAAGGTATTGTACACTTCAAACAAAGATCGTATGCCAAAGTTATGACCCTGGGAAGTTGATTTACCAATTTACCCTAATGGGGCGCATAGACTTTTGGTGCTTCATGTCCTAGGGTTAGGTTTTTGGATGTAAGTGATCCGGATTTAAACAGGAACGCAATAAAATACAGAGATAACCATAAACACAAAGATGCAGCAGAAATAATACTTCATTTCATTATTGTAAAATACTGAAATATGCTTACAACCAGAAATGGAAATAACCCAGCTAGGGCGATGGTAGCTTATCTCTGAGAAGAGATGTGCGGCTACATGCCTCTGAACTGTTCTGAACTGTGTTACAATGAGGCTCGAAGGCCTATTTATTGTTGAGAAACAATGGAAAACCCTTCACATCCCAAAACCTAACCCTAGAAGATGAAACACCAAATTGTGGGCCCCATTTCGGTAAATTGGTACATCAATTTCCCGGGGTCGTAACTTTGGCATATGATCTCTGTTTGACGTGCACGATAGCTCGTTAGAAAGATCTATCTGAGTACTACCACTTTGGGAGGCAACATGGGTCCATAGACCCATGTTGCCCCAGATTCCCAAAAAAACGTCGTTTAGGGCCTCAAAACGGCTCTGGAAGTTCAGGACCCGAAAAACTGCTAAAAACAGTAAACTGTGCTGCAATTTAGGAAACTGAAAAGACTAAAAGAGATAGTTGTGGGCGTCCAAATGGGATAGGTGGGTGGCCACCAACATCCACCTGGATCATTAAGGATTTCCATTGTTTTTCAATAATAAATAGGCCTTCGAGCCTCATTGTAACATAGTTTAGAAGACATGTATATGCCACATCTCTTCTCAAAGATAAGCTACCATTGCTTGAGCTAGTTTATTTCCATTTTTCATGTAAACAATTTTTAGTACTTTGTTATTAATGAATTGAAGCTTTGCTTTCATCGTATCTCTATGTGTCTGTTCTTAGATGTATTTCAATTTGTTCCTTCATAAATCTGGATCAGTAGTATCAGAGGAGTTTGCTCTTTTTTTTATGTGCATATCCCCAACGAGGTTGGGGTATAAGGTGTTAGGGCTCGAATAGATTGAACCTTTGCAAGACTGGCCTTGTCGACCCCGATGACCTTCCATGGCAGAATAAAATAAAGACAAAGGATTAGGATATCCTTTCAAAATATTGCTCGAAGAAGCCCTTGAGTGACAAAGGAATGCAATAATGGATAACTCTTCTCAGATCCTTCATCGGATGCCCATCGATGACGCATATTCATCCAGAAATCACTTCAGAGGTGTTGTCCCCTTCAAGGTACAAGTAAAATTTGATATCCCTATATTTGAAGGTCAAATAGACTCAAATGTTGTAGATAAATGGTTGAATTTGTTGGAAGGTTACTTTTCAGTCCATAGTTTCTCTGATAGGGAGAATATTACTTTTGCATTGCTTAAGGCTACTCCCCATGTCAAGGACTAGTGAGAAAATTACTATGATAAAATGGCCAAATAACCCTCTCTATTTACAGATGCCCCTTCTTGGAACTCTTTCTGACTCATTGTCAAGGAACAATATTACTTTGTGGGGAGCTATGAGGACAAGTACATACAATGGACCACACTACGATAACAAAGGGACCACGATGTGCATGAGCTCACAAATAATTTTTCATACTCTACGAACAAACTTGAGTATCAAGGACTCTGAGCGACATTTAGTGCTCAAGTCCTACGACTGCTTGCACAAATACTTTAAGGAAGAATTGGAGTTCTTGGACATCTACTCGCTTGGTGTAACATATCGATATGCTGCTAAGATTTAACAAAAAAATAAACCACATAAGCACGACTTTGGATCTGTGAATTGGAAGCACAGAAAGAGCACCCCCAAAACACATAATAAAGGACAAAGCCAAGGCGGGGTGACTAAGGACAAGTCACTCAAGGCACAAGCAAAGAAAAACACCATAAAGACAAAGAAGAATGTTGGAAAGTGGTGTGAATTCCATAAGAGCCCCACTCACAACACAAGTGAGAGTTGAGCTGTTGGGTCCCTATAATACTAGTGATTACCCCATTACTATTGTAGTTATACCCATTATTTATATTGTTGTGCCCCTATTACCCCCATATTGTTATTTCTGTGCCCCATAGAATCCCTCTATTGTTATTTTTGTGGCTTTATATTATTATTGTTAGGTCGGCTGGATTATATTGTGACTCCTTAGACTCCTATATATAGAAAGGAGGTTTTGTCATTTGTATCATCGAAGAATTGTTCATTTATGTAATGTAAAGGAGGTTGCCCCCTCGAAGAGGCTGAATTCTAAGGTGTGGATCTCTCTTTTCTATCTTTTTGTGAGCTGGTTTCATAACATTTGGTATCAGAGCTTTGGATTCTAGGGTTTCGCTGCTCCAAACAGGTCATCGTGGAATTTTTGCTATAACGTTTTTTTTGTAATGTTTCAGAAGTCACAAAAAAAACCCATTTGAGAAGAAATCGTGCTGAACCTTGGGTCCGAATTTCAGAGCTTTTTGCGTGATATTTGCGGAGATATGATCTGAGGAAGTTGGTCTTTTTGCAGACTCCTGAATTACATTCAAAACAGGTGACCGGGGGAAAATTGTCATAACTTTCTCTCTGGGATCGGATTGAAATTTCGTAAGAAGGTAAAGAAAGAGGACAGACTTTAGTTTCTTGTATGCATGTTTTAGATTCAAAGGTTGAAACAGTGACTCGTGGCACGTCGTACAAGTTTGCTCTACTGAACTAGTCTAAAAGCAAGTCACTGTGGGAGATTTCACATAACTCTTCCTTGGAGAATCCAATTTGGGTCAGACTTGTGGCATTGGAAAGAGAACACAGAGCGCTACTACAGGTCGCAATTTTAGAACTGGTTGATCCGAAATTACAGAGATACATCAGATTCAATATCAGGCTTCTATAAAGTGAAAAAAAGGTGTGTAGTTTTTTTTTTAATTTTTGTGTAAGCTTGGTTTAACGGAATTCAAAGGGCATAGTAAAGCATTATTATCGGTAACTGATGCCCCGAGGAAAGAAAATGCAAACACCTAGTAAGGAACCTGAAAGCTCTAGCATGACTCATGAAGAAGAGGAAGAAATGCTACATGATATATCAAAATTACAAGAACAAGTGCAACACATGTCACGCTCACAAAAGCTAACAGAAGCTAAGATAAGTGGCGTGGAATCTAAGATAAATGGTGTGGAATCTAAGATAAATGGCGTGGAAGCTAAGATGGACGATTTGAAGATAGATTTGAAGACAGACATGGAAGAATTGAAGAATTTGCTACAAGAAATTGTCACTAACGGTGAAAAGGTAGTAAAGGAAACTCATGATGAGAACAAAAGAAATGTTAATCATGATTCCATAGACGCTAATGTTGGATCGAAGAATCACCATATTCCAAAAATCGATATGAGGAAGTTTGATGGCAAGGATCCCGCCACATGGATATTACAGATGGAGCAATTCTTCGATCTCAATAATGTGCAAAACGCACAAAAGGTACGTATGGCAACTGTATATTTGGAACCAAATCAGTTTGTATGGTATCAATGGCTTTGCTTTCGTAAAAAATTTATCACTTGGGCAATTTTTACGGAAGAATTGATAGCACATTATGAAGATACAAAAAGCAACACTTTTTTTAGCCAATTGATAAGTCTCAAACAAAAGGGTTCAGTAATGGAGCACATTGAGGAGTTCCAAAAATTGAACATAAGGGTAAAAGATATTCCAGAGGAGCATAGGATTGATGTGTTCATAGGGTCTTTAAAGGATAATATCCAACATGATGTTCGCCTTTGGGAACCTGATTCATTAGAGAAGGCATTCAGGTTAGCAAGAAAAATGGAAAGCAAAATTATGGCAACCAGGAAGCATACCACTCACAACTATAAAGACGGAAGTGTTGTTGCCCCTAGTCTTCCACAACCTATAAGGTTGACACCACAACAATTGGAAGAAAAAAGAGCAAAAGGGCTTTGTTACAATTGTGATAGCAAATACACTAAAGGTCATAAGTGTGCTGAGAAGAAATTATTCTACATAGATTGTGAAGAGGAAGAAGAAAAGGAGCAAGAAAGGTCAAAAGAAGAAGATATACTCCAGGAACAAAGCCTAGATGAAGAACAAATAAATCCGACCATATCTTGTAATGCATTGGCGGGAATTACCACTCCTCAAACCATCAAGATAGAAGGACAAATCAAGAAGAAAAAGGTAATAGTGTTGATTGATTCAGGAAGCACCCACAATTTTATTCATTGTAGGGTAGCAAAAGAATTGAATTGCTTCCTATATCCAGCACCAGAGTGTCAAGTGATGATTGCAAATGGAGGAACAATAAATTGCTCTGGAAAGTGCCATAATATCAAGCTATCCATGGGAGAATATGTATTGACTAGCCCAATGCTTTCCATTCCAATGGGAGGTGCTGATGTTGTACTAGGAGTCCAATGGCTACAATCCTTGGGTACAATAGCTTTTAATTTTCAAGAACTTTTCATCAAATTTTCTACGGAAGGAAAGGAAGTTGAATTAAGGGGTATTGCAGGGAAACCAGGAAAGATAATCAGCTCTAATGGCATGACAAAGCTTCTAAAAAAGGAGCAAAGAGGTGTAATTGCACAATTATGTTCGCTAGATGTTTCCACATTGGAATCATCTATTTCTCCAGATCTCCAAAAAGTCCTGGACAATCATTCCAAGGTATTTGAGACTCCCAAAGGTCTCCCACCTATGCGTGATCATGATCATGCTATTCATCTGATTCCAGGAAGTGTTCCTCCAAACATCAGGCCGTACAGATATCCCTATGCCCAAAAGAGTGAAATTGAACGTATGGTTGCAGAAATGCTAGAGGCTGGTATAATTCAACCGAGTCAAAGTTCTTTCTCAGCTCCAGTAGTATTGGTGCACAAGAAGGATGGATCATGGCGCATGTGTCCGGATTATAGGGAGCTCAACAAGCTCACTATTAAAGATAAGTTCCCCATTCCTGTTATTGATGAATTACTGGATGAATTGCATGGATCAATTTACTTCACCAAGTTGGATCTTCGTTCGGGATATCATCAAATCAGAATGAAGATTGAAGACATTCCGAAAACGGCATTTAGAACTCATGAGGGTCATTATGAATTTTTGGTCATGCCTTTTGGCCTTACCAATGCACCTTCAACATTTCAAGGTTTGATGAATTCAATTTTCAAACCATTCCTTAGAAAATTTGTGTTAGTATTTTTTGATGATATACTAATCTACAGCAAGTCTTGGAAGGATCATGTTGAACATGTTGACAGGGTGCTACAACTATTGGAGGAGAAACAATTATATGCAAAAAGATCCAAATGTTTCTTTGGAGTCCAGGAGGTGGAATATTTGGGTCATATTGTATCTCATGAAGGAGTTAAGGTAGACCCTAGCAAAATTAAAGCCATTAAGGAATGGAAAATCCCCACATCCATAAAGCATCTGCGAGGATTTCTTGGGTTGACAGGGTATTATCGCAAGTTTGTTAAGAATTATGGGAGAATAGCAGCACCTCTAACAACATTATTGAAGAAAGATTCATTTTCATGGACTCCGAAAGCAACAAAGGCCTTTGAACATCTTAAAGAGGCAATGTGCCAAGCACCGGTCTTAGCTACACCGGACTTCACAAAAACCTTTATTGTGGAATGTGATGCTTCAGGAAATGGAATTGGTGCTGTTCTAATGCAAGATGAAAGACCCATTGCTTTTGAAAGTCGTCCAATCAAGGGAAAGTTTTTAAGCAAAGCTATTTATGAGAAGGAAATGTTGGCAATACTCCATGCACTTAAGAAATGGCGACCCTACCTAATGGGAAGACACTTCAAGGTAAAAACGGATCATGATAGCCTTAAATACTTTTTAGAACAAAGATTATCCTCTGAAGAGCAACAAAAGTGGGTCACAAAGATGTTGGGTTATGACTTTGAAATCATCTACAAAAAAGGGAAGCAAAATGTGGTGGCAGATGCACTCTCAAGAAAGGATGAGGATGTGGAAGCATTGTTGTGTGCCATTTCTATTATCCAACCAGATTGGATAAACGAAGCAAGGGAGGAATGGAAGAATGATAAAGAAGTGTGGGCACTTATTCGAAAGCTACAACAAGATTCCAGTACTTCTGATACATTTAGCTGGCAAAATGATTCGTTATGGTACAAAGATCGCTTATACCTCTGTAAGAATTCCCAGCTAAAACAAAAGATTCTTATGGAATTGCACACTTCTCCCTTAGGAGGGCACTCAGGATTTTTAAAAACTTACCACAGGGTTAAGAAGGAATTTTTTTGGGATGGCCTTAAATCAGATATTCAAAAGTTTGTGGCGGAATGTTTGGTTTGCCAGCAAAATAAAGTTGAAACAATTAAGACACCGGGTCTATTACAACCTTTATCCATTCCAAGCCAACGTTGGGAGGAGGTTTCAATGGATTTTATCACAGGTTTACCCAAGTCTGAGGGAAAGAGTGTCATCATGGTGGTAGTTGACAGACTTACCAAGTATGCACACTTTTGTGCATTATCACATCCATTTAAAGCCAGTACAGTTTCTACTGCATTTATGGAAACAATTCAAAAGCTACATGGAAACCCAAAGATTATTGTAAGTGACAGAGATCCCATTTTCACTGGAAATTTTTGGACAGAATTATTTTCTTGTCTTGGTACTCAGTTAGCTCATAGCTCATCTTATCATCCTCAATCTGATGGGCAAACTGAGATAGTAAACAAATGTTTGGAAGGATATCTTCGTTGCTTTGTATCTGATAAACAGACACAATGGGTCAAATGGTTGCCTCTGGCTGAATGGTGGTATAACACTTCCTTCCATACAGCAACAAAAATGACCCCATTTATGGCACTTTATGGGTATCAACCACCATCCATCACATCATATTTAAGAGAAAATTCTAAGGTTCAGGCAGTGGAACATCACATCGAACATCAACAACAAGTCCTCCAACTCTTAAAGGATAACCTCGTGTTGGCACAAAATAGAATGAAACAACAGGCAGATCAACATCGCAGTGAAAGAAGTTTTGATGTAGGTGATTGGGTATTCCTACGGCTACAACCATATAAGAAAATGTCCCTAAAGCAAGCTAAGAAGGATAATAAATTATCACCAAAGTATTATGGTCCGTACAAGGTGTTGCAAAAGATTGGTACTATGGCATACAAATTGGAGCTTCCTGCAGCTTCTCGATTGCACCCAGTTTTCCATGTTTCATGTTTAAAGAAGGTTATAGGTGACAAGCTCCCAATTCAAACAATATTGCCAGAACTTGACGAGGAAGGAAAAATTATATTGGAACCAGAAGCAGTCACAGAAACAAGAACTCGACAGCTACGAAATCGATCAATTTCAGAGTATCTTATCAAGTGGAAGAACTTATCCGCTGAAGATTCCACATGGGAGGATGAGAATTTTATGCAGAAGTATCCAGAACTACTCAAGCGTTGAGGACAACACTTTTTTGAAGGAGAGGGGCATGTTGGGTCCCTATAATACTAGTGATTACCCCATTACTATTGTAGTTATACCCCTTATTTATATTGTTGTGCCCCTATTACCCCCATATTGTTATTTCTGTGCCCCATAGAATCCCTCTATTGCTATTTTTGTGGCTTTATATTATTATTGTTAGGTCAGCTGGATTATATTGTGACTCCTTAGACTCCTATATATAGAAAGGAGGTTTTGTCATTTGTCTCATCGAAGAATTGTTCATTTATGTAATGTAAAGGAGGTTGCCCCCTCGAAGAGGCTGAATTCTAAGGCGTGGATCTCTCTTTTCTATCTTTTTGTGAGCTGGTTTCATAACATGAGCCAAGCAATCACTAGAGTCTGATGCATGTTCTGACTCTAAGTTGGAACCCGACAAGGGGACTGACAAAGGGAAGTATAATATTGATGTCGTGCTCAATGCCACTGTTGCCACCACCAAGATCCAGAAGATTGAGTTCGAAGATCCAAAGGAGGGGGAGTGTCTCTTCCACTCACAGATGTGGATGAAGGGTTCTCCACTACAATTCATTATCGAAAATGGGAGGCAAAAGAACCTCATTTCAGCAGAGGTGATGAAGTGATTAGACCTATAAACCACACCACACTCGCATTTCTACACCGTTAGTGTTACCAGGAATAGTGTCTACGCAGAGCTGCTAATCCCACTAAGGCTGGTAGCTACCTTAGAAACAAACAAACTAAAACTACTTTCATTTTTCTTTATGAGAGATAGATGAGAGAAGAATAAAGGAGACCAACCTCTGTCTTGCGCTTGGTTCCTTGTTCGATTCCTCTCCCTTCTGATAGATCTTTTGCTACTCGCTTCCTTGTCCACCCAGCTTCACAGGGTACCTGTAGAATCAAAGCAACATAATACTATCCAAGAACATAGATCTATTATCATAAAAAATATAGGATCAGATGTACATTGACCACACAAATGCATAAAACATTAATCATACAAACATGTGGAGGAAAACTTGAATAGCTTTATTGATAATCAAGAAAGAGCCAAGAGAATTACAACCAATTGTTCTGACCCAACATCATCCTCTTAGCAAGAAGCCCTTCTTCACCGCATGACAAGCTTAGATCACCCAACACTATGATATTGCACTAAGAAACCAGTAGCACTTCCTTACAAGATACAAAATTCCAGCCTCTGGATCTCTGGGATGAGGGATCCATATATAGATGTTTGCAAGGGGGTGAGTCAGCTTTTGAGATTTGATTAGTGTCTTCTCTCTGATAGTTCTTGATTCCACTTGGAGATTGATGATCTCTTACTCATCCCTGGTTGAATTCAGAGAGGCAAGTATCACAGGAGAAGCTTCTGGAAGATTCCATGCTCCTCCACCTTGCGGATTGACCCTGCCATTTGTCCCTTCTCGCCCATCGCACCCCATAGAAGGGATTTTTGACATGCATCACACCTACTATGTGTATTTAGGTGGGATGCAACACATTTTTCCTATGGAGTAGGTGAAATGGTCTAGTTCTGAGTAGTTTTTCATGGAGAACTTCTGGGAGAAGATGTAATCAGTTGACCTTGTTCTTTTAGGGGTCAGAACAACAATTTTAGGGAGTTAAGATCCCTTGGTTTATTGACATTCATGATTGGGGTTGCAGTGCCCAAAAATGTCTATAACATTTGCCCCCTAAAGCATGAGGTGTTAATTTGTCGATGTCGGGTGAAATGCTTTATCATGAGGATCTGAAGTTCTTTCAAGCTGGAAGGAGACCTGTAATAAGATACAATACAATACATTATCTTCATAATATTTTCATGATCTAGCTGAGGCGGGCATTCCCATGCTCAGCTTTATAAATTCATTTTTCATGTACATGAGACAGACAATCTTCTGAGCGTAGACTGATGATTCTAGTAGAGCCATCATCCCTTAGATTGGATGATTATCTGTGCAACAATGATGTACATTTGATGTCTTTATTTTCCTGAATATATATCGCAGCCCAGATGGATGAAACTAGATCTGGGGTCTTCAATCTCATTCGATCTTCACTCAAAGTACAAGTCGATCCACATGAGAGATGTTCTGGAGTCAAACATGGAAAGACATCGCCTGATTACCAGCCAATGATGTAAGCCGTTAACAGGCATGAGAGGAATCACCGATAATGATGATGATCCTCAAGGTACTACAATACAATTTACGTGGTGTGAATAAAGGACTTGGCATCGAACACCACGCAAAATCTTTCGGTCGAAGGCCATTGATGTAAACCTGTTGCCGTAAGTGAGAAACTTGCCATTGAGGCATGCAAGCTTCAAAGTACTGAAAGGGTTGTTCCTAGATCGACTTCTTGGATAATGAGCTGATGTCGACAAGAAGCGATCCGTCATAGGAGGGCCTTAGTGAATCCCACATCAATGACACAGAACGGAGCAAATGATTTTAATGGAGGTGAAAACGATCTGGTGATATAAGGTTCAGGGTGGCGGTCATGAAAGAATGGAGCGTAAATGTATTGTAGTGGGTGAGACACAGGTGAATTCTCTGAGCGACTCCTCTTGAACATATCGGCGAAATTGACATGATGGATCAGTAGCATTAACCCCAAATGTGGATGGTGTGATGGAACCATGGTGATGTGACCAGTGAATGGAACAACCCAACCCGACTTGGATGCGTAGTGAAAGTGTCATGTTCAAGAGCAACTTGCTACCAACAAAGTTTCTTCAAGTTTTCTTCCCAATTTTTCCACAGTCATTGCTGACCAATACCTCTTTAGTTTTGTCAAGCTTGAGGAGGATAACATATGCTTGTTCTATAATTTTCCCTTCGGGCAAACCCACCGCTATGTTTTAACGAGCCTAGCGATAGTGAAACTCGTTCTTGTCTTTTATGGACAAGTTTGTCGCTATTAGGTTTTAACGAGTTTAACGACAAAGATAACTCGGTCCTTTTCAATTTTAGAGAGTTTGAAAAGGGACGTAAAGGAAACTCCAAAAATCCTTTTTCGTCATCTAATCCCTTAAGTCAGAAAAAGTATAAAATAATATAGAAGGGATGAATTTTCGGTACTTTTAACGAGCCGAACAAAACAAGCACTCGATCTTTTTGTGTAATAATCCCTCAGGTCCAAAAAGATTAAAATCTAAAGGAGGGATAGCACTTCCGGTCACTTTAACAAGCTGGAGAGGCCAATGGCTCGGCAATCTTTTCATATTTTACGAGTCAGCTGAAAATAGCTTAAAGGAGACTCGTCTTTGAGGAATGAGTGATAAATTCGGGTAGCAGCTGATTCCAGGTAAGGTTTGGAATTTTCCAATCACGGCAGTGTTACAAGGATGGCTAATAGGATCACTCTTCGTAGCTGTTCCTTAAAAGGGGTAAATAATCAAGTGGAGGTGAATGATTGGCCAATACAGAGTGGAGGTGATGATGAGAACATGACCAAGACTTCAAAGGTTGAAGTACCACATTCATGATGGTTATTTACCAGAAATTGGTTCATTTTTTATTTTAAAATGAGCTTAAACACTGGGGGAAACACTTGCTCATTGCTTATGTTTATTTTTTAACGAGATTTAAGTCTGCGTTAAAACTGCTCGATCCAGTCATAAAATAAGAATGTCTCATCTAAAAAATGGCATTTTTCCAAAGCTTTGCCCCGCATCCTTTCGTTATGCAAGTTAGGAAACGACCAATCCTACGAGTTTAAAGGGTTAGAGGACCTACAAATTTAAAAAATAAATGGTCACTCTTCGCTTGCATGCCAAAAGGTTTGCATGCCCCTAGGTATAGTGAAATAGAGTTTCGAGGTTACCCCTCAATTTGCAGACAAAACATTTGTTTTATCAGGAAAGGCATACCTCTTTCAGGTTACCAAAGATTGTTCTATCTGTGTTACAAAAAAAACACTTCTTCGGCGATGTCTACCGAAATAGACAAAGGCGAGTGGCGTAGATGCCTCCACTCACATAACTTTGACAAGGGAATCTTATTCTAGCCTAATCCCCATTTTCCTAAATGGACGGGTGTGTCAGACTAGTCATATATCCTTCGCGGAAACCTACCCTATACCTGAATTTTTCTTGCCGAAGCAGACCAGGGTGCATGCCCCCTGGGTTTCAGTCATGTCCCCCGAATCACTCGTGCTCATCAGGTGGACGGACTGGGGATTGACGAGACATTCCTTGCGTGAAAATACCATTTAGGGATGGTATATGAATATTTGCTATGCGTGAACCAGGGAATGAAAGCTGGTCTATGAGCTTGACCACTCTTCCTTCGTGCGGAAAACACATTACTCTAAAGAGTGAGGAGACAATGGCTCCCATGCAATAAATATAGTCTCATCCAAGGAGTAGATTATAATCCAGGGGTCCTTGGACTACCATTACGTTCATGTGAATGGTTTTCCCTCTCAATGTTATGGGCACATCAGGAAGGATCCCTAACGGTCGACTAGTTCCTTTGTCAAAGCCTGTTAGATTTCTCATTTCAGGCAAATGCAATGGCGAACCAAGCGCTTTCCAAGCAGTTGAGGAAAGGATACTCACAGAAGCGCCTTCATCTATGATGGTACCGGCCATGACCATTCTATATATTTGAGCAATGATTCAGAATGGTACACTAGCTGGTAAACGGGGTCTGCCTAGTAGATTCCAGTCAAAGGAAACAACTAGGTTGCTTGGAGGTGGGACCGAATAGACGGCCGGGTATGACTCTGACGAACTTCCTTCATGCAGTAAAGGAACGGGTAAGTTTCTCCCATGTTCATCAGAGTCTATGCTTACGAAAAGAATTTGGATGGTGTCATCCTTGTTCTCTTCGATGACTGTATCATCTGAAGATGGATCCTCTGAAGGCAAGACTGGGTCAACTGCCGCCTTGACCTTTTGATTTCTGTCTGGTATGGATTTAGATGGGTTTTCTTCAATGATAGATGCTTTGGCTGACCACAAGGGTGTGTTAGCCAGATTTTCAACTAGTGACGGACTCGGCAAGAGTTTCTTATATCCAGGAGGAAGCCGTAACGGTGAAACCGGACGGTCGTCCAAAACTCTTTTAGCCTCATCTAAGAAGGGACAACGGTGGATGGTGTGATCGCCTTCACACAGTTTACAAGGAAATTTACATTTTCCTTTTTGTCCAGGGGCTTCACTTTCACTAGTTGACGGTGTACTTTCAACATGATCACCAGAGGTTGACGACAGCGGACTGTGCAAACGAGGAGACCAGTCCTTTTAGATCCGAGGGATGCAAGGACAATCTCGATGATAGTGGTCTCCTTTGCAAATGACACATGGCGATTTAGGCTTGGTCGGTGCAGTGTGTGGATTTTCGCTAGACGATGTTTGGTTGCCCCTTTTTTCCTTTGGCTCCTTCTTCTTCTTCTCTTTCTTCTTCTTTTCCTTCTTCTTCTCAGGTACTTGATTTTTGGCTTTACCAACTTCATCAAGCGAAGAGGAAGGAGGAGAGGAAGAATTGGACGAAGTAGAGGGTTGGGGGGTAAATCTGGTATCGTTTAGTTGCTGACTCAATTGTTCAGGAATCGCGGTGTTCTGAACGACGGAGGTTGAGAAGAGCCATGCGGGCAAGCCAATTGTCAATCCTGGAAGCGACAATGTGGCCATATGGGGTGCACCAACATCTCCCCAAGAGGAGAAGGGACTAGGATTTCCTCCAAGGGGGACTCCTTGGTTGGTGGACTCCATTTTACTCAACCTAAGACCAACGTAGGAAAGGTGATAATTATTCCGTTTAAAATAAATTTTAGACGCTTTGACACAACTTGTTTTTTCAATTTTTAAGAGTCAAGAAAAAACAAAATATGACTCTAGTCGCCTTCAATTTTTAATGAGCCTGAAGTGACAAGTGCTCAGATGGACCCTTTCCATTAAGGAGTCTGAAAAGGAATGACAGGGACTGCTCTGGAAATCTAGACAGAGGGATTACTAAACCAATCGCAAAATTGTAGAATACTTTTTTACGGTACGGTAGTCAATCTTTCCGAATGCTGCGTTCAGTGCATTGCTTTTGATAGGGCGGTAGACACGGCTTCCTATGGATAAAGGATTAAGCCTATTGTGGTCTCCCAAAATATACTCGACGGCACGTGGGAGCACAAGTCCGTACTGGCACTTATCATCTCAAAGTGGAGGAATCACCCAACCAACAGTGAAAACAACAGTTACCAGGCTTTACGACGCCAGAATATGTCTCTAGCCTAGACTTCTAGATGTTGTGCGTTAGGTTCCAAAGCATTTTTAGATTCATTTAATTTATTTTATAGTTGATCTTGCTTAAGAAATTTGCCTTTCAGGTTCACCGCGTGATGTAGATGTACAATTCCTAAAATGCAATCTAAGATGATAAACAGTCGTTTAGTCTTCTTTTTGAAAATGAAAATCCTAGCTACTAAGGAAAGAGAGATGGCGTTCTTTCAACAAAGAGCAAAGAGCACACACTATATGCACTGTCCTAAATCAAACCGGCAAAGAGTCTAAATGAAAATGCACATGCATGTATTTGTTTTCAGCCTTCTTAATGTGTGAATGATAATAAGAAAGCTAATGCGCAAATCTAAATTATTTTCCAAAGTGACAATTACTAACAAATTTCTTTTCAAGACAAAATGAAGACAATGACAACACTTTGCGATTTGGAATTGAAAACTTGCTTTCGACACTAGAAAAAACTACTAATTCAGATCAAATACAAGAGTAACAGTGTAATCGACTATCAAGAACAATCAGATTCTCTTCTATGACTAAAAACGACACTTGCGACACTTTCAAATCAAGAAACGACAATACAATTACGCTACTTCTTTGTAAAGGAGAACTGAAAATGACTCAAAAAATACATAAAAACATTTACAGTTCTTTGCACAATGGAGGTGGAATAATAGCAAGGAAAGGGGTTTCAAACAGAGGTGTACTGACTACAGGCAACAAAACTCCTGAATAGAGCTGAAAAGAATGAACACAGAAACAAAAATTTAGGAACAAGGCCTTGTGTGATCAGCGCACCTGTAACATAGTGAAACTGAAATGCAACGCACCTACTACACTCGGGAAGTGTGCTGCATTTGAAGTTCACAAAACAGACATTGCGCTGGACCAGGGATGAGACTTTGATTGGGTTCCGGGTCACAGTTTGCAGTTCAGTTCAGGGATTTTGGTTGAGCAAGTGGTAATCAGTAAATCAATCACAGGGGTATATCTAAGGAGGTTACTACAGCCACCACAAGGGCAATTAGAGAGCTTGTAAATCAATTTTTTAATTCATAAACAAAACCCGGAGATTGAATGAAGCAGCGTTGATCTACTTTGCACTTGCATAGCAAATGTAGTTCGAAGGCTAGCTGGCTTGACTTCAAGCTCCGTCTGTAAGTTTATAAAGTAAACAAATGTAGATGAACAAACAATCTACTCGCTCCCCAGTGGAGTCGCCATTTTGTTACCGGGAATAGTGTCTATGCCGAGCTGCTAATCCCACTAAGGCTGCTAGCTACCTTAGAAACAAACAAACTAAAACTACTTTCGTTTTCCTTTATGAGAGATAGATGAGAGAAGAATAAAGGAGACCAACCTCTGTCTTGCACTTGGTTCCTTGTTCGATTCCTCTCCCTTCTGATAGATATTTTGCTACTCACTTCCTTGTCCACCCAGCTTCACAGGGTACCTGTAGAATCAAAGCAGCATAATACTATCCAAGAACATAGATCTATTATCATAAACAATATAGGATCAGATGTACATTGACCACACAAATGCATAAAACATTAATCATACAAACATGTGGAGGAAAACTTGAATAACTTTATTGATAATCAAGAAAGAGCCAAGAGAATTACAACCAATTGTTCTGACCCAGCATCATCCTCTCAACAAGAAGCCCTTCTTCACCTCATGACAAGCTTAGATCACCCAACACTATGATATTGCACTAAGAAACCAACAGCACTTCCTTACAAGATACAAAATTCCAGCCTCTGGATCTCTCGGATGAGGGATCCATATATAGATGTTTGCAAGGGGGGTGAGTCAGCTTTTGAGATTTGATTAGTGTCTTCTCTCTGATAGTTCTTGATTCCACTTGGATATTGATGATCTCTTACTCATCCCTAGTCGAATTCAGAGAGGCAAGTGTCACAGGAGAAGCTTCTGGAAGATTCCATGCTCCTCCACCTTGCGGATTGACCCTGCCATTTGTCCCTTCTCGCCTATCGCACCTCATAGAAGGGATTTTTGACATGCATCGCACCTACTGTGTGTATTTAGGTGGGATGCAACGCAATTTGCCTATGGAGCAGGTGACATGGTCCAGTTTTGACCAGTTCTGAGTAGTTTTTCATGGAGAACTTTTGGGAGAAGATGTAATGAGTTGACCTTGTTCTTTTAGGGGTCAGAACAACACTTTTAGGGACTTAAGAGCCCTTGGTTTATTGACATTTATGATTGGGGTTGCAGTGCCCAAAAATGTCTATAATAGTTAGGTGGCTTCACCAAGGACAAGATCTCCACGTTAACCAACAATGTCACCTTCCTAACAACATCAAGCCCTTCACGGATGAGGTACTCTGTGATGTTTATCCTCTTGAAGTTTGTGATGTATTATTAGGCCAACCATACTTGTGGAAGCATCATGCTGTGTATGAGTCTACACTTCGCACTATTACTATTACTTTGTGTTATAAGTTATACAAGATACTGGATGATCCGAGTAATTATTGCTGACACTTTCTTAAAGAATAATACTCATTACAAGACCTTTTACTAACATAATTTTTCATGCGAACATGTGTGACACATTATCTAAATAATGATTTACCATCACATCAAAATTATTCAAAGAAGTCAAACATAAAAAAAACAAGCAACACAAACAACTAGGAATAATCATACCACCGATATGATAACAGATTTCACCCTGGGGGGAAGGGGCTATGTCTCTGAATATTTTTGGAACTAATAATCGCTTTATTAATTTTGAGGCATTCTCCTTATTACAATGGGTTGAAACATCTCATCATATGTGGATCATGCTCCTTAAATAGTTTCCTTCTCACAAAATGTCCAAAGCACTCACATAAAAAGACATTTCCTCAGCACTAGAACGGCTACATTTTCTCTCAGAACAAGGTTTCAAGCTCTTACAAAGATCCTTAAAAAGCTCCCACCAAAATTTCCCCAAAAGGTTCTACCCCCGCCCCAAAAAATAAAAAGCTCACATACAAAATTTATATAGTTTTTCCCCAACAAAAAGGCACAACTCCCCATATCCACAATAATTGGAACTTAAGGCATTTTAAGGAAAAATAAGATCCACAATTCTAGGATCTAAAACTTACTCAAGGAAAAAATGGTAAAATCCAAACTTTAAGGATCTCAACCATTCCAAGAGACCTCAACCTCTCATTGAGAAATAGAAAATTAGTTGTAAGGTGAATTCTCACACAAAACTAATTTCTCGAATGGAAAATAAGTGAATATTTTGTGAGTCATTTTCCACTCACTTACAACTTTATCCAATTTACAATTTTAAATGAAATAAGGCATAGAATTAATAATCCCATTTATTCTCTCATTCCAATCTCTGTCACTTATCATCAAATTTCGTCGTGGTGCACAAAGTAAACTTATGCAGGTGTGGAGATCCTCCTAGATCACTGGAGGTATCCTCGCCTACCACCATCTCTTTAATCTCTGCTAAGTAATGCAGTAAGATCATCTCCCAGACCCGGAAATTTATTTTCTTTCTAATTCAATCTCAAAGTATGGGGAAGATCATGGCCATATGAATGGCCCTAGGAAGGGTTCCTCCATGTTGTAAAAGTAGGTGGATAAGGTTGTGGAATATTATAGGGACATCTTCTCCTCCACACAAGGGTACCCTTGCACTGTCAGGTCAAGCATTCAATTGATCTGATTCCCAAAGCACCTCTACCCATTAGGCCGATATACCATCGCTCCATTATTTAAAATGAAGAGATCAAGTGGCAGATCTATGAGTTGACGCATAAAGGGCACATCCAACCAAGTTCCTCACCTTGTGGGAGCTTAATTGGACTTGTACAGAAGAAGGATGGGACGTGGAGGCTCTGCGTTTATTATCAAGCACTAAAAAAAATCACTGTCACGAACATGTATCCAATTGCATGGATTGATGATCTTCTAGGCAAACTCAAGGGGGCAAAGTAATTCAGTAAGATCTATCTAAAGTCTGGCTATCAATAGGTTCCAATAGAGACCACAGATGTATGGAATATCACCTTCAAATCCAAGGAATTCCTTTTTGAATGGTTGTTCATGCCCTTCTAGTTAACAAACTCCCTTACTAATTTGATGAGGCTGATGGATGACATCTTTCGGCACTTCAATAACTCATACATGGTGTTTATCTAGACGAAATCCTCATTTTCAGCAAGATTTGGGAAGAGAACTTGCAACACATTCGACGGTTCCTTCAAACCCTGCAACAACAAAAACTATGTGCCAACTTGGATAAATGCACCTTTGGCATGAGCCATGTCTAATATCTGGGTTACATCATAGATTTGGCTAAAATAAAAGTCATTCGGGATTGGCCAATCCTGACCACACTAATAATTCTTCACAAATTTTAGGGCCTCACAAATATTTATATGATGTTCATGTTGAGATTCTCCCATATCACTTGGCCTTTAAGTCAGATTACCAACTGTGGAGAGAAAGAAATTTTTCCTGGTCTGAGTCCCAACAGAAGCCATTCATTGATCTGAAGCACCACCTCTTCTCTGCACCTATACTCACATTTCCGGACTTGCAAAGCCATTTGAAATTGAGACACACGACTCTGACTATGTCATTGGTGCAGTCCTCACCCAAAAAAGGCATCCAATGGCCTATCATAGTGAGACATTTTCTGATACAATTCAGAAGTACCCAACCTATGATAAAGATATGTATTCTATCATGTTGGCTTGATGGTAATGGAAACATTATATTATGGGGAAGGAGATGGTTATCCACATCGATCACTGAACTCTTCAGTTTATGCAGATACAAGGGAAGTTAAAGAATGCTCGCCATCCAAAGTGGTCAGTTCCACTTGAAAATTAAATACAGAAAGGATAGCCCAATCATGTTGTAGATTTCTTCAGTCATCGCCTAGTTGTAGCATAAACTACTATTCTCAACTCTTATGGTCACAAGACATCTAGATAGCCAAGACTATATAAAAAAGTTCCAGAGTTCACCACCACATACCAGATGCTAGGGGATGGCAAGAAAGTTCTCAATTTCCACCTACAAGGCACATTATTATGCTACCTGGGCCACCTTTGTGTTCCTTCAAGTGAGTGTGCCAAGCTAATTTGGTAGGCGCACTATAGTTTGGTCGTAGGATATTTTGGTGTGGAGAAAATTGTGTCTGTACTACAAAAGTAGTTTTATTGGCCAAAACTCAGACAGGATGTTGGAAAATATATTAGATCCCACACTCCCTGTGCCATCGCCAAGCCAACCATCAAGAAGCAAGGCCTATACACTCCTCTTCTTACTCCCAACCAATCCCAGTAATCCATCTCCATAGACTATCTGTCTGGCCTCCCTTCTACCAAGCATGGTCATGACTATGTATTTGTGGTCATGCACAAATTTTTGAAGATGGCTATATTGGTGATCTATAAGAAGAGTATCACAGTAGAGGACACTGTCAAACTCTTCTTTGAAAGAGTGTGGGTACATTTTGGGATCCCACAGACCATTATATCAGATCGGGATAATATGTTCCTGATCACATTTTGGTCGAGCCTCTAAACACTATTGGACACCAAGCTCACCAAGTCGACTGCATTCCATCCCAAGATTGATGGCCAGATAATGGTTATCAATAGGATAATAGTGCAAGTACTTTGCATGTACAACTCCAAGCATCCATAATCTTGGGATGAGAGCCTTCCTTATGTGCAACACAATGATAACAAATTTCTCCATAACTTGACTAGTCTTAGTCCATTTCAAGTGGGTCTAGGATTCAACCATTATGTCTGATTGATGTCGCCATGCCTCATACGACTAAACAGACAAAATATAAACATGTACAATTTGAGGTTGATAAAGAAACTAGGTTTATTGAATGCATCCAGCACATCCACCAGCAGGTTCACGACATGTTGGAGAAGTCTAATGCCAAGTGCAAGTAGTGACATGATCAACACTGGGTGCCACACAAGTTTTAGGTGGATGACAAAGTTTGGTTTCAGTTGCAGAAAGAACACCTTATCAGAGCCCATCAGAAGCTCAGACCACACTGATATGGGCCTTACACCATCACCAAGGTTGTGGGAGAGAGTTCTTTTGAGCTTAGCATTCCCCCATTCCTTGGCCTACACACACTGTTCAATATGGACAGCCTTGGGCCACACTTTCCATCAATGCTGGTCACATAAGACATTGCAGAACACTCACATCAATAGAGATAAACCTCGATTACATGGAACAAGCCACAACTAATCAAATCATGGACACGTACATCAAGAAAAATCGCTATCAAAAGATCCAACTATATCAGGTTGTTAAAGTTGGCCATGTTCCAACTCCTGCACCAAGGCAAGTGGCTCACTAAGGACCAAGTTTAATGGAATTTTCCCCATCTCATGGAGGCACTCAACAAAATGGGGACTATTGATTTAGAAGGGGGGAGGACTAATCCAGGTGGATATTGGTTGCCACCCGCCTATTCCACTTGGACCCCCACAATTATTTCTTTCATTTTCCTTAATTGTATCACAATTTACTATTTTTAGTAGTTTTTAAGATCTTGAACTCTAGGAGCCGTTTTGAGGTCCTAAACGACTTTTTCTTGGAAAAATAGAAAAACCATAACTTGAAATAGGGATTTTCAATCAAAATTTGCAGTCTTTGGATAAATATTTTTAACGAGGTATCTTGTCAAACGGTGGTCATATTCCAAATTTATGACCCCATGAAGTTTATGTACCAATTTACCCCAATAGGGCCCATAGACTTTTCGTGCTTCAACTCCTAGGGTTAGATTTTTGTATGTTTAGAGTTTTCCATTGTTTCTCAATAATAAATAGGACTTTTATCCTCATTGTAACATAGTTCAGAAGACATGTAGCTTCCACATATCTTCTCATAGATAAGCTACCATCGCCTAAGTTAGTTTATTTACATTCTGCATGTAAACAATTTTCAGTGCTTTGTTATTAATGAATTGAAGTTTTGTTTTCATTGTATCTCCATGTTTCTATTCATATCTGTATTTCATTTTTTTCCTTCATAAATCTATACCAAAGTATTGGTAAATGAAAAATGCCAAGTGGACTTTTAGATTAGAAGTTACGAAGATCACAAAACATGTGATGTTATGCCACTTGATGTTTTTCATGTTCTCTTAGGTAGGCTTTGGAAGTTTGACAGGGGGTTAATCCATGATGGAAGAATTAATACATAGAATTTTTAGAATGATGGAAGAAAAATGACACCAAGTCTTGGTAAATTAACAATGGCAAGTGGAATTTCAGATTGGGAGTTACAAAGATCATGTAACATGTGATTTTGTGCCACTTTATGTTTGTCATGTTCTCTTGGGTAGGCCTTGGCAGTTTGAAATGGGAGTGATCCATGATGGAATAAGTAGTACTTACACTTTTGAGAATGTGGTATAAAGCATACACCCATACATTTGAATGATGAGAATGAAGCCGAGGAGGTCAATCATAAAGTGTTGATTATTAGTGGTAAATAATTCTTACACTAGATAAGAAAATGAGGAGGTAAATTTTGCATTGATTTACAAGCTACGAATAGTTATTACTAGCACAAATTTGACAAATCTTCCTATAAAAATTGAAGATTTTTTAAGTGAGTATGTTGATATTGTCATGGATTATTTACTTAATGAACTACCTTAAATAAGAAGCATCATCCGTCTTATAGGTCTCATTCAATGGGAAAATTTACCAAACAATATAGCTTGCAAGATGACACCAAAGAAAAATGAAGAAATAAAGAATAAAGTAGAAGAATTGGAGACATGATTAACTTTATTTATAATTGGGACATGATTACTTCAGAGCTCTTATGAATAGTAAGATATAGAGAAACATTTACTCATGGACAACGAATTTCTCTCCGCAGTTGCTACAATTCCATAAACAACATAGTAGCTCCTAACTTGGAAGTCATCTCCCTGGTGCCCACCATAAAGTTAGACTATTAAGAAACTGTTCAATAGCTTTCACAAAATTCACTGTGACTTGTCCATGATTATCCCTTGTTGTGCCCTGTCTGTTATGAATATCGTTGGTTACCTTTTAGTGATCCTACCAGCTGTCAGTTGATCAAGCAAGTTAGTTCACTCAAGGTAGATTTCGACATGATTATCGACATTTTATCATTTTAGAAATCTTGTTATTTATTTTGAATTACTCAATTTCTAGCTCACCACGTTAGTTGTATCAGTTCGATGATGCTAATCTCTAAGGCTATTAATATTTTAATTAGTTGATTATTTGTCTAGTAATTGCAACAGTATATAATAGTTGAGTATATGGTGTTATGCCTTTCAATCCAAGATGTCATTATATCTTTAAGTTAGAATAATTGGTTCTGGTTTTCCTGATTACCCTAGTAACCTCTGAGGTTATTTATATTTTAATTAGTTGATTTTTTTTTCTCTTACGTTGTATTGATTTTTTTTCATCTTGCTTGTAGATGACTATGTTGCTTAATGAAACTCTAAGGCTATATCCACCTGCTGCTAGGTTAATAAGAAAAAATACAAAGCAATCAAGCTTGGCCAGTTCTCTCCTCCGAAAGATGCAGCCTTGTCAATTTCACTTTTGGGAATGCATCATAATGAAAAGTTTTGGGTTCCAGATGCAAACTTGTTTAAGCCAGAGAGATTTGCAGCGGGTGTTTCAAAGGCAACAATTCATCCATATGCTTTCCTTCCATTTTCCTTAGGGCCAAGAAATTGTGTTGGCCAAAATTTTGCCATGTTAGAGGCCAAGAGTGTTTTGGCCATGATTTTATAGAGATTTTCATTCAGTCTCTCCCCTTCTTACAAGCATGCCCTTGCGTCTGTGCTTACTATACAGTCTCAGCATGGCATGCAAATCATATTCGAAAGTATTGATGTGTAAATAGAACGAGGAGATTTTCCAAGTCTCTTGTGCGTCCATAACCTCCTTCATCTAACATAATGAGCTTGCAAATAATAATGTACTTATTTTTATCATATTTGAGCATGTAGGGGTCTTAGTAAGCATGGAAATTAGTTTTGATTTCTCTAATAATGGGACATCTTGAAAGATCTAGTGGGTCTGAGTTATCTTCCTCATTATGTATAAACTAAGATGAAAGTATTGTTGTTCGGTGTGTATGGAAAGTAGGGGTTTCTGGAACAAAGTTGTGGATGTTTCTATCTTTTACACAGGTTCTGTTGTGTATTTGAATTTATGTTTTTGTTTCCTAGCTAAAACTTTACCCATTCCATCCTCCATTTGGAATCAAAGGCATATTTTTCTAGTTAGTTAATCACTTGAAATTGTGGAACTTGAAATTGATGCCTAATAATCTGGTAGCAGATTTATCAACTAGAAAAGAAAGGGCAAAATTCAGCCAACGAAGTTATCTAGAGTCTATTCTCCTTCCATCCATGTAGACAGGTCAAGACTTGCATGAGTACGTTTGGGTTCTCTATCTCTCTATTCACGAATTGAAGAAGACATAGCGACTGAAATCGAATCACCAGATTGCGATCAAGTGTAGATCATTAATTCATTTTCTGAAAACTTAGGCCTATATGAGGTTTCTCCGTGAATGAAACGAACCCTAATTTTTTGTTATCACTAGTTGCAAAAATTCAAATTCTGGTCGGTATCGTTTGGTTCTTGCGGTTGATGGTATTCCAAAGAATGCATATCTCTAGAATTTCAGATGGATTTCTTTCATAATTTGGAGTCAAAAGAAAAATATCTTGTACAGATTGAAGGAAAGAACAACCTTGCATCATTTATTGGTAACAAATCACAAATTAGAAGTTGCATCGGCAGGTTAAATATCCCAAAGAAAATTGTGAAACAGAAGTTTTTGAGAGATGGCAATAAGAGCGAGAAGAAAAGTAGTGAGAGGAAAAGTGGGTTCAGGGAAACAACATGCCAATATTCAGGCATGTTTGCAGACGGGTAATTGACACGAGATGTCAACGACGGAAGAAGAGGCAAAGCTTGAAGAAGAGGGACCTAAAGAGAGATTGGTTAGAGCAATCTTCGGTGTTAGCTTCAAACCAAAATTGTTAGAGTATAAGAATACACACGATGACAAAAAATTCCAAGTTTACAGTAATCATATTTAATATTTAAGGGACCTTAAATATGATTAAGGATAAAATTGAAATTTTTTGTCATCATTTGTATTCTTATACTCATAGTAATGAAGTATAAGAAGAAAGAATAAAGAATAAAGAAATTAAACTTTTTATAAAATCAAGAGCTATGGTAGGATAGTGGCTAAATTGAAATGTGAGTTTAAGTCTGAATATCATCAAACTAGTATTTTTTTAAATTTTAGATAGAAGAAAATGTTAAATAAAGAATTATATAGAAAAAATTTATAGGTTGACCATCAGAGTTGGTAATACTTAAAAAGACTCTAAGAAGGTGGCTAGATATTTCAATGGATTGAGATATAACATCCAAGATTAAATCAACCACTTATTCCCAAGATCAGTTGAAGAGGCATACTGATAAGCTCTTAGGGTAGAGGAGAAGTTATCTAGAAAGAAAACTCAATATCTGATGGGTAGAGATAAAAGTTTTAGAGGTAGAGGACAACAAAATGGTAGAGGCTAGTTGCAAGTTTAGAAAGAAGAGGCCAAGAGCTCACATTATCCAGAATAATTATGAAGAGGTGATGATGGGGTTTTAGAGGTAAAGCCCCTTACTCAAGAGGTACAAGTAGAGTTTTTTTTCTTCGGAAAAATGTTTTAAATAGATATGACAAATATGTTGGCCATAGATCCTATGAGTGTTCATTGAATCCTTCAAAAAACCCACGGAATGCACATATTCTCCAAGAGGAGAGAGTGGAATCGCTTCCTCATGAAGATGCACATAGAGAGTGAGAGTCATTGCTCATGAAAATAGTCTTTCTTAAGTCTAACAAGGAGATTTAAGAACTTGTTGAAAAAAGCACATTGTTCAGAATCACATGAAAGACGAAGGGTAAATGTGGTAAGGTTATTATAGTCGAAGTACTAATAATGTTGTGCCTATTAAAATGGTTGATAAACTTGGCTTAAAAAAACACATTCAAATCCTCATAAGGGGTTTTGGATGCAAAAAATACACCAAGTCTAATCGAGGTGGATATTGGTGGCCACCCACCTATTCCACTTGGACCCCCACCATTGTTTTTTTTAGTTTCCTTAAATATAGCACAACTTACTACTTTTGGTAGTATTTTGGTTCCTGAGATTTCAGAGACATTTTGAGGCCCTAAATGACATTTTTTGGAAAATGGGAAACTCCAAAGCATCTAATAGGGTTTTGCAGTTCTGAGATAGATGTTTCTAACAAGGTATTGTACACTTCAAACAAAGCTCGTATGCCAAAGTTGTGACCCTGGGAAGTTGATTTACCAATTTACCCTAATGGGGCCCATAGAATTTTGGTGCTTCATATCCCAGGGTTAGGCTTTTGGATGTTTAAGAATTTCCATTGTTTTTCAATAATAAATAGGCCTTCGAGCCTCATTGTAACACAGTTTAGAAGACATGTATATGCCACATCTCTTCTAAAAAATAAGCTACCACTGCTTGAGCTAGTTTATTTCCATTTTTCATGTAAACAATTTTTAGTACTTTGTTATTAATGAATTGAATTTTTGTTTTCATTGTATCTCTATGTTTCTGTTCTTAGATGTATTTCATTTTGTTCCTTCATAAACCTAGATTAGTAGTATCAAAGGAGTTTGCTCTTTTTTTTTTTTATGTGCATGTCCCCAATGAGGTTGGGGTATAAGGTGTTAGGGCTCGAATAGGTTGAACCTTTGCAAGACTGGCCTCGTCGACCCCGATGACCTTCCATGGTAGAAGAAAATAAAGACAAGGGAGCAAGAGATCCTTTCAAAATATTGCTCGAAGAAGCCCTTCAGTGACAAAGGAATGCAATAATGGATAACTCTTCTTAGATCCTTCATCGGATGCCCATCGATGATGCATATTCATCCAGTAGTCACTTCAGAGGTGTTGTCCCCTTCAAGGTACAAGTAAACTTTGATATCCCTATATTCAAAGGTCAAATAGACACAAATGTTGTAGATAAATGGTCGAATTTGTTGGAAGGTTACTTTTCAGTCCATAGTTTCTATGATAGGGAGAATATTACTTTTGTACTACTTAAGGCTACTCCCCATGTCAAGGACTAGTGGGAAAATAACTATGATAAAAGGGCCAAAGAACCCTCTCTATTTATAGATGCCCCTTCTTGGAACTCTTTCCGACACGTTGTCAAGGAACAATATTACTTCGTGGGGAGCTATGAGGACAAGTACATATAATGGACCACACTATGATAACAAAGGGACCAAGATGTGCATGAGCTCACAAGTAATTTTCATACTCTACGAACAAACTTGAGTATCAAGGACTCTGAGTGACATTTAGTGCTCAAGTCCTGCGACTACTTGCACAAATACTTTCAAAAAGAAATGGAGTTCTTGGACATCTACTCTCTTGGTGTAGCATACTGATATGATGCCAAGATTTAACAAAAAATTAAACCACATAAGCACGACTTTGGATCTGCGAATTGGAAGCACGGAAAGATCACCCCCAAAACACATAATAAAGGACAAATCCAAGGTGGGGTGATTGAGGACAAGTCACTCAAGGCACAAGCAAAGAAAAACACCACGAAGACAAAGAAGAATGTTGGAAAGTGGTGTGAATTCCATAAGAGCCCTACTCACAACACAAGTGAGAATTAAGCCAAGTAGTCACTAGAGTCAGATGCATGTTCTGACTCTAAGTTGGAACCCGACAAGGGGACTGAAAAAGGGAGGTAGATTATTGATGTCATGCTCAATGCCACCGTTTCCACCACCAAGATCTAGAAGATTGAGTTCAAAGATCCAAAGGAGGGGGAGTGTCTCTTCCACTCACAGATGTGGATGAAGGGTTCTCCACTATAGTTCATTATCAATAATGGGAGCAAAAGAACCTCATTTCAGCAAAGGTCATGAAGTGATTAGACCTACAAACCACACCACACCGACATTTCTACACCATCAGGTGGCTTCACCAAGGACAAGATCTCCGTGTTAGCTAATAATGTCGGCTTCCCAACAACATCAAGCCCTTCACGGATGAGGTACTCTGTGATGTTTATCCTCTTGAAGTTTGTGATATATTATTAGGCCAACCATACTTGTGGAAGCGTCATGCTGTGTATGAGTCTACATCTCGCACTATTTCTAATACTTTTGGTAATAAGTTATACAAGATACTGGATGATCCGAGTTATTTTTGTTGACACTTAAACAATAATACTCATTACAGGACCTTTTACTAACATGATTTTTCATGCGAACATGTGCGACACATTATCTAAATAATGATTTATCATCACATAAACATTATTCAAAGAAGTCAAACGTAAAAAAACAAGCAACACAAACAACCAGGAATAATCATAACACCGATATGATAACAGATTTCAGTCTAGGGGAAGGGGCTATGTCTCTGAATATTTTTTGAACTAATAATCGCTTTATTAATTCTGAGGCATTCTTCTTATTACAATCGATTGAAACATCTCATCATATGTAGATCATGGTCCTTAAAGAGTTTCCTTCCCACAAAATGTCCAAAGGCACTCACATAAAAAGACATTTCCTCAGCACTAGAACGGCTACATTTTCTCTCAGAACAAGGTTTTAGGCTCTTACAAATATCCTTAAAAATCTCCCACCAAAATTTCTCCAAAAGGTTCTGCCCCCCGCCCTGAAAAATAAAAAGCTCACATACGAAATTTATATAGTTTCTCCCCAACAAAAAGACACAACTCCCCATATCCACAATAATTGGAACTTAAGGAATTTTAAGAAAAATAAGATCCATAATTCTAGGATCTAAAACTTACTCAAGGAAAAAATGGTAAAATCCCAACTTCAAGGATCTCAACCATGCCAAGAGACCTCAACCTCTCATTGAGAAATAGAAAATTAGTTGTAAGGTGAATTCTCACACAAAACTAATTTCTCAAATGGAAAATAAGTGAATATTTTGTGAGACATTTTCCACTCACTTACAACGTTATCCAATCTACAATTTTAAATGAAATAAGGAATAGAATTATTAATCCCATTTATTCTCTTATTCCAAGCTCTGTCACTTATCATCAAATTTCTTCATGGTGCACAAAGTAAACTTATGCAGGTGTGGAGATCCTCCTGGATCACTGGAGGTATCCTCGCCTACCACCATCTCTTTGATCTCTGCTAAGCAATGTAATAAGATCATCTACCAAGCCGGGAAATTTATTTTCTTTCTAATTCGATCTCAAAGTAAGGGGAAGATCATAGCCATATAAATGGCCCTAGGAAGGGTTCCTCCACGCAGTAAAAGTAGGTGGATAAGGTTGTGGAATATTATAGGGACATCTTCTCCTCCACACAAGGGTACCCTTGCACTATCAGGTCAAGCATTCAATTGATCTGATTCTCGAAGCACCTCTACCCATTAGGCCAATATACCATCGCTCCATTATTGAAAATGAAGAGATCAAGTGGCAGATCTACGAGTTGACGCATAAAGGGCACATACAACCAAGTTTCTCACCTTGTGGGAGCCTAATTGGACTTGTACAGAAGAAGGATGGGACGTGGAGGCTCTGCGTTTATTATCAAGCACTAAAAAAAATCACTGTCACGAACAGGTATCCAATCCCATGGATTGATGATCTTTTAGACCATGTCAAGGGGGCCAAGTATTTCAGTAAGATCTATCTGAATTCTAGCTATCACCAGGTTCCAATAGAGACCACAGATGTATGGAATATCACCTTCAAATCCAAGGAATTCCTTTTTGAATGGTTGTTCGTTACCTTCTAGTTAACAAATTCCCATACCAATTTGATGAGGCCGATGGATGACATCTTCTGGCACTTCAATAACTCATACATGGAGTTTATTTAGACGACATCCTCATTATCAGCAAGATTTGGGAAGAGCACTTACAACACATTCGACAGTTCCTTCACACCCTGCGACAACACAAACTATGTTCCAATTTGGATAAATTCACCTTTGGCATGAGCCAGGTCCAATATCTGGGTTACATCATAGATTTGTCAAAGATACAAGTCATTGGGGATTGGCCAACCCCGACCACACTAACAATTATTTGCAAATTTTAAGGTAGGATGTTCATGTTGGGATTCTGCGATATCAGTTGGCCTTTGAGTCAGATTACCAAGGGTGGAGAGAAAGAAAATTTTTCCTGGTCAATGTCCCAATAGAAGGCATTCATTGATTTGAAGCACCACCTCTTCTCTGCACCTGTACTCACATTTCTTGACTTGCAAATCCATTTGAAATTGAGACACACGACTTTGACTATGTCATTGGTGCGGTCCTCACCCAACACAGGCATCCAATGGCCTATCATAGTGAGACATTTTCTCATACAATTCGGAAGTACCCCACCTATGATAAAGATATGTATTTTATCGTGTTGGCTTGATGCTAATGGAAGCATTACATTGTGGGGAAGGAGATGGTTATCCACATTGATCATTGAACTCTTTAGTTTATGCAGATACAAGGGAAGTTAAAGAATGATCGCCATCCAAAGTGGTCAATTCCACTTGAACATTAAATACAAAAAGGATAGCCCAATCATGTTGCAGATTTCCTCAGTCGTCCCCCAGTTGCAGCACAAACTATGTTGGAAATAATACTGAGAGCGGTGGGGTGAATCAGTATTATCAAATCAATATAACTTTTTCATTTCCATATTCAGATTCATATACGCTACTTAAGTTAAGGCAAACCGCGTGTATACGCAACTGTGTTTAAAGCAACAAGCGTATATCCAGTAAACTTATGATTCAGTTAGTTGATCCTCAATGAGTGCATCAGAACATTATTAACCATATGAACAGTAAACATGAGTAGTAAAACAGAATGGATCATCACACACAAGAAGCACACATGAACACCATGATATAAGGTGGAAACCCAATGTGGGTGAAAACCACCTACTACAAGTCGTCTCTATCTTCTTTTAATAAGAAACTTCTTTTTACAATATTTCTGTACTGGTGCAGTCTTATACCAGTACATAGGCTTCTACCTGCAGAAAGCTACAACCTTCTCTCATTCTCCAGCTTCTCCTGGAAGGGAGGTACAACCCCCTTAGCTCTTGTACTAGTTGAGGTACTAGTACGTAGGTGTTGACCTACAGAAGGCTACAACCTTCTCTTTTCTTCCAGGGACCACGTTTCATAAATTTTCAAACTAGATCCATGAATAACATCAATCAAACATCAAGTATATTTGCATCAACCAATCTCTTTTGCACCAAACAAAACTGAATCAAATAGTCACTTCTCTGAATGTTGTACCCAGAAAATAGTAACAGTAACCAGACACCAATTTTGAACCCAGAACACTGTAGCAATAAACATAAGTAGCTAAAACATATATCAACAGACGTACGCTACTTCAATGTGTACAACCTGCATGCATACGCTTCTGAATCAAGGCCAACCTGCGTATACGCTATTTTGATTCACATAACCAGCGTGTATATGCACCTTCGCTTCACTGAACCAGCGTACAGATCTATAAAAGATAATTCATCCTTTTTACTTATTCAGACATCAGTTATACCTAGATTATCAGATTTATAGATCAAGTCATGCGCCAAAAATAATAGATCAAAATCACACAAAGATACTACTATTCAAGCCTTAAGATCTTGACCCATCAATAGTACTTATCCTTCTTCTTGTGCTCAGGTTCCTCTTTGATTCAGATCCAGCTATGCACCATAACGTAATGACCAGTATTTCAGATTTATCTCTTCATCAGATATTCAATGCTTAAGTCAATGTCCATGCCTAATCATCTCCTTCCCCTTTTATAGTCTTCAGACTTACAATACCATGGTCCAAAACCATAAAGAATCAATACCTTGGATCAAATACCTGGGTTCAACACTTCAGACGAGATACTATGGTCCAAAACCATAGGTCCAAATACCAAGGACTAAATACCATGGACCAAAAATAAGCTTTCCCACACGTACACGCTTTTTGGTGCATGAAAGTGCGTGCATACGCATACACGACTTTTGATCGGCAATCCCGCGTGTATACGCAACTTCGTCAAAGGACACCTGCATATATCTCTTTTCTTTTCAGAGTCTAAACAATGATCTTCCATCTGAGTGAGTTGCCATCAAGGACAACACCTGTGTCATAGTGCCAAACCTGTGTCATAATGCCAACAATCTCCCCCTTTGGACTTGATGGCAACCCCAAGTCACTCAAAGTCATTCTCCCCTTTTGACATCAAGGGCAAAGGGTTATGCTCCCCCTGATTTCATGCTGAAATCTCTACTCTGCTGTGTTGTCCATGCTCCCCCTGACTATAGGCAAGGTCTGTAAGAAGATGTTCTACAAGAAGATACATAACTTTATACATCATAGATGACCTTCCTACCACCAAAGACTCATACATACATCCATCTATCAACCAAGTGGGGATTGACTCATTCACCCAACCAAGTGGGGATACACCAAAAGTTTACACAAGATAAAACAAGAAAATTACATTATCCATCCCAGGCATAGTGGGGAAACCAAGGTAGGCCATTACATGACCTTGATAAGAAAAGAAATACATGACATAGAGACGAAATATCTACAACCATACTATGATAGTTATCAACAACTATCATCAGCAACATTTGTCATTCATCATTTAGATTAGTAACCATGTTCTCCTTCTGCACCTGTTCCCCCTGAAACCAAAACACTGTGATCTTGAACCAAGATCTTCTAGGATAATGCCAACAATGCATTATTAGAAGAATATATATGCTCCCCCTGAACCTGTGCCAGATGGTCTCTGTCAGAACCATATCAGACTCCTTTCATCTTGAGCCTGGCCCACTATTTGTCTTTAAACCAACATATATGCGACTGTATCCACATAAACCAGCGTATGTACATGGCTTCTCCTCATTAAACTCGCGTAAAACCACTTTTCTCTGAAACAGACAAGTTTCAACAGCAAGATGATGCATCAACTACTCCCAACTTCTGTCTGAGGTATTCAAATGTTTCCCTGGGCAGTGGTTTGGTGAGTATATCAACTACTAGTTCCTTGGAGGGAACATACTCCAATTTGACCTTATGTTCAAGTACTTTTTCTCGGAGAAAATGATATTTGATAGGTATGTGCTTGGTCTTTGAATGCATGATTGGATTTTTTGAAATGCTGATTACACTTGTATTATCACATAAAATAGAGATAGGTGGAGTAAAAGTGATTTGAAAATCTTGCAAAATTTGCATCATCCAAAGGAGTTGTGTGCAACAAGATGCAGCAGCCACATATTCCGCTTCAGCTTTAGATAAAGCAATTGAAATTTGCTTCTTGTTAAACCAAGAGACTAATTTGGAACCCATAAAGAATGCACCAACACTAGTGCTTTTTCTGTCATCCACGCTTCCTTCCCAATCTGCATCTGTATATGCATGAAGTGTGAGATCTGTATCTCTAGGATACCATAAGCCATAGTTTTGTGTCCCTTGAAGATATTTGAAGATTCTTTTAACTACCTGAAGGTGTGCTTCTTTCGGATTTGCCTGGAATCTTCCAACTATTCCCACTGCATGCATGATGTCTGGTCGGGTACCTGTCAGATAGAGCTGACTACCAATCATGGATCTATAGGTTGGTTGATGTACTACTGCTGAATCATCATTGTGCTGAGGCTGCATCCTGTTACCATAGGGGTACATACTGGTTTTGAATCTTCCATGCCATATTTCTTCAAGATCTTCTTGAGCTACTTGGTTTATGACAAAAAGATATCGTCTTTATTTTGTTGGACTTGTAAACCAAGAAAATATGTTAGCTCACCAAGCAAGGACATTTCAAACTCCTTCTGCATCAGCAAAGCAAAATTTTGACTCATGGCTTCTTCATTGCTACCAAAGATGATATCATCAACATACACAAAAAGTATTAGCAATTTATCATTATCAATTTTTACATATAGATTGCTATCTGCTGATCCTTTTGAAAAAACTTTTTGATGGAGGTATTTGTCCAGACGATAATACCAAGCCCTTGGAGCCTGTTTAAGACCATAGAGTACCTTCTTAAGTCTGCATACAAGTTTTGGATCATTTCCAAGGATGAATCCATATGGTTGCTCAATATACACTTCTTCTTCCAAGTCTCCATTTAAAAAGGTAGATTTCACATCCATTTGAAAAACTTTGAACTTCTGAAAGCTAGAAAGAGCAAGGAACATTCTTATGGCCTCAAGTTTAGCAACTAGTGCAAAAGTTTCTTCAAAGTCTATACCTTCTTGTTGAGCATACCCTTTACAAACAAGTCTAGCCTTGTTTCTAATAACTTCTCCATTTTCATTCAGCTTGTTTTTGAATATCCATTTTGTCCCTATGACATTCTTATCTTTTGGTCTAGGAACCAACTCCCAAGTGTTGTTCTTTTCAATCTGCTCAAGTTCTTCATCCATGGCCTTGACCCAGCATTCATCTTTGCATGCCTCTCTTACATTTTGCAGTTTAGTGGAGGAGAGCAATGCTAGATAGCTTGAAGCTTCAGAAATACTTCTTCTTGTTTGTACACCTACCTCTTTCTACCCAAAAATTTGAGTCTCTGGATGATTCTTCTGGACGTACCTGGACGGGGTCTTTTCTTCCACCCTTATCTGTTCTTCTGGTGCCTCATAGGTTTCTTCTTCTTCATCATAGGTCTGATTTGATGTTGAAGGATAGTCCTCATCTTCTTCAAAATCTTTGGATTTTACCAACCTTGGAGTGTTTCCTTCTTCATCAATCACTACATCAATACTTTCAACAATTTTTCCAAGTCTTTTATTGTAGCACTTATATCCTTTGCTATGGGGAGAGTAACCAAGGAGAATGCGTTCATCTACTCTTGGTTCAAACTTGCCAGGGTTTTCATCAGTCCATTTGATGTAACATTTGCTTCAAAAATTTTGAAGTATCTTACCGTAGGAGTCTTGCCATACCAAAGTTCATGAGGAGTTTGAGTGCTATTCACCCGGACGTTTGTATTGTTGAGAATAGTGACGATAGCAAATGCAGCTTCACCCCAGAAGGTTGCAGGAGTTCCAGACTCATCAAGCATAGCTCGAGCCATTTTTTGAACTATTATGTTCATCCTTTCTACTAATCCATTCTGCTGAGGAGTCCTAGCAGTAGAGAATTCCCTTCTTATTCCATGTTCATCACAAAAATTGAAAAATTCATTCGAGGTAAATTCGCCACCTCTATTAGAACTAAGGAATTTGATTCTGTGATCTGATTTGTTTTCAACCAAGGCTTTGAATGCTTTGAACTTTCCGAAATCTTCGTCTTTATACTTCATAAGTCCTATCCAACACATCCTGGAAAAGTCGTCAATGAAAAATATAAAGTATTCTTCTCCTCGAGGTGACCTTTTCCTAGATGGACCACATATATCAATATGGACAAGTTCAAGTGGCCTACTAGCTGATCCTTCCCTCTCAGGGAAATTAGTTCTCGTTTGCTTCCCAAACTGACATGATTTGCATATTGTATTGTCTAGAATTCTGATGTCAAGGAGATAACGAACCGCTTGATATTTGCATGCTTTCCTTATCTGAGAGAAGCTTAGATGCCCCAATCTTCTATGCCATAGCTAGTGCTCATCATTCTTGCTTAGATATCATTGTTGTTGTCCTCCCTTGAGTATGTATAAATTATTTGGTGTTCTTATACCTTTGATCATTGTTTCTCCTATATCAAGCTCACGAATAATACATCCATTTGATCGAAATATTACCTCATTTCCTTGATCACACATTTGACTGACACTTAATAGATTATGCTTTAAACCATCAACATACATAACATTCCCATCTTTGACCTTTTCTTTCAAAAGAATAGAACCTTTACCTTTTATGAATGCGGGGGTGTCATTTCCAAATGAGACCTTCTTTTCCTTTTCTAAGGCACTATATGATTGAAGTTTTTCTTTATCACCTGTCATATGTTTTGAGCATCCATTGTCGATGTACCATTGGTTTTCCTGCCCTTCCACATATAAGGCTATACCACATCTTTCTGGTTGCGGTTCTTTCTTCCTCCATGTTTTGGGGCTCAATGAAGCTTGCTCCTTCTGAGTTGTTTTCCGAAACCTACTCCTGCATTAAGAATCTTTATGACCAAAGTTGTTACAAATAGAACATTCTATTTCATTTTCAAGAGCAAGAAAGTTATTGTAGGTTCTTTTCATGATTCCGGTCACACTCCTTTGATTTCGTGCTTCTCTGGTCATGATGGTCTTGTAGACAACACATTGAGCTGCTTTATGTCCAAAGTTATGACAAGAGAAACATTGGCCATTGAAGAAATTCCTGCGATCATCAACCCTTCCATCTAGATGATTGTAATAGCCATTCGTTCTTGAGGCAAATTGAGAATGATTTACTTGTGGTTGGTTGTAGCTTCTGTTCATCCTTGAACTAGATTGCCCTCGATTTACCTGGTGATCTTCATTGTGCCTTTGCTGTCGATTGTTAACCTGTTCACTTCTCCTTGCAGCTTCAAGATAACTTTTGGAGGTAGATGGCTTTTGTGCTTGAGATGTTTCTTCAGTATACCTAAGACCTGTCTTGATTAGAGGAGAACGCTGCACTTTGATAGTCTCATCTAAAGTTTCAGATCCTTTAGCAAATCTAAAATTAAGAGCTTTTGTTTTCTCAATATCTTTTATAAGTCCCACAATTTCACATTCTAACTTTTCATTGTGTTTTTCCCTTTCAGCAAGTTGGAGTGTTAGAGTATCTATAATCATATTCTTTTCTTCTAAACAAATTAAGAGTTTAAAAATTTCTTCATAAAGAACTTCTTCATCTATAGCATCCAAGAAATCATCATCTTCAAAAGCCATCAAAATTCTATAACGATTATCTTGTTCATCTTCATCACTATTTGAAAATCCATCACTATCTTCATGAGTATAATAGCTCTTCTGACTTACATTCTATTTTCTGTTCCATCTAACTGGTTCCTTACCTTTGTCAAGTTTATCTTTATGAGGACACTTGGTTGCATAGTGACCGACTCTTCCAGAAGCAAAGCATTTAAAAGGTAGCTTACCTCTGAATCTTCCAGAACCTCGTTGAAGGTTCCTGACAAAGTTGGATTCTTCCTCTCCTTCTGACATATGTCTTGAATCATTGTAATCTCCTTTTCTGAGGCTTTGAATGCGGCTTCTCTCCTCTCTTATGGTCCTCCTTTTCTCATTTCGAAAGCAGTTAGGATTCCGTGCAGCTGTGACATAGTAATGCTCTGTAGATTCTGTTTTTCTTCTATGGCAGAAACTTTTGATTCAATCTTAGAAGACAAAGATCTTAGAACCTTTTCAACCAAAACAAATTCTTTTATTTCTTCACCCAAGTTTTTCATACAATTAACAATCTCATCTATACGTAAGAAATAGTTAGCCACACTTTCATCATTGTGCATTTTGAGATTTTCATATTGAATTCTGAGAGTTTGTAGTTTTGCTCATTTTACCTGATCATCTCCTTCATAGCTCATAACTATCTTGTCCCATATTTCTTTTGCGGTTTTGAGCTGCACAACCTTGATGAATTCTGATTGAGATAAACTCCCTAATAGAGTATTGACAACCTTTGCATTTGTTTCATACTACTTTTTACCAGCCGTATCTGTAGGAGTTGCTGATGGAAATGTGTATCCTGTTTCCACGATATCCCAGACTTCTGTACCAAGAGATTGAAGATAGGCTGTGATTCTTACCTTCCAATAGATGAAGTTGCTCCCATCAAAAATTGGTGGCCTGATCGATGCCTCTTTTTCATAGTTGCTCATGATGATAGATATTCCTTCAACCGATCAAGCTTCTTCTGAAGGACCTGCTTTGATACCAATTGCTGGAAATAATACTAAGGGGGGGGGGGGTGAATTAGTATTATCAAATCAATATAAATTTTTCATTTCCATATTCAGATTCATATATGCTACTTAAGTTAAGGCAAACCACGTGTATACACAACTGTGTTTAAAGCAACAAGCGTATATCCAGTAAACTTATGATTCAGTTAGTTGATCCTCAATGAGTGCATCAGAACATTATTAACCATATGAACAGTAAACAGGAGCAGTAAAATAGAACAGATCACCACACACAAGAAGCACACATGAACACCATGATATAAGGTAGAAAGCCAATGTGGGTGAAAACCACCTGCTGCAAGTCGTCTCTGTCTTCTTTTAATAAGAAACTTATTTTTACAATATTTCTATACTGGTGCAGTCTTATACCAGTACACAGGCTTCTACCTGTAGAAGGCTACAACCTTCTCTTGTTCTCCAGCTTCTCCTGGAAGGGAGCTACAACCCCCTTAGCTCTTGTACTAGCTGAGGTACTAGTATGTAGGTGTTGACCTACAGAAGGGTACAACCTTCTCTTTTCTTCCAGGGACCATGTTTCATAAACTCTCAGATTGGATCCATGAATAACATCAATCAAACATCAAGTATATTTGCATCAACCAATCTCTTTTGCACCAAACAAAACTGAATCAAATAGTCACTTCTCTGAATGTTGTACCCAAAAAATAGTAACAGTAACCAGACACCAATTCTGAACCCAGAACACTGCAGCAATAAACAGAAGTAGATAAAACATATATCAAGAGAGGTATGCTACTTCAATGTGTACAACCTGCGTGCATACGCTTCTGAATCAAGGCCAACCTGCATATACGCTATTTTGATTCAGATAACCAGCGTGTATACATGCCTTTGCTTCGCTGAACATGTGTACAGATCTATAAAAGATAATTCATCCTTTTCACTTATTTAGACATCATTTATACCCAGATTATCATATTTATAGATCAAGTCATGTTCCAAAAATAACAGATCAAAATCACACAATGATACTACTATTCAAGCCTTAAGATCTTGACCCATCAATAGTACTTATCCTTCTTCTTGTGCTCAGGTTCCTCTTTGATTCAGATCCAGCTATGCACCATAACCCAATGACTAGTATTTCAGATTTAGCTCTTCATCAGATATTCAATGCTTAAGTCAATGTCCATGCCTAATCATCTCCTTCCCCTTTTAAAGTCTTCGGCCTTACAATACCATGGTACAAAACCATAAAGAATCAATACCTTGGATCAAATACCTGGGTTCAACACTTCAGACGAGATACTATGGTAAAAAACCATAGGTCCAAATACCAAGGACTAAATACCATGGACCAAAAATAAGTTTTCCCACACGTACATGCTTTTTCGTGCATGAAAGTGCGTGCATACGCATATGTGACTTTTGATCGGCAATCCTGCATGTATACGCGGCTTTGTCAAAGGACACCTACGTATATCTCTTTTCTTTTGAGAGCCTGAACAATGATATGCCATCTGAGTGAGTTGCCATCAAGGACAACACCTGTGTCATAGTGCCAAACCTGTGTCATAATGCCAAAAAACTACTATTCTCAACTCTTATGGTCACGAGACATCTAGATAGCCAAAACTATATAAAAAAGATCCAGAGTTCACCACCACATACCAGATGCTAGTGGATGGCTAGCAAGTTCTTAATTTACACCTACAGGGCACATTAATATGCTACCTGGGCCACCTTTGTGTTCCTTCAGGCGAGTGTGCCAAGCCGATTTTGTAGGCACACTATAGTTGGGTCATAGGATACTTTGGTGTGGACAAAATTGTGCCTGTACTGCAAAAGTTCTTTTATTGGCCAAAACTCAGACAGGATGTTGGAAAATATATTAGATCCTGCACTTCCTATGCCATCGACAAGCCAACAATCAAGAAGCAAGGCCTATACACTCTTCTTCCTACTTCCAACCAATCCCGGTAATCCATCTCCATAGACTATCTGTCTGGCCTCCCTTCTACCAAGCATGGTAATGGCTATGTATTTGTGGTCATGCACATATTTTTTAAGATGGCTATATTGGTGATCTATAAGAAGAGTATCACAGTAGAGGACACTGTCAAACTCTTCTTTGAAAGAGTGTGGGTACATTTTGGGATCCCACAGACTATTATATCAGATCGGGATAATATGTTCCTGAGCACATTTTGGTCGAGTGTCTAAAGACTATTGGACACCAAGCTCACCAAGTCAACTGCATTCCATCCCAAGACTGATGGCCAGATAAAGGTTATCAATAGGATAATAGTGCAAGTACTTTGCATGTACAACTCCAAGCATCCACGAACATGGGATGAGAGCCTTCCTTATGTGAAATGTTAGAGTTGGTCTTTACATCCCTCCGTCAGAGATCAGTTCTCTTATTGCATTTCATTTTTAGGTGTCTCGCTCGATTCACTTAGTTGCATTCTGCTAGGAGCATGCCATAATTTGACGGGAGGGTCTTGTCATTCATTACCCCTCATGCCTTATCATTGTGGCTCAGGTCTGTCCATCAAAATCAAGTTTTAAAATCACCTACAGTCCTGTTTTAGTCCTTTGATCAGCAGAGTTATTTCAGTCACTAGGTCTAGGGTTTCATAAATTGTGTCTTCAAAGTGTCCAATAATGCCAGCATGACTCATGAGGGAGGTCATTAATAAGTTTTTAGTTTCAATATTTTCATCATCATATGCTCGACTATGACTTTTCTTCAAAACTCTGTTTTGAAGAAAATTCGTCATTCCATTTTGTAATAAATTACCATGTAATTTTCAGAATTTTTTCAGTTGTTGAAATCTCCATGCGTAGCCCTGGTCTTCCTTTGTCAAAACATGCCATTATCCCTGCAACAATCGCCAAAAGGTTCATTATTCAAGTCAAAAATCAGAAGGACATTTGAAAAGATAGAAGTTGTATTGAATGCAAAAGGTGCCAAAGTTAAAAACATTACAAAATGGGTTATTGAGAAGCAAAAATTTAATCCATCTCTATATAAGATATTTCTCAAGTTAATGATCCATTTTCATCAAGAAAAATTTAGAAATCCAAGAGAGAAGTTGATCTTGAAGTTTGGAAGGCCGACTATGTGTTGGAATACAGAGCACGGCGCATTAAAGGAGGTCGCGGTGCACCCATAGAGTGTGGCGCATAGGGCCAACATACACTGTGTATTTTTCAAAGGGCGCAGCGCATCCAGGCTGTGCGGCGCACTGGGCTTGGGTGTGGCGCATAGAACCTCCAACACAAAAACCTATTGTGGCCTCAACTAAAATCAAATCCATTACTCCATGAGCCATGTTCATCACTTGAAACACATTTTGCTGTGCCAAGAGGTCATAGGACATCAATTGGAGGTTGGGAGGAGTGAGATTTTTGTTTGAAGATCTGAGACTGTGTTTGAAGGGCCGCATAGCGCATTGGATGAGGTCGCAGTGCACACGGTCCACGTGGCGCATTGAGCGAAATTTCGCAGTGTAAAATTATACTGTCGGGGCGCATCCAGGAGGTGCGACACACTGGGTTTGTGCATGGAGCACAGAACCTATATGCCAGTTTCTCGCCACTTTGGTCATCAAACTCACAATTTCTTTTGCTCCAAGTAAGTTCAAGAGCTCTTCTAGTGAATTTAACTTGTGTGGGGTGTTGTTTAGAGGGAAGGTTCAAAGGTTCAAGGTGTGAGATGGAAACCCTATATATTAAAAGTTGCTCCTTTGGTGTTAATAAATGGGTGTTTTCAAATTATAATTTTGGTGCCAAGTTTATTTTCCTATTTGTGATCCCTTCCCTTCTCATGACCCTGTCATTGTAATTAATCCCTTATCCTCTAACCTCCTATCCCTGCTTCCCATTTTCCATATCCTAAGATCCTATCATTCCCAACCAATCTCCCTTTCCCATATCACTTTCAAAATCCCTAAATTCCCACATCCCTCAAAGTGACTGTTGCACATTTTAAATTTCACTTGGTAAGCTCCATCATCCACTTTTCCCACTGTCCCATATTCTTCCTCACAATCCCTCATTTTTCCTGTGGCACATTGGCATTGAAAACACATCACTTATTTCTCTTTGCCAAACCAAACACCTACTCAACATACACATTGCAGCATCATGACAGAGACAGATTCATCATATGAGAAAGAGTACGAGCAAGGCAGTGACTCAACCACTGAGCTTAATGTGCCAAGAAGGCCTCAAAAAGGTGGCAGACATGTCAGAGAAGAGCCTACTTCCTTAACTCAATTGCAGGCCTGCCCGCTTGCAATGACATGTTTTCAGCAAATGTCATGCTTTTAGTATTGTGAGATGATTGCTCAGATCTAGCATCATCAAGAGTTAGTTCGGTTGTTTGTTTTACATTTGCATGATAGTCATGTTACTCTTGCTGTAGTAAACTTTACCTTGACACCAGATACCATCTCTCAGGCCACCGGGATACCAAATATAGGGGAAGAGTGGAACAAAGGGCAGCAACTGGATAGATCATATTATGAACCTTACATAAGGCCTAGCTATTTGAAGCAGCTCAGGAGAGTATTCCCATTTCATTTTCTGAAGGAATCTTATGCGCCGTTGATGAGACTCATTATCAGATACTTTATTTGTGAAGGTTGCTTCTCACGCCTCTATGCATACCATATCAGGTTATTGATCCATTTCACAAGAGTGAGATTCATGAACATTCCATATTTCATGTGCCAAAACATCAAAAGTATGACCATATTTCATCTCTCGTGACTTCTTCAGAGCTTCACAGAGATTATCAGAGGTTAAGCATGAGATCGGTGATCCTTCATATCAGCATGGAGGTCAGGAGGCAGAGACTACTAGTGTGCTGGCATATGTCATCTATCAGAGAGGCACGAGAGGATTGTTTGCAGCAGCAAAGCGAGTGTTATCTCCACCCGGAGTGGAAGGGGCCTTGCTTTCGACATCAACACCACAGGTACAGGGCAAAGGAAAGGGGCCTCTACAGGAGGAAGGACCTTCAGGTGAACGAGAGACCGAATTCATTCTCATTCAGGATGACGATATTGATGTGGGCTCACAAAATGAAAATCTCAAAGAGATTATTCGGGTGCAGCAGGCCGACATTGATGCCTTGTCCATTCACTTAGATAGAGCCCAGTGGACTATTCAGTATTTGGAGCGAAGGATCAAGCAGCTTGAGGATTAGCAGGAGGTGATGGAGTTACAAAACATTTTGCAAACTCGTCAAGCTACCCAAAGGAGGAGAATTGAATTCACTTCATTGGAGCAAGAGATTAATGAGGATTGGGAGTCTAATCTCGAGAGAGTTAATATCCACTTAGAGAGACTGCTGGACAAGGCCAATAGGGACAATGCATTGCTGAGACACATGTCTTTCCACTACAGGGCACAGAACAAGGTTTGCGAGGCACGAATAAGGAATCTAAAGGCAAAATTAAAGAAGGCAGTATGGAAGAAAAAAAGGCAAAAGGAGCTTGATCGTCTTCAAATATTGGTCGAAGCTTCTTTGGCTGAGCATGGTACTTGATTGGGGACCTCTAGCCCAAATTTCAAGGAATTTGGAGAAAATTTTGTCAAGTTTGAATTTTTGGCTTTAAAAACATGTTTTTCTGCCCCACGTGTAGCGCCACTTGGCGCGCGCTTATAATTGGAAGGTCCTCTGGAGGAAAAATTTGTATTTCTAGATTTTTCATCAAAATTTATGTATTACCATGGATTAACTAAGGATTTCATCAAGTTATGGGTTGCCTAAAGGGTCAAAAACATGCAAAAAATGACCTCACTGCCCCTATTTTGACACACAGGAAGCAGTATTGGGAGATTGAAGTTATGGAGGGGCAAATGACATCCAAATCTAGAAATTCTACTTGGGTTGAAAAGTAGACAGGTAGGGCTTTCCAACAAGCACACTTGGGCTCAATTTTGACTTCAGGAAGTGCCTAAAAATCAGCTCCAAAGTGGCGCAACACATAGAGAATTAGGCGCGGCGCATAGAGGATTTTAGCCTATTTTTCACTGTTCAGCTCAGTAATTCACCCAGTTTTGACCAGTTTCGCTTCTTGATGTTATTCTTGACTTTTCATGATGTAATTTGATAACCATGATGTAATATTGGCACATTTTTACTTGTTCTAGAAGATTCATTCACCAAAAGGTGAAATGTGAGTGAATGAATCAATTTCCTAGCATATAGGGGTAAGTTGTTTGACTACCTAGATTTCAGTTCCTTGTTTAGAATTAGTTCAAACAGCTCCCAGAATGATGAGCTCGACCCCTAGAGGCAAGGGAATGGGTTGGGCTAGTCTATATCATGTATTTTCTAAGTCATTTTCAGGGTTGGACTCTTGGGAAATGTTTGGCACTCCATTGTACATTCACTTCTGCATTTTTGGCAAAGGAAAGACCAGGGTTTTGCAGCAATTATTGGGATCCTTGTGGCTCTGTGTTTGGATGGTGTTTTTATTCATGTATTTGTAAGTTCATTAATGTTTATGTATGCCATTTCCCTTCTCTTTGCTTCAGGAATTAAACAAATGAGTGCTTAAGGTGGAATTCATAAACTGCTATGCTCTGCCTTTGACTTTTGTTTAGTTTTATATGTTTTCTTCCGTTTGTAGAGGATCCTTGATATAAGATTGCCCTCTTCAGCTTCTCAGCAATCCTTCCTATCCATTCATTTGAATTTAAGGCATCCTAACCATTGCTTTCCTCGCCCCAACTTGAACTTTGCAAGAACTGGTCTTCATCCCCGGACCCAAATTTGCCTTTCCCATTTTTTCAAACAAAACTCACAAGAAACCAAATCAAATCCTTACAATTAATACCTAGCCTAAATCAGTTGCTAAATCAGTCATCTCAAGCCCCATCTGATTATCTTTTGCTGAGATTGACCCAGAGAGAGCCCTCTTCTATCCTCGTAGGGCTAGCTACGAGGCTGAGCATGGTTTGATGTGGACCTAGAACCTTCCCTTTTCAGCCTGAGGCAAATCTAGGCTCTAACATGCAACACAACCATAACAAATTTCTCCATAACTTAACTAGTCTTAGTCCATTTCAAGTGGGTTTAGGATTCAACCATTATGTTTGATTGATGTCGCCATGCCTCATGCGACTACATAGACAAAATATAAACATGTACAGTTCAAGGTTGATAAAGAAACTAGGTTTATTGAACACATCCAACACATCCACTAGCAGGTTCACGACATCTTGGAGAAGTCTAATGCCAAGTACAAGTAGTGACATGATGAACATTGGGTGCCACACAAGTGTCAGGTGGACGACAAATTTTGGTTTCATTTGCAGAAAGAACGCCTTATCAGAGCCCATCAGAAGCTCAGACCACTCTGATATGGGCCTTACAACATCACCAAGGTTGTGGGAGAGAGTTCTTTTGAGATTAGCATTCCCCCATTCCTTGGCCTACACACAATGTTCAATATGGATAGCCTTGGGCCATACTTTCCATCAATGCTGGTCACATTGGACATTGCATAACACTCACATCAATAGAGATAAACCTTGATTGCATGGAACAAGCGACAACTGATCAAATCATGGACATGTACATCCAGAAAAATCGCTATAAGAAGATCCAACTATATCAGGTTGTTAAAGTTGGCCAAGTTCCAACTCCTGCACCAAGGCAAGTGGCACACCAGGTGTTACAAGGAAAAGTTTTTATGCAGAACTGCTAATCCCACTAAGGTGTGGTAGCTACCTTAGAAACAAACAAAGTAAAGCTACTTTCATTTTCCTTTATGAAATATAGATGAGAGAAGAATAAAGGAAACCAACCACTGTCTTGCGCTTGGTTCCTAGTTCGATTCCTCTCTCTTCTGATAGTCCTTTTCTACTTGCTTCCTTGTACACCCAGCTTCATAGAGTACCTATAGAATCAAAGTAGAATAACACTATACAAGAACGTGGATCTATTATCATAACCAATCTAGGGTTAGATGTAAATTGACCATACAAATACATGAAACATAAATGACACAAGAGTATGGAGGAAAACTTGAATAGCTTTATTAATAATCAAGAAAGAGCCAAGAGAGTTACAACCAGTTGTTCTGACCCAGCATCATCCTCTCAGAAAGTAAGCCCTTCTTCACCTCATGCAAAGCTTAGATCACCCAACACTATGATGTTGCCTCAAGAAACCAACAGCAATTCCTTACAAGATGTAAAATTCCAGCCCCTAGATCTTTGGGATGAGGGATCCATATATAGATATCTGTAAGGGAGATGAGTCAGCTTGTGATTTGATTAGTGTCTTCCCTCTGATAGTTCTTGCTTCCACTTGGAGATTGATGATCTCTTACTCATCCTTGGTCGAATTCAGAATGGCAAGTGTCACAGGAGAAGTTTCTGGAAGATTCCATGCTTCTCCACCTCGCGGATTGACACTGCCATTTGTCTCTTCTCGCCCATCACACCCCATAGAAGGGCTTTTTGAAATGCAATGCACCCACTGAGTGTACTTAGGTGAGATGCAATGCACTTTGCCTATGGAGAAGGTGAAATGATCCTGTTTTGACCAGTTCTGAGTGTTTTTTCATGGAGAACTTCTGGAAGAAGCTGTAATCAGTTGACCTTGTTCATTTAGGGGTTGGAACAACACTTTTAGGGACTTAGGAGCCCTTTGTTTATGGACATTTTATGCTTGGGGTTGTAGTGCCCAAAAATGTCTATAACAGTTTCCCCCTAAAGCATGAGGTCGTTAATCTTTTTTGATGTCGGGTGAAATGCTTTATCATGAGGGTCTGAAGTTCTTTCAAGCTGGGAGGAGACCTGTAATAAGATACAATACAATATATTATCTTCATAATATTTTCATGATCTAGCTGAGGCGGGCATTCCCATGCTCAACTTTATAAATTCATTTTCATGTACATAGGACAGACAATCGTCTGAGTGTAGACTGATGATTCTGGTAGAGCCATCATCCCTTTGATTGGATGATTATCTGTGCAGCAATGATGTACATTTGATGTCTTTATTTCCCTGAATATATATTGCAGCCCGGATGGATGAAACTAGATCCGGGGTCTTCAATCTCGTTCGATCTTCACTCAAAGTACAAGTCGATCCATGTGAGAGATGTTCTCGAGTCGAACATGGAAAGACATCGCCTGATTACCAGCCAATGATGTAAGCTGTTAATAGGCGCGAGAGGAATCACCGATAATGATAATGAACCTCAAGGTACTACAGTACAATTCACATGGTGTGAATAAAGGACTTGGCGTCGAACACCACGCAAAATCTTTCGGTCGAAGGCCATTGATGTAAACCTATTGCCGGAAGTGAGAAACTTGCCATTGAGGCATGCAAGCTTCAAAGTACTGAAAGGGGTGTCCCTAGATCGACTTCTTGGATAATGAGCTGATGTCGACAAGAAGCGATCCGGCATAGGAGGGCCTTAATGAATCCCACATCAATGACACGGAATGGAGCAAATGATTTTAATGGAGGTGAAAACGATCTGGTGATATAAGGTTCAGGGTGGCGGTCATGAAAGAATGGAGTGTAAATGTATTGCAACGGGTGAGACACAGGTGAATTCTCTGAGTGACTTCTCTTGAACATATCGGCGACACTGACGTGATGGATTGGTAGCATTAACCCCAAATGTGGATGGTGTGATGGGACCATGGTGATGTGACCGGTGAATGAAACAACCCAACCCGACTTGGATGCGGAGTGAAAGTGTCATGTTCAAGAGCGACTTGCTACCAACAAAGTTTCTTCATGTTTTCTTCCCAATTTTTCCCCAGCCATTGCTGACCAGTACCTCTTTATTTTTTTCAAGCTTGAGGAGGATAACATATGCTTGTTCTATAATTTTCCCTTCGGGCAAACCCATCGCTATGTTTTAACGAGCTAGCGATAGTGAAACTTGTTCTTGTCTGCTATGGACAAGTTTGTCGCTATTAGGTTTTAACGAGTTTAACGACAAAGATAACTCGATCCTTTTCAATTTTAGAGAGTCTGAAAAGGGACGTAAAGGAAACTCCAAAATCCTTTTTCGTCATCTAATCCCTTAAGTCCGAAAAAGTATAAAACAATACAGAAGAGATGGATTTTTGATATTTTTAACGAGCCGAACAAAACAAGCGCTCGATATTTTTGTGTAATAATCCCTCAGGTCCAAAAAGATTAAAATCTAAAGGAGGGATAGCACTTCCGGTCCCTTTAACGAGTTGGAGAGGCCAATGGCTCGACAATCTTTTCATATTTTACGAGTCAGTTGAAAAGAGCTTAAAGGAGACTCGTCTTTGAGGAACGAGTGATAAAATTGGGTAGCAGCTGATTCCAGGTAAGGTTTGGAATTTTCCAATCACGACAGTGTTACAAGGATGGCTAGCGAGATCACGCTTCGCAGATGTTCCTCAAAAGGGGTAAACAATCAAATGGAAGTGAATGATCGGTCGATACAGAGTGGAGGTGATGATGGGAACACGACCAAGGCTTTAAAGGCTGAAGTACTACATTCACGATGGTTATTTACCGGGAATTGGTTCATTTTTTATTGAGCTTAAACACTGGGGGAAAAATTTGCTCATTGCTTATGTTTATTTTTTAACGAGCATGAAGTCCACGTTAAAACTGCTCGATATAACGGTCATTTTCTGAATTTACCATAAATAGCTTTATCCTTTCAAATATTGTACTTCATGCCCAATTGCTTCATCAAACTAGTTAGAAATGAATAATATATGTTTGAAAAATGAGTTAGGACACTAATATTTTACTCGAATTACGTAAAAAGTAATTTAAAAGTGATTTTATCTCTCATTTTACCATTTCATTTGAACTTTGGCTTGTTGGAGCTTTGGAGGTGCTTTCCCCCCTTGATTTTCATTAGCTGATTCTGGGAGATTCTGTGGATGATTTTCGGCACCGTCTGGACTAGGTAGGAGCTAGACCTGAGCTATTTCATTTCATGCTTTCCATTTTGCATTCTGAGCCTGATTTCTAGTTTTTCTGAGCCTCTGGCGTTTGAAAAACTCACCCTGGCTCCATCGCACCCTTTGTGTATCGAAAGGTGCATTGAATGTTAGCCTATCTACTGGCCAACTGACATGCAATGAAACCAGAACACTACTGTAGGTGCGATGAGCGCAAGGAAGGAAATTTACGCACAATTTTTTGATGGAAATTTTGTCTGTTTCTCACCAAATCAGGATCTAACTCTTCTCTTGTTTGTTTTCAGATATTTTTGGAGCAAGATGACTATTACATGGTGAGAACGTGAGCATGAAGAAGAGGGCATGCTTGCTTTACATGATCCGGTTACAGTAAACGCACTACGGAACTGTGGCTTGCTGAAGTTTTTCCGCATTTCTAGCATGAGACAACAAATCAACTTGCTGCAGTATTTGCTCTATGCTTGGGATCCTACCAGCCAGGTGTTCTAGATTAGGGGCAAATCCATCCCCTTGACTGTAGTGGACATCTATTTTTTGACCGGCTTATCGAGGCGGGGTGCCCCCATCTCTTTATCAGGTTTGGCCCGAGAAAGTGAATCTGTGAGAGATTATGTTAGCAGGTATTGCAGAGAGGGATCTCAGCCGAGTAAAGACGGCAAGATCATCATCCGAGATGTCACTAACAGGTCCCTGAGGACTATTCTGTTCACTTTTGGTAGGATGGCTGGTGGTGCGGCTCTTCATGTGGCCAACCAATCTTATATGCAATATGCCTTGGAATGTCTCCAACCGAAGGTGTTCAACTGGTGTGGCGTAGTACTCCTTGTGATGAAAGAACAGTTGACCAAGGTGAAGAGAGGGAGACTGAAGAACTTTGGATAGGTTCTATATTGACTGCCTTTGCCTTGGAAAAGATACCACTGATGCAGCCGCAGTATATTGCACTTGGTTTACCTCCAGCAACTAAACCACGTATGCAGAGATGGGTCGACCATATGTCTAGGCATGCTGGTCAGTCTCAGATTTCCTTTTCTGATACCTTCTTCGGGTGGTTTGATCGTCAGGAGATGGTTTATTCTGAGTATCCATATGCTGGTATGGACTTCCGGGGTGACCCAGTGGTACTGCCGGCTGGCAAACAGTGGGGTGCCATTGGTAAATTCTTTGACCATATTCCTATTTATCGTTTTTCTTTTATAATGTCCTCGTGCTTTATTCTATCAAGACTAATCGAAACTCATGTGTTCATGCAGATGTCGGTCCTATTCGGCCAGTAGTACGCCTGAGAGTGCCAGCTGCCGCCCCAGCAGGAGAGGCTGTTGGAAGGGCTATTCTTCGCGAAATCGATGTGGCCGAGACTCTTTCAGCACTACAGGATCAGGTCGAGGGCCTCACTCTCGGTATTCCAGATGTGAGGACTAACGAGCTGCCTTTGAGGTTGCAGTGACATGCTACTGGTGTGCCAAGTCGATGGACTAGGATTTTACGCATGATTGCACAGGCGGTGACTTGTTATCACGAGCATCATTAGACTAGGGTGCCCCCTAGCGTTTTGAGTTTTGGGTCATTTGACTGATTTTGTCTTGGTTACAGAACATTATGTGTAAACCATAAATAGTTATATATATATTTTTGATTTTCGAAGTTTTATTTTGGTTAAGTTGCATGATCCTGATGCAAATATTGATGAGATGCTTATTTTTATAAATGTTGCAAATTTCTATCTAACACATAATTTTCCAATGAGTTAGTTAATGTGTTTAAGGTTCTGGAAATATGCTGATATTGAATAAAATCAATTGCCTTTCCAAAATCTTGACCCTTAGGAACATGCGATAGATAGCTGGATTTCGGACGGAGTAGATACCAGTGAGTTGTAGTATGACGAGCTGTGAGTCTAGCCTGACGACCAGTCGACGTATGCCATGTGTGATGGCATCAGAAAGAAGTGCTATCAATGCGCTATATTCAATGATGTTATTCATTGACTGACCAATGCATACCCCTCTGAAACTTACTAACTCACCGCTTGGGTCAAAAATGGCCCAGGCCACAGAAGATAGGTTCCGCGAACTACGACTTGCTCCGTCGGCATATCCAACAAAATATTCCAATAGGTTCGACATCTGTGACAAATGTAAAAACTGGATTTACTTGACCAAAAAAAATACTTTAGCGAAAACAAAAATGTAACAAAAGCATATAGGTTACCACACCAAATCATGCATAGTAACGCTTAAGATACAACCCATTACGAGCTTGTGCCAGTGGAATCCCGTCATAATCCATTAACTCGTAGGCTCCTTTTGCTAACACTTACTTAACAATATAGGGGCCCATCCATAAAGACTTGAATTTACCTGCCCCCAATTTATCGGATTCTTGGTCATAAAGCAAGACCAAGTCACCTTCTGAGAAGACACGGGGTTTGACATTCTTGTCGAACTGCGCCTTGACTCGTTTCTTATGGGCTTCGTTAGCCAAAGCGGCATCACGACGGGTTTCATCCAATTGGATTAGTTCCAAGAAACGAGCCTCCTCTTCTGAAGTCCCAGTGAGAAGGTCGATTGCGAGTTTGAGGGATGAGATTTCGCACTGAACAGGTAAAATTGCTTCTAGGCCATACACCAGTTGGAAAGATGTAAACTCGGTTGCATTTCTTACCAATGTTCGGTATGCCCACAAGGCTGAGTATAGGATTAGGTGCCAACTCCTTTTGTGAACTCCAATCATCCTTTGCAACATGCGCTTCAGGACCTTGTTGATTGCTTCAACTTGTCCGTTGGCTTGCGGGTAATATGGAGTAGGGCTGTTGTGAGACAACCCTAATTTGGCAGCTAATTCGACCATCATGTGATTGCGAAAATGCGATCCATGATCTGTGACTATAGCCTGTGGGACGCCGAATCTAGCGACTACATGATTGAAAAAGAAAAGGGCAGCTGTTTCACCTGTGTTATCTAATGTAGGCATCGCCTCGGCCCATTTGGTAAAATAGTCAACTGCGACTATGATATACCCATGCCCCCCGGTCAAGGTGGGGTTACATGTCATGAAATCGATGCCCCATTTGGCGAATGGCCCAACAACAACTATTGGCTGCAGAGGTGTGGGTGGTCTTCTGGTTTTGCTATCGAAAATTTGACAGGCATGGCAACTTCTGACTGCGGTTATGCAATCTTTGAACATTGTTGGCCAGAAGTATCATGCTCGTAAAATTTTTTGCGTTGTAGTGTAACCGGATTGATGCCCCCCACACGCACCTGAATGGCAATCATTCAGGACTTTTTCGGCCTCCTCATGAGTGAGGCACCTCCTCAGAACTGTATCGACACCATGACGGTAAAGTGTATCATTGACGATCATGTAGTCTTTTGATTGGTATCAAATACATTTTTGTTTGGAGCGGGAGGTATTGGGCCTATATTTTTGGGTTTGGAGATAAATAATTATATCTCCATACCATGGATTGCTTGAAGATATCAGAAACAAATTTTTGTCCACGATCGTTTCTTCGGATGTTTCATCGTTGGACGACGATGGGAGATCGCATAATAACTCTGCGAAAACCAGTGCTTTCTTTGACTTGGATTTTACAAATTCCAGATCAAACTCTTGTAGAATTGCTATCCATTTTGAATATTTTCCCCCCAGCAACTGTCGCGACAATATATAAGTCATGGGGTTGCAATCTGACAGAATGGTATTTTTTTGAAAGAGGACATAGTGTCGAAATCTCTATATCGCTTGAACAGCTGCAAGCGCTAGTTTTTCAACATAAGAATATTTGCTTTCTGTGTCATTTAAGTTCTTACTTAAATAATATATAGGATGTTCAATTCCATTGTCTTCTTGAACTAAAACCATTGCGATGGTTGTATCCGCTGCAGCCAGATACAGGTTAAAGTCTTTTTGATAATCAGGAGCGTACATTAATGATGCTTTCATTAGGGAGTCTTTCAAAGCATCAAAGGAAGCTTGCGCGACCTGATCCCAAACGAAGGGCACTTCCTTTTTCAATAGACGAGTATAACCTTTAGCAAGTTCGGCGTAATTTGGAATGAACCTCCTCAGAAAGTTTTCTTTCCCTTGGAGTTTCTGAATCTGAAGCAAATTCGAAGGTGGAGGCAAATTTATGATTGCCTGAACCTTACATAGGTCGAGACGAATCCCGTCTCTCGAGACTACAAAGCCAAGTAAATGACCAGAACTGACACAGAACACACATTTGTGTGGATTGAGTCGTATCTTGTAGTGTCGGCAACGTAGAAATATCGTTCTTAAATGCTGCGAATGATCAGTCCGCTTTTGCGAATGAGCCGAAAGGTCGTCAAGATATGGTTGAACGATGTTTTTGATGTCATGGAAGGCATAATTCATTGCCCTCTGAAATGTCACCCCTGCGTTCTTTAAACCAAAGGGTAATTTTCGATATGCGAATGTGCCCCATGGACAAATAAATGCAGTCTTTGACTGGTCCTGGGGGTGGATATTTATTTGATTATACCCGGAGAATCATCCATAAATGAAAAGATTTCACATCCGGCGCATTCATCAATTATCTGGTCAATGAAGGGTGTAGGGTAGTTGTCTTTTGGACAAGCTTGATTTACATCCCTATAATCAACGCACACTCTAATCATTCCTTGTTTCTTCATAACAGGAACAATATTCGATACCCAATCAGTTAGAGGAACCGGGTAAATGAAACCAGCATGGAGAAGTTTTTCAACTTTTGCCTTGATGGCAGCGACTTTCTTGGGGTGCACCTGTCGTAGCCGTTGTCGTACTGGTTTGACATCTGGATACATCTTGATTTCATGTTCAACGATACTCGAGTCAATGCCTGGCATTTCATTATATGACCAAGCAAAGACATCTCTGAATTCGTGAAAAAGAGCGTTATATATTTCCAGTTTTGAAGGAGAACAACATTTGCCAACATAAATATTCTCTACAACATCTGTTTTGGTCGAGATATTTATGGCGATAGTCTCTTCAATGTTGGACAAGTTTCACTTGGAATCCACCGTGTTTACAGTATTTGATAGAAAATCAAAAACTGAAGGATGATAAAGGTCATCAGGAGTATCTTCTTCACAATCCGGAAGAAGGGAATGATGGTGGTAATCTTCCCATGGTGCCCCTTCAATTACCATTGATTGAACAATTCCTTCGTCGGTATCATGCACTCGCGACCAAGGATCCGGAGGGGTGCCATATTCCTTAGACCTATCTATCCAAACGCTTAATGAGCCTTGATTTGGGTTTGCCTCCCATGCTAGGAACATTGATTGCTACAATATTTCTGTTGGGCTTGGAGGCAATACCTCTGCATGATCCATGTTGATATCGTTTTCTGAGATCTTTTTAATCGAAGATATCATATTGCAGGTTCCTACTGACGCTACTTCCGCCAGATTGATTGGAGGCAGAAGGGCAAAAGTTCCCATTAAGATAGGGTCTTTTAGTAGGCCTACTCCGATATTTTGAAGCGAACGGGGGCTTCCATGGATCATTGGAATGCTTCCCGTAACTTGAGAACCATTGGGGAGGAAGGTTTGTTGATCAATGATTGTAATCCCTCCTTGAAAGGGAAATGCAATCTTCCTAAAATAGGTCGACACAACAGCAGCCATAGCATATATCCATGGTCTTCCCAGCAGGATGTTGTAATCAAGGTTTTCGTCGATTACTTCAACATCTATTTCTACTATTTTCCCCCCTAGTTCAACCTTCAAGTTACTTAGAATACCATATGGGGTATATGTTCATCCGTCAAATGCTTTTAATGTCATCAAAGATCGCGACAAGGTTGGAGATCCTAAAGTTTTCCAGCAACTCATCGACATAATACATGTAGATGCTCCCTCATCAATAATTGTTCGATGAACAGTTTTGTTGAGGGCTTTCACTTGAACAAGGAAAGCTAGTTGAGTTGGCAACTGAGGATCATGTCCTTTATGATTAAAGGATACAAGATTGGAATCCTTTGGGTCTATCCTACCGATGGCCGATAATAAAGCCTGCTTTTGGGATGGGCAATTTTGCAGTACCTCAAGTGTCGACATAGTGGATGGTGATTGGGCCAGATCTTACACTATATTATAATGATGTGCCGCTCTAGCACGAGGATTAAATGTTGACTTGTGTACTACTCCCTTTGGCGGTTTTATTGTCAACTCAGGAATGATGGGTGGCGCAACTTCTGTTGAAGTTGTTGTCGAACTACTAGGTTGATCTTTATCCTTGTTGTTCGACAGCTGCGGATTCCCGTAATCTTTGTTCCTTGTCGATATCAAAGCATCATTTTTCTGTTTGGAAACTGACAACATTAGCACTTGAGACGGGGAAGCACGTCCACTATCAACCAGATTTGTTCCCGGATTTGGAAACGGATCAATTAATACTGCCGAGGTTTTTGAATTCTTGAAGAATTTTTTAAGCTCAGCTCTGTGTGGACAATCTGCTGTCCAATGATCCTCATCGCATATAAAGCATGGACGATTTGGTTTCCTATTTCCAGAAGGGTTTGTAGAAGATTTTTCAGGTGATGATTCCTCCTGTTTCTTCTTCTTCCCTTTGCTTTTATTCTTGCCCCCTAGTTGCTTGGTTTCTTTGCCTTTATCTGTCTAGACGACATTTACTTCCGAGGCAAGAAGTTCCTCTTTTGCATTTTGACTGGAAATCTTACGGGCATTTTTAGATGTAGCCTTTGTCGATTTCGTGTCTGTTGCGCCTATCACGCCATCGCCGGCATGAGAGTCATTGTTTGATTTAGGAGGAGGGGGAACCGAAAATTCCGGTCTGGGAGCGTCAGGTATTTTATCGTAGAGCGTTCCAGACTGAGTACAAATCAAGTCTAAATATTGCGCACGAGCAACGACTTGCTCTTCGGTGATGACTCCCCCTTTTGCCACATCTTCCATAATGGAAGGCAATAATGACTTAATAAACCATTCAGCTAAAAGTTGATCAGGAACATACGTTTTTACCATTCTACGACGACGTCGCCACTCATGTATATGATCAGATATGTGAGTGGCCATTGCTTGTTTGAAATTGGTAAGAAGTTCCGTTTCCATTTCGTACCTTATCAGTAACTGAAAATGGGTTAGAAAGGTTGTGGCTAGGGTACTGAAGTTGTCAAACGAAGCTCTGGGCAATTCGATATACCATTTTGCTGCTGGACCAGTTAACGTCCTCTGAAAAAGGCGAAGCCTAATCGAATCATCATTTAGGGTGTTTGATGAACACCATAGATGAAAGGTCATCACATGATTAGACGGATCTTCACCCATATTTCCATTAAATTTAGGAATATCTGATGGAAGTTTATGCGGAATCGCTGGCCACCAAGGGGCATAAGCGATTGGATCGTTTGTTAACCGATTTAAATCAGGTAACTCTAAAGTTGCCACGAAGGGTAACTGTTGATTCAGGTTAGGTGAAGCATACCCAGGATAAGATGGAATCACCTGAGTAGTTGGTCTTTGCATACCAGCATAATGCATTTGATGCTGGTAACTTTGGTAAGGTTGGTGGGCATGACCATTGTATAATGGTTGATTTTGACCGTTTTGAATATACGGCTGCCCACTATTTGCAAAGATTTGTTGCTCAGATCCTTGGTATACTTGTTGGAATTGCAGTTGTTGGTATTGCACTAGCCACGGTTGTGAAGCCATGTGCTGTTGTCCGATACTAACTGTTTGACCAAGATGAGGGGTAATTGTACCTGTTTGGACCTATGTCATTCCACCAGTCGGCGATTGTGGTTGAATCGCAGGGTCAAGGGGCTGTTGCATTACAACTTGAGAAACCTGAGGTTGGCATACAATAGGCAGCCCTTGTACTTGTGACACCGTCACAATAGCTGGCGTAGTTGGTATATTTGACATAGGTAAACATTGTTGCATCGAATATACAACTCTTGGTTGTTGAGGTAGTATCGGTACCCAACCGCTAGACGTAATTCCAGCATAACCTGAATTTTGTTGTGAACTCCCGTATGGCTGTCCTCCCGGAGGGGACAACGAAAGGGTATACTGCCCCCCATATAGCGGTAATCTGGTACTTAAAGGAATGGTTTTCCCTTGAGGACCAGACTGCCCAAATCGACATCCCAATGGATCAATTTGTTGAGACTCAATGTAAGAGTTTCCAGATACTATTTCAGATGAACAAATAGGAACGGACCATACTGTCGAAATAGTCCCCGAGTGGGCTCCTTCTAGCGATTGATAACTAGTTGGGACAGATGGTATACCGGCGAACATTGTTGGAGTGATAGTAGGAAGTTCTGTCGTCGTTGTGTCGGACGACACAGTCCTAGATGTTGACGATTGTTCAGACATTTCTAGTCTATCCAAAAGATTACCTAGCGATTCTATAGGAGCTTCCGCTGGCGGTAGACTAATTTCTGATGAAGAAAGATACAGAGTGATCCCGACTCCAAATTGCGATGGAGTACTAGATGGAGGATCCTCCACAATCTCTTCTATAGCAATCAGACTAGGTGGAAGAGGTAGACCGTCAGGTCCGTAGAATATTTCTGGTGCCGAAGAAGGTATGGAATCTACAGCAACAGATGTTTGGGGAACAACACTCTCCGAACCGGTTGTAGATGGAACTGGTTCAGTGATACAAGTGTTTACCCTTAAACTAGGATCAGTACTACTGTCCTTCGGTGGCTGCTGAACTTCTTCTGTAAAGGCAGGGATACCAGAAACGTTTGGAGTAACCGGAGTCTCTGATGTTGTTGGAACACTTGTTCTAACTTTACTAGGAGATTTGGAACCGGTTAAACGAGTTCGCTTTGTCTGTAATAGTTTCGATTCTGGAGACAAAGACGGTTGACTCGTAAACCTCTGCGAACGATGGGGTTTCAATTGACTTTCTTCCACGATTGCGGATTACTCGATCAACTAAAAATAAAGGGGAAGTATGTTTCCGAATTAGATGAATTTTGGACGCTTTTGACACAACTTGTTTTTTCAATTTTAAAGAGTCAAGAAAAAACAAAAGATGACTCTAGTCGCCTTCGATTTTTAATGAGCCTGAAGTGACAAGTTCTCAGATGGAACTTTTCCGTTAAGGAGTCTGAAAAGGAACGAAAGGGACTGATCTGGAAATCTAGGTAGAGGGATTACCAAACCAATCGCAAAACTGCAGAATACGTTTTACGGTACGACAATCAATCTTCCCGAATGCTGTGTTCAGTGCATTGCGATCGATAGGGCGGCAGACACAGCTTCCTATGGATAAAGGATTAAGCCTATTGTGGTCTCCCAAAATATACTCGACAGTACGTGGGAGCACAAGTCCGTACTGGCACTTATCATCTCAAAGTGGAGGAATCACCCAACGAACAGTGAGAACAATAGTTACCAGGCTTTACGACGCTAGAATATGTCTCTAGCCTATACTTCTAGATGTTGTACGTTAGGTTCCAAAGCATTGTTAGATTCATTAAATTTATTTTATAGTTGGATCTTGCTTAAGAAATTTTCCTTTCAGGTTCACCGCGTGATGTAGATGTACAATTCCTAAAATGCAATCTAAGATGATAAACAGTCTTTTATCTTCTTTGTGCAATGAAAATCCTAGCTACTAAGGAAAGAAAGACAGAATTCTTTCAACAAAGAGCAAAGAGCACACACTATATGCACTGTCCTAAATCAAACCAATCAAACAGTCTAAATGCAAATGCACATGCATGTATTTGTTTTCAGCCTTCTTAATATGTGAATGATAAAAAGAAAGCTAATGCGCAAATCTGAATTACTTTTCAAGCGACAATTACTAACAAGTTTCTTTTCAAAATAAAAAATGAAGACAATGACAACACTTTGCGATTTGGAAATGAAGACTTGCTTTCGACACTAGAAAAACTACAAATTTAGATCAAATACAATAGTAACAGGGTAATCAACTATCAAGAGCAATCATACTCTCTTCTATGACTGAAAACGACACTTGCGACACTTTCAAATCAAGAAACGACAGTACAATTACGTTACTTTTTTGCAAAGGAGAACTGAAAATGACTCAAAAAATACACAAAAACATTTACAGTTCTTTGCACAATGGAGGCGGAATATCAGCAGGGAAAGGGGCTTCAAACAGATGTGTATTGACCATAGGCAGCAAAACTCATGAATAGAACTGAAAATAATGAACAAAGAAACCAAAACTCAGAAACAATGCCTAGTTTGATCAACGCACCTGTAACATAGTGAATTTGAAATGCAGCGCACCTACTACACTCGGGAAGTGCGCTGAATTTCAGATTCACAGAACAGAGAGTGCGCTGGGCCAGGGACGAGTTTTTGCTTGGGTTTTGGGTCACAGTTTGCAGTTCAGTTCAGGGATTTTGGCCGAGCAAGTGGTAATCAGTAAATCAACAACAGGGGTAGGTCTAAGGAGGTTACTAGAGCCACCACAAGGGCAATTAGAGAGTTTGTAAATCAGTTGTTTAATTCATAAACAAAACCTGGAGATTGACTGAAGCGACTTTTATCTACTTTGCATTTGCATAGCAAATGCAGTTCGAAAGCTACCTGGCTCAACTTCAGGCTTCGTCTGTAAGTTTATAAAATAAAGAAATGTAGATAAACAAACAACCTAGTCGCTCCCCAGTCGAGTCGCCATTTTGTTACAGGGAAAAGTGTCTATGTAGAACTGCTAATCCCACTAAGGTGTGGTAGCTACCTTAGAAACAAATAAAGTAAAGCTACTTTCGTTTTCCTTTATGAAATATAGATGGGAGAAGAATAAAGGAAACCAACCTCTGTCTTGCACTTGGTTCCTAGTTCGATTCCTCTCTCTTTTGATAGTCCTTTGCTACTTGCTTCCTTGTACATCCAGCTTCACAGAGTACCTGTAGAATCAAAGTAGCATAACACTATACAAGAACGTGGATCTATTATCATAAACAATCTAGGGTCAGATGTAAATTGACCATACAAATACATGAAACATAAATGACACAAGAGTATGGAGGAAAACTTGAATAGCTTTATTGATAATCAAGAAAGAGCCAAGAGAGTTACAACCAGTTGTTTTGACCCAGCATCATCCTCTCAGCAAGTAAACCCCTCTCCACCTCATGCAAAGCTTAGATCACCCAACACTATGATGTTGCCTCAAGAAACCAACAACAATTCCTTACAAGATGCAAAATTCCAGCCCCTGGATCTCTAGGATGAGGGATCCATATATAGATATCTGTAAGGGAGATGAGTCAGCTTGTGATTTGATTAGTGTCTTCCCTCTGATAGTTCTTGCTTCCACTTGGAGATTGATGATCTCTTACTCATCCTTGGTCGAATTTAGAATGGCAAGTGTCACGGGAGAAGTTTCTGGAAGATTCCATGCTTCTCCACCTCGCGGATTGACACTACCATTTGTCTCTTCTCACCCATCGCACCCCATAGAAGGGATTTTTGAAATGCAATGCACCCACTGAGTGTACTTAGGTGAGATGCAACGCACTTTACCTATGGAGCAGGTGAAATGATCCTGTTTTGACCAGTTCTGAGTGTTTTTTCATGGAGAACTTTTGGGAGAAGCTCTAATCAGTTGACCTTGTTCCTTTAGGGGTTGGAACAACACTTTTAGGGACTTAGGAGCCCTTGGTTTATGGACATTTTATGCTTGGGGTTGCAGTGCCCAAAAATGTCTATAACACCAGGGACCAAGTTCAGTTGGATTTTCCCCATCTCATGGAGGCACTCAAGAAAATGGGGACTATTGATTCAGAAGGGGGGAGAACTAATCCAAGTGGATATTGGTGGCCACCTGCCTATTCCACTTGGACCCCCACAATTATTTCTTTCATTTTCCTTAATTGTAGCACAATTTACTATTTTTAGTAGTTTTTCGGATCTTGAACTCCAGGAGCCGTTTTGAGGTCCTAAACGACTTTTTTTTGGAAAAATAGAAAAACCATAACTTGAAATAGGGATTTTTAGTCAAACTTTGCAGTCTTTAGATAAATATTTCTAATTAGGTATTTTGTCAAACGGTGGTCATATTACAAGATTATGACCCCGTGAAGTTTATTTACCAATTTACCCCAATAGGGCCCATAGAATTTTCGTGTTTCAACTCCTAGGGTTAGATTTTTGGATGTTTAGAGTTTTCCATTGTTTCTCAATAACAAATAGGACTTTGATCCTCATTGTAACATAGTTCAGAAGACATGTAGTTGCCACATATCTTCTCATAGATAAGCTACCATCGCCTAAGTTAGTTTATTTCCATTCTGCATGTAAACAATTTTCAGTGCTTTGTTATTAATGAATTGAAGTTTTGTTTTCATTGTATCTTCATGTTTCTATTCATATTTGTATTTCATTTTTTTCCTTCATAAATCTATATCAAAGTATTGGTAAATTAAAAATGCCAAGTGGACTTTTAGATTATAAGTTACAAAGATCACAAAACATGTGATGTTATGCTACTTAATGTTTGTCATGTTCTCTTAGGCAGGCTTTGGCAGTTTGACAGGGGATTAATCCATGATGGAAGAATTAATACTTAGAATTTTTAGAATGATAGAAGAAAAATGAGACCAAGTCTTGGTAAATTAACAATGGCAAGTGGAATTTCAGAGTGGAAGTTACAAAGATCATGTAACATGTGATTTTGTGCCACTTTATGTTTGTCATGTTCTCTTGGGTAGGCCTTGGCAGTTTGACATGGGAGTGATCCATGATGGAATAAGTAGTACTTACACTTTTGAGAATGTGGAATAAAGAATACACCCATACCTTTGAAAGATGAGAATGAAGCCGAGGAGGTAAATCATAAAGTGTTGATGATTAGTGGTAAATAATTCTTACACTAGATAAAAAAATGAGGAGGTAAATTTTGCATTGATTTACAAGCTAAGAATAGTTATTCATAGCCCAAATTTGACAAATATTCTTGTAAAAATTGAAGATTTTATAAGTGAGTATGTTGATATTTTCATGGATGATTTACTTAATGAAATACCTTCAATAAGAAGCATCATCCATCTTATAGATCTCATTCAATGAGAAAATTTACCAAACAATATAGCTTGCAAGATGACACCAAAGAAAAATTAAGAAATAAAGAATAAAGTAGAAGAATTGGAGAACAAAGGGCTAGTAAGGGAGATGATTAGTCCTTATATTATTCCAATAATGTTACCTCTGAAGAAGGATGGGCGTTGGAGAATGTGTACATATTTAAGAACAAACAAGATGATCATAATCAGATCCTTTAAGGAATTACCATATATCAACTAGAATGACATTGTTTATAAGTAATTTGGAACATGTTATTTCTCATTTGGAGGAGTGAGTCAGTCTCTAGTCACCAATTTTGAAATTTTACAACTGTTTCCAAGGAACATGCTTTATAAGGTCTGTTTTTATTACAGACCATCTAGATGAGCTTGCAAGCAATGTGATCATTGAATGTGGAAAAACCTTAATACTAGATAGTGATGGGCTTTCCAACCAAATTCGATATGAAGGGAGATATTTTGGTCAAGAAAAATGAATATTTAAGTAGGGAAAATCAAGAGTGGTTTTCAAGTCATAATGTTACTAAAAATATTGAAAATTGCATTATAATGGAAGGAATGGTCTAGTGAAATTAGAGAAGAAAGAATAATATAGTAATAAAAATATATGATAAAGGATTGGAGACAGTGGTATGTGCTAAGAAAAATGGATTAGGTAATACAACACCTATTTTTTTTGCCCTGTCTCCTATTGAGGCAAGTTTGTCACTTGAAGGGATGCTGACCCAACTTTTCAACCTTTAGAGGGTAAATTTATTGAGATTGTAACACTATGATATCCTATACAGAATCAAATGGAGGATTACAGTACTGTTGATTCTATCTTGCTTTGGAATTTATAATTCTCTACATTTTTGTGGAAATAACAATCTGAAAAATGCATCTCTTCGACAATGTCAAATCACTATAAAACCACAAAAAGAAAGGACAAATACTTCAAGATTTTATCTTGGAAGTGGTTCATGATGAGACCTATTGATGTTTTAGATACTACATAAAGGGTTGTGGGGTAGTGTTAATCTATTTCCTTGATTGGTTCATATCCAAATGGTAAAGTAAGCCCTTTGTTAGCTAGTGAAAACACTCAATTATTCAAATGCCATCTATCAATAAGTGAAGTAGTCGGTGAACCCAATGATGTTTTTAGGAAACACACCCTTTAGAGGATTTTTTTAAAATAGCCTCAAGCTAATACATAGGATATATCTAGGCATACTAGTATCTTTGATGAACTCATGGATAGTAGTCAATAAGGAAGTCTTTTGTTACATGGTAGTTTGATGCAGGTGAATGATCATATTGTTTCCTAATTATCATAGGTTCTAGATATTTTTGGGTTTGTATAAGGGTGGAGGAGTTTTTCCAAGTCTATTATGCCTCCATAACCTTCTTCATCTCACGTAATGAGCCACCAAATAACAATTTACTTGTTTTAGAATATTTGAGCATGCAAGAGTTTTAGAGTAATTTTAGAAATTAGATTTGATTTCTCTAACAATGGAAAAAGGGTTCGAGTTATCTTCTTCATGAAGTATAAACTAAGATGTAAGCATTGTTGTTTGATGTGTATGGAAAGTAGGTATTATTGGAAAAACATTGTGGATGTTTCTAACTTTTATATAGGTTCTATTGCATATTTTAATTTATTCTTTTGTTTCTTGGTTGAAACTCTACTCAAGGTGTGATCTAATTGGAATTGAGGGTTGAATCTTGTTATGAAAAATACTTAGGGGGTGGTGGGGCACGGGCAAGGGTGAATCAGTATTTTTAAAACCACGTATATTCAGACTACTAATTTTTTCATAGTTTCCATATCATGTTTAACTTAACCATTGCATCCTTATTTCATTAGACATTCAGTATGCAATAAAGTGCATATAAATCATAACACATTGGTAATGCATCAACACATAAGGCACTAATATTTTAGGTGGAAACCCGACGTGAGAGAAAACCATCGTTTTTGTTGTCCTTGTCTTCTTCTTTTATTATAAAGAAATATTTATTACATTAAGGTCTTGTACTAGCGCATACTCTTTCCAACAAGGAGGCTCCTACCTGTAGGAGGCTACAACTTCCACTCGTTCTCTGGCACCTACTGGAAGGGATCTACAACCCCTTGATCAAGTTTACCAACTATCACTAGAAGGAAGCTACGAATCCCTCTCTTAAGGATCTAAACCTTAGCACCTAGTGGACTGCATTTCACAATGTTTCATGTTGGATCCACATGTCAATCAACCATTAGAAACACGCAGGACACCTTTCATCTATTTTCAAACTGAACCTACACCAACAATAAGCCCAAAATAAACCACTAAAGATACTAACTCACTGAAGCACTATAAACCAACTGAATCATTGAAACATCAAGCCACTAAATACTAAAGAAAACCAATCCCTGATCGAGCCAAGACACCATTCAACAAATTAAGATAATAATCAACCAATTATTGATTAACCCGACTGCTAGATACCAGTCATTTGTAAATACCATAGAAACAATCTATTGTCATTACAAACTCTGATGATATTCGCCTCATAATATATACACGACTAGTCTGAAAGATGGCCACAGATATATGCGCGACCGGTTTGAAAGATTCCCACATATATATGCGCTTCCTATTTATTAAACCCCCATACAGATCTCAAATCACTAAATACTGAAACACTATCAAATTGAATCACTAGATCATTGTACTGAAATATTGAGTTACAACAGTAACCAATAATAGATATATCAATATTTAATCACTAATTACATAAACACAATTCCACGAATTTATCATTGATCAATATACCAAGTCACACCCAAACCAATCTAATCTACACTGTCAAATACCAACCATGCTGCTCAAGACATCCTTGAAATATATTAGGAAATAATACAGACTTCGTCAGCTGTCATCAACAAGCATCAATTCAAACCTTAGAATATATATGTGACTTCCATTAAACATATCTTTGTATATACATGTTTCCCATGTATAAAAATTGCGTACAATTATCAATATACTGAATGCCAAACATTCCTAACACATAAATATATCAACATCTAAATATTTGTTACCAATCCAGATTAGGAAACAATAGAAATTATATGATCTCATAATATATACGCAACTAATATGATGTAGATCTGCATATGTACATGGTATTTAGTAATGAAAAATGCATACATATTTTAAGTTATTGAATCACATCATTGTTGTGAACACTATTATCACCCCAAGAAACTCTCCTAGGTTGTAGCTCGAGGATGCTCAGGAACATTACAAACTCAATTCAATGTTGGAAATGGATGAATGGAAGGAATGATGCTTGTTCAAGCCAGATAACCACTTCTACTATGCTTAACTCCAGACATGTGTGAACACCCCCAGACTACAAGGCTTTAGACCACCAATTACTCACGGTTTAAGGATTGGGTGAATATGGAGAATATTGACCACACCAGCAGATGCACAGGACCATGTGATGGCGGCTACAACTAGTAAAGAGGTCTATAAATTTAATTCCCTAGTGTACAGATAGGATGACAGCTCTCTGTCACTAAGTGAAAGAAACCTAAATAACACATTCTCTGATACATGCAAGATTTAAACACAGAGGTAGGATGACAACTCCTCTAATGCTATACATCAAGAGTTCAGGAAAACTGCATATCGGGCACAACCTAGAACAGAATAGAAATGGAAAGTGAGCAATTAACAGCAAAATAAGCTTGTATTAGCTGAAAATTAAGACGAGACGCTGCAAGTATCAAAGTAGTTACAGTCTCCAGAAGTTGAACCTTACATCAAAACAACAACCATCAACCCTGATTACATCTTGTTTCTGGGTATATATAGAGTTTCATTACAAAGGCGCTTGGCCATTCTAAGTATGGAGGGGTCATAATTGACCACCAACCACTTTAACTGCTTGATGGAGTTTCTAGTGCATTAACTTGCTGTAGTGGATGAATTTTGATCTTCTCGGGTGCTCTGCTGTCCTTTCAGGCGGCTGTAGTGTCCTTATTCACTAAGTCCCATAACTGTTAAATGTAGCTACTTACTCATGCTTGGTCCTTTTTCTTCTCGGCCACACTATTTTTTGAATGTGGTCGCTGAGGAACAAATGCAAACAGTACCGAAAACTGGTTATCTTAGTCCTTCGAGTGCATAGAGCAGTTAAGAGACACGGACTTCGTAGCAGGTGGATGGATCGGATGGAGGAACGAGATTAGCTATCGGATCATGCAGACAGATGGTGGGGATCGGTCGATGGAGGGTATAAGGAGATATGGAGGTAGAGTGATCATGGGCCATTGGATCTCAGGTGGGCAGATCCAACGGTCATCGGGTGGAGGAGATGCGCGAGGGTTAACTGGCAGAGATGAGCAGTTTCGGGGGTAGGCGGTATTGATCACATCGCTTTTGGATGATGGGTGGTAAAGGTACCAGGGCGCGCGATACCATTCAGAAGGTGACGCGTGGTAGTGGAAACCGCCCTCTATCGCGCGTTAACCACCCACTATCGCGTGGTAGTGAAAACCGCCCTCTATGGACCCTGCTGGAAATATCCTCTTTTACATTACTCCTCAGTCCATAAATGAGATGATGCAATTCAAACCAACTCAGCCTTTGGTCCCCTTTTCCATGAAAAATCTGCTGGATCAAGCCTCAAAGTTGCCCTCTGCAGAAATTGACCGAGTTGCCAAGCTATTTATGCCACCAGACCGTTACTCTAGATTCACAATCCCCTATCACCATGCTTGGTTTACTGAGGAGGGAAAATTGCTCATAGATATGATTTCCTACATCCTGGGGTTCAGAACGAGTGAAATTGTAAATGAGACTGCCTTTACCTTGATGTCTATCTTTACTCCAGGACAACCCCCTGCTGTCAAGTATGACTATGCCACCTTCATAGCCAACAATATTCATTAGCAGTTTATGAACTTAGAGAGGGAAAGGGTATTCAAATACACCCCATATATCTATCATTTGCTGCTATACTATCAGTCTGAAAGTTTCCCGGTTTTCCTTAAGAAATTGGATGCTAGGGGGGAGCAAAGGTCTGTGATATTTTGGTCATCAGTGTTCCATCATGTTAATCTCTCCCCATACACATACTGTGAGTTCATTGACCTTTTTATCTATCCAGCCACTTGCCTATTATCAGGAGATCCTCCTCCTACGCTCATTGCTGAAATGCAGAGAATTCTACATCTCTCAAAAGGATACAGCATTGGTGACTGGTACTACTACCAGAACCACACTGTAATAAGGATCTATGGCTGTGAATTAGCCCCATGCAGACTACCAAAATATGTCCCCATGAGACTCTTTGCCTTGGAGTACTATCGACAGTTCAACAATGCAGACTTGAAGCACTTCTATGGTGCTAGGAAAAAGGCACAGCTTAAAATAAGACATCAATTGGGCCCCTTTATCTTTAATAAGAGGGAAGAAGCATGGAAGGATGTTGATGAGATTTTGAGAGAAAAACGTAAGCTCAAACTAATTTCCATTGGTCACCATATGACCCTGAACATTTCATAAGCTTTAGAAGAGTGAAAAAAAAGCTCACAGGGTATCCCCACCACAGAATCCCTGAAATTGAACAATATGCCAATCAACAAGAATGGATAGAGGGCACACTTGTGGAATAGCTTACTGAAGAAGAGATAACAAAAAAAGCAATCAAGAACCTTGAAAAATTGGTTGACTTGGAATCTTTTGGACATGTATTTTTCACAGCTCCTTGGCACCTTGGAGAAGGCACCTCATCCACCACAACTTCCCAGAAACCGGCTCAAGTAAGTGCTCCACTAGCAGGAACATCTAAAGGAAAAGAGGTGCAACATTCAAAACAACAAGTGCACCAATCTGAGCAGCAAGAGACAATGGCAGACCGGTCGGTTTCTACAGATGAACAAAATCAAGGGCAAGACCCTTCAACTCAAGCGAAGGCAACTGAAATACCAGTGTTACAGACTCCTCTTAATGAGGAAATGGCCAAGAAAAGGGATAGACATGAAGAGACTCCTACAGGGACATCTACAGATCAGCAAGGAGAAAAGAGACAAAGATTGAATCTTTATTCAGAGGAAGAATTGCCAGAGGGGCCAACTAAATAGCAAGTTCCCCCAAGTATGGAGACATTAGCCAGCTCCTTCCAGCTAGAGCAAGAAAGACAACAAGGTGTTGAGGTCACATCCACCAGGCAACAGAGCAGACAGGGCTCTGATATCAAAAAAGCAGTCACTGATATTAAGGCTAGAAATGAGCCAATGAGGTTCCAGCTTTACAACCAACTGCTAAGAATGGCTCCCACTAATCAGCAAAGGCTAATGGCAGCCTATGACATCCAAGAAGGGAAAATGACCCTCAGTCATTTCAGACCTACAATGCAACAACCACAATCAGCTGCTGACTATATTAGAACCAATATGGAAGTTCTCGCTAGGGATATCCATCTAATGGACCAGATTGAATTACACAAGCAGACCGGCGAAATGGTATATTCTACCTTGACAGACAAAACATTGTTGGCCCATAGATTACAAAATTCATTGCATGATATTGCTACCCAACTAGAATTGGAGAAAGCTTCATCACAGGCCAAGGACAATAGAATCAAATCCTTGGAGGAGATTATTATAGAGTTGGGACATGATCCCCAGGATCCGAAGGGCATTCAGGCCTTGATCAAAAAGAAAGAGGAAGACATATCAGCCCTCAAAAGACAACTCAGGCAGCTAGCTACACTACATCCTCAAACCACAGAGGTAGCACAACAGAAAGAAGAGAAGGATGTGGTAACTTTGCTTATGAGCTTGCATAAAAGATTGATAGAAATAGAGAGTGCGTTGGAGGCATCACTACAAGGAAGACAGGGAGAGTTGGCCTCTCAGCCAATTCAAACAACTCACATTCTTACAACTGCTCCTCCTATAACCACCACAATAGTCCCTCCCATTGATCCAACATCAGTAGCAGGAACCTCAAGTTCAGCACCAGTTTCAGCAACAACTACAACAACATCAGAGAAAGAGGCCAGCCTGAGCATGGAAGATATGATGAAAGAAATAAAGGCCCTGGAAGTACAGATGGTAGAATTGAAAGAGGCCAAAGAAAAGCTGGCCAAAATTGAGGAAAGATATGACAAATCAAAGATGGATGTAGCTGAGAAAACAAGGGAAGTGAAAACCCTGGAGAAAAGGATAAAGGAGCTGGAAAAGGAGCTTACTCTTGATAAGACTCTAGCTGAAGTCAAGAGAATTTTGTGGGCCAAGATTGGCCAATCCATTACAGACCAATGGCAATCCATTGAAACTATACATGAGCAGATGGAATTGATAGGCTTGGCTCAGTTTGAAAATCAAAAGGCTAGAGCATCTTTAGGAAATATGCCTGAGCAAGCCAACAGAATGATCCAATTCCTAAACACTCATACCAAAGAGTAGTTGGTAGCAATAGGTATCAGGAATAGGACTGATACCATCTTACTAGTGAAAAGGGTGCTGACCTTAAGGAATTTTGTGCAGACTCTGGAAAGAAAATGCCAAGAAATGCAGGCAGAGGTGAATGAATTCAGAATAAAGTTTGCAGCATTACAGAGCAGCGGGCTACCCAGTTTAGTAACAACGCTGGAAGATTGCTGTCACATGAGCATTATGCCAACAGTGTAGATAACTATGCCTCCAATCAAATCATAGGGTCCTCGAGCACATCAGAAGAAACAGGGCCTCCATCTGGACAGAGTCTCTATGACAAACTCGAAAATCTATTCTACAATGAATATGAGATAAACCACCTATTTGAAGTCCAGCCCAACTTTTACCGATACACTGAAGCTAATGAAACACTGATAAAGATACAAAGACATCAGCTGCCTACAGAGGATTGGTGGAAAGGAATGATGGAGACATTGCTCAGGTAAATTTTGTTTTTAATTCTTTTTGTCAGCTACAGGTCAGCACATACAGATGGCACGGTCCACCTCTCAAAGGGAAGAAAAAAACAAAAAAGTAGAAATTGAATGGTGACTACAGCTCGTTAATGCAAAGAAACTGAGCACCAATGATAAAGGCCAAGACAGTGACAAACAACATAGCAGCATCAAGGCAGCAAACATAGAAATCAATGCGTAGTGACCAGCCGACTCACTCAGCCCAGAAAGTCAAAATACCTCTGACAAATTGAACAGCTAGCACATCCATATTTACTGCAGCATTTATTCCCTCATTTACTGCTTCTTAAGAGTTGGTAAAGGAAGTTATGAGTTCAAGACTTATCTTCATGATATTTTGTATCTCATGTTTTGTATAAATACCCCCCCATAATATGTATTTGGGGTTGGTGATTTTCTTTCTAGACTGCGCTGTAATTTTTTGAGACTATCTAATGCAAATGGCTGTTGAAGTTCATGGTTTCTGGACCGCCTGAATGTGCAAATGGTGTTTTGGGACCTGCTACATAATTCCTGTGTCATCCAATGGAACAATAAGTAATTCTAAACTGTGTTTTATGTTTTCTGTGTTTACAAATTTCATATATGTTCCATAATCTTAGTAACAGAGAAGAAGAATAGCCCAAGATTTGTTTCAATGCACCCTGTGCTCAATCTCTACTATTAATTATGTTTTCTTCAGAATTAGTCATGAATATGAATTCTTAACTGCTCATGTTCGCACTAATTCCTTCATTTTGAATACTATCTAGGAATTCTTAATTGCTCCTGGGTAATATTCATACACCTTCCCTCGGCTGGCATAATGAAAGATACTTGATTGCCTTTCATTCCCTGAATTCATTCCATCAATTTCCTATTGGCATTATGAGACAAGTGTTGTCCTTGATGGAAAATCACATTAATGACAAATCATAGTGCAGAAGAATAGCAGCAAGGAATTGATGATCAGACTACAAGTATGAAGAGAAAATATATATACGCAGGTTCACTATATACCAAGTAGGGTATACACGCAGGTTCACTATATACCAAGTCGCATATACGCAGGTTCGCTATATACCAAGTAGGGTATACACGTAGTTTCATGCACGGAAAAGCGCGTACATGTCGGAAAGCTTATTTTTGGGTCCGTGGTATTTAGACCTATGGTTTTGGTCTGTGGTATTGCACCCATAAGTGTTGATCCCAAGTATTGGGTCGATGGTATTGTTTTATTATGGTTTTGGTCTGTGGTATTGAGCAAGGCCTAAGACTATAAAAGGAGAGGAAGATCATTAGGCAAAGTGAGTTCAGAAAAGTCTGGAATATCTGATGAAGTATGAGATCCAGTATGCAGGTTATGGGTTGATGATGCATTGCTTGATCTGACCTAAGGAGGGATCTCACCGGTTGATGGAGAACAAGATCTAAGGAGAGATCGGGATCAAATGGTTTGAAATGAACTATCTTTATATGGTTGATTATGCTTATTCTAGATCTGCATACTGACGCATGTAATATAAATGTTATGAGTATGATTGATCTCTGGTACAGCTGCAAAATTATAAGAAAATATTTTTATATCTGTACGCGGGTTGGCCTTGGAAAAAGTGCGTATGTACGCGGGTTTGATTCATCATAGTAGCGTATACAATTTGAGCTATGATGTCTAAAGTTACAGGTGGTTCTGACTGTTGATGAGTTATGATGACTGTTTAATGGTGTCAGTATTATGCATATCTTGGTTGGATGATTGTGTATTGATGGATGAGAACTAATATGGATCAAGATCATAATGACTCATATTTATGTGATCCAGTGGACTAGATCTGAGTGCTAACACATATATTATCCTTGTATATGTAATGATCTGGTTATGTCTGAAGTCAGGAAGTGCAGAGAAGTTATGAATAAGTAATTAATGACATATACGCTGGTTCACCTTGATGAAGTTGCGTATACACGCAAATTCAACACTTCCAAGTAGCGTATGCACTATGATGCATGTTTTTGATGATACAGTTGGTTCTGATTGATTTTGCAGAGTTCTGTGACTGTGTTGATTGACAGGGTTTCAGTGATTCAGAGATTGATGATGCTAGTAGTGATTGTTTTGAGCTTCAATGATAGTTATGGGTCCAGTATGAAAATTTGATGAAACGTGGCCTTCTAATTATAGTGTTGTGCTTCAGGAGTATCCAGTCTGAAAATGTATGAAACGTGGTACCTGGAGAAGAGAAGATTGTAGGTAGGCACCTACGTACTAGTATCTTAGCTAGTACAAGAGCAAAGGGGGTTGGAGCTCCCTTCCAAGAGAGTCTGGAGAATGAGAGAAGGTTGTAGCCTTCTGCAGGTTGTAGCCCGCGTGCTGGTAAAGGACTGCACCTGTACATTGTAAAAGAAGTTTCTTAATAAAGGAAGATAGAAACGAATTGCAGCAGGTGGTTTTCACCGACATTGGGTTTCCACCTTATATCATGGTGTTCATGTGTGCTTCCTGTTATGTTTTACTTCTCCTGCTTACTGTTCATATAGTTAATGAAGTTTTGATGCACTAACTAAAGATCAACACTTAATGGATTAACTGAATCATAAGTATTTTGGATATACGCTAGTTGCTTTAGACATAGTTGCGTATACACGCGGGTTCCCTTGAATGAAGTAGCATATATGTATCTAAGTATGGAAATGAAAAAGTTTTATTGATTTGATAATACTGATTCACCCCCCCGCCCCCCCTCTCAGTATTATTTCCAACATTTCCACACTTGAAAATTGTTCTGAGACTGCCTATCTTGCTCTGTAGCATTACCATTTCCCAGAAACACTTTCAGCACTACACCATCATGGACTCCATTGCCCAATGGAATAGACTGTCTTAGAATTTCACCCCAGATCTGCTTGAAATCACCATCCAACAAACTTAAAACAAAACCTGTGCATAACAACTAGCCTAAAATACTCCAAAAATAAAGCTAAATTACAAAGAGAGAGCTCTCTCTGGTTGTAGGTAGGCGAGGGCCTGCAGCTAAAAGATTGGTTAGTGGTTACCTCGGTTGTATTCCCTCCAGGAGGCAGGGAACAACCTAAGTGATAAAAGGCCCATTCACACAACAGTTGTCCAGCAAGGGGTAGAATACTTCCTATTAATAAAAGACCTTGCCATAGCAGTAGCTAAACTCCGATGGAAGACTTACAATCATAATGTTCAGGAAAGAGAGCCATTGAATTACGAAAATTTTAAGTTAGCTGCTGATCTCTTGGTTACATATAGTAACCTCATTATGAGAGAAGGCCCATATTGGCTAGGTTGTAGGTTTCAAAGTCTAATTATCTGGTATCCTGTAGTAGGGTATAAGGCCCTATATGAATTGCCTGAAGGCCAGATAGGGCATATTTTTGAAGTTTTAGCTAGACATCATGGTTTTAGACCACTACATGAAAATCCCTCTCCAGCCTATTCCCTAACTTCTTTGCATGTCAATTACAATGTTTTCATGAGGGCTTGAAAAAGGGTAAGCAGGGGGCTGTGTTGAGCATTGGAAAAGGTATGTATTAACCACTTATTTCTTTATCTTTTCCTTTGAAGCATAACTTATTTACATTGTAAGATGGCAATATGTTAAAGAATTATGATAAAATTAAGGAGATTTGTGATTGATGCAAAATGACTAATTATTGTCTTTTTCTATACAAAAAGTGAAGAAAATGGAAAATCACTATTCAGGAGGAAAAGACAAAGTAGAAGCAACTGTTGTCCCTTTGACAGGAAGCCATATCCAGACGAGGAGATCAAGATCAGAGTGCATGATCTAGGAAAAGGAAGAGGAAATGCGGCATCAGCGGAAGTAGACAAAACGATAATTATGTTAGCTACCTATACCAATAGGTTTCATTTTTTATGATTGGCAGGGAAAGTGCCAATATGATCTACTTTGGTGATGCAAAGATCTCATATTTTTGTGGAAAAAACCTATCTACAGTTGGTTGATGTTGTCCTACTTCTGAATGGGTGATCCAACAGTCTAAGCTGGGTCATGCCATATTTCAATTTTTTGTTCTGGACTAGAGAAAGAAATCTGTCCAAACTGTTCAATCTTGGTAGATCAATAGTTAGGTAGAGAATGAAGGTTCCCAACTGCTTAATCTGGGGCCTTGGAAGTAATAAGGCTAGCCTTAGATAGAAAATCAAAAGAAAATGCCAAAGGAAAAGAAAAGGGCACATGAGGGTTTGCAAGTCTAACTACACCCTCCTTGAAGTAACAAAAAATGCTAGGCAATAGAATGGGTAGGTAGATGGGGTTGCAGAAGCATGATTTCTTTCATATCAATGGCCTAAGCAAAGGAAACACATGGTGGCCAGTGCAGATCTTCCTATTCAGCAGCTTTGTAGCAGCAAAAGTGAAGCATGTCTAACTTCCCAATCATTCCCCATCATACTCCTTGCTAACATCCCACTATCACCTTGGTTCATGACAGGAATCAAACTCATTGATTGATGCTTGTTTCATAAAGAGCCACATTTCTTGTGTAAAAATCTTTTCATTTTGATCTACTCCCCTAAACTAAGTTTGTTTCCTTAAAAACTTAGTCTTTTCATCCTCCCTTCCATATCTCCCATCCAATACTAACTACTAACCCTATCTATACTTAACTCCCTAATTCCCCTTTTCCCTATCATCATATTACTATTATATATAGAAAGCCCCAAAGTATATATTCCCCCTTCCCCTAGGCAATATAGCCTTATAGTCCTAAAGGGTTGAAGTGCAAAGAAATCAAAGCGCTAAAGGCAGAATAGCTCCAACATTATGCCTCGGGATTAAATTAAGATCCGCTTGATTTACAGCCCTAACTCCATTTGGCTTATAAACCATCGCTAAACCCACTTTTGCCGCTTATCCAAAGTTCTTGTTACAATGTGCATTTCGCAAAAAACAAAAGGAAATTATTAAAATAGTGCGTCGGGTCCCGCCATATCTTGTTGGCAATTTGCCATCCCGTCGTCCGTCGGATCTGGGCCCTCCCATCCGATGGCCCACATCCATATCGGACCACCCCCGATGCCTGTACGTTAGCACCCGAAAAATGTCAGAGGGTGACGTCAGGGCTCGGCCACGCGTCACTCTTGAGTTGTATCGGGCGGCCTCCTGCCAAAACCGCGCCCGTACAATAAGCGGTCCGATATTACCGCTTACCGCCTTTGTTTACCGCCCACCATGTCACGCCTACGTCACTACCACCTCAGCGTCGCATCACCGCTCCATTCGCCATCGCCCTGAGCTGTCCGCCACGTCCCCCATCCACGCGGACCACTAACTGGCTGCCACGTCACCTTTCCGTACCCGACCCCACCCGATGACGTCATGCTGACATCATCCAAAAAACGCGCCAAAGCCCAAAATGTCCATATTTGGCCAAAAATCACGGTTTTTTCGCACTTTTCGACAAAAGACCACTGTGCTCCCTGCATGCATTTTCACGACCATTTCGCCACCAACCTGCTGAAACTCACTCCAGAGCCGTGGCTGCCTACAAGTCAACTCGAACCAAGCCTCCACCATTGCGTTGCGACCAGGTATTTACTACATTCTTCTTGTGCCTGGTCTATTCCGTTCGGCACTGTTAAAACACCGTAAAACTGCCAATTTCACCGAGAATTTAAGCTGCATTGCCCTGCAACTAAGTCAATTGCCCTCATATTAGCCAATTGTGCCCAGTTGTACCTCAGTTACCCTATTGTCACTGCAAATCCTCCAAGTTTATATCAACCTACTGCGCAAGCATTGCATTTGCCCGCAATTTGCTAAAATTCTGCTTAAAACACACAAAAACCATGGAAACTCCAGTTGCATTGAATATTACACCATTAAATGCCCCACAAAGAGAGCTAGAATGGCTGCCCCTGGATGACAGGGACTACCAAATGGCAGAGGGAATCCCAGATTACAGCAAGTACCACATTCATGTGCTCAATGATCTCAAAGCCAAACATCTCAGTGGAAATGATATTCTAGGGATTTGGGACTCCAATTTGCCTATTTTCAATCTCCCTCAAGTCAATATCCTCCCAGATTTGATACATCGATGCAGTGCCAACTATGACCCATGTCAGAGAGCTGTCCTCAGTTCCTCAGGCTCAGTTTTGTTCCATGTCACCCCTGAGGCCATAAATCAAATGCTGCACTTTCATACTACAAAGCCATTGACTCCTATCTCCATGATGGATTTGATAAAGCAAGGAGGCAAGCTGTCCAGTGCCCAGATTATAAAGATCAATCAATTATTCATTCAATCAGGCTCTCAAACTGTGAGGACCCCTCCTATAGGAAATGTATATCTCAATGAGTTGGGCAGAATGCTTGTGGATATGATCAGTTATGTCCTGGGATACAGATCACCTAAGGATGTTGATGAAACCATTCTGGCCATGTTGTCTATCTTCTCCCCTTGGAAGCCTCCTTCTGTTCACTATGATTATGCTGCATACATTGCCAATAAAATTCATGAGCAATTGATGAATCTAGAGAGGGAAAGGATATTTAGATACACTTCTTACATCTATCACTTGTTTCTATTCTATCAGCCAGATAGCTTCCCTATTACTCTTAAGAAGTTTGATGCCCAAGGGAACCAAAGGTCTGTAGTATTTTGGTCTTCAGTCTTTCATCACATATATTTTTCACCATATAACTACTGTGAATTCATAGACCTGTTTATCCATCCAGCCATGTCCTTGCTGTTGAGTGCCCGTCCTCCAAGATTGACAGATGAGATGCAAAGAATCCTCCAGCTCTCAAAGGCCTACAACATTGGGGATTGGTACTTCTACCAACACCATACAGTGATCAGAATATATGGTTATGAGTTAGCCCCATATAGGTTACCAAGATATGTCCCTATGAGACTCTTTGCCTTAGAATATTTCAGACAATTTGGAAATGCAGACATGGTCCATTTCCACAGCAAAAATAAGAAGGTACAACTCAAAGTCAGGAACCAACTAGGCCCATTTATTTACAATAAAAGAGAAGAGGCATGGCAAGAAGCAGATAAGATCCTGCAACGCCTCGGGTTGCAAACCAGTTTCCTCTGGATACCCTATGATCCCAATCATTTCATTAGTCTTAGAAGGGACAAATATAAGTTGGCTAGCTATGATCATGTCAGATTGCCTCATATTGAAAAGTATGCAAATCTATTAAGATGGAAAGAGGGCACTCTAGAAGAGGCAAGTACTAAAGAGGAAATAGCACTACAAGAAGCCAAGAAACTTGAAAAGGAAGCTGACTTGGAACATTGTGGGCAGGTTTTTTCTCTTCCTCATATTCAACTTGGAGCAGCCGCCTCATCTTCTACAGCTCCCCACCAAGCAGCTCAAACTATTCCTGAAGCAGCTAGCACAGAAAAGGGAAAAGAGATGGAGCCGGATCAGCCACTCCCAACAGCAGAACAGCAGAAAGAGCATCCCAAACAGCAAGGAGAAATGGCTGAGGCCCCTATATCTACAGAGCAACAGGCTCAAGAAAGTGTGCCTCCAAGGCAGGAAACACTAGTGGATGCCTCGGTGCTCCAAACCCCATTGAATGAAGAGAGAACCAGGAAGAGGGATAGACAGCAGGACACTCCCCTCACTACATCAACAAGTCAACAAGGGGAGAAAAGGCAAAGATTAAATCCTCTTTCTGAAGAAGAGATGCCTATTGGGCCATCCATGGGTATGGGCCCCCCTAGCATGGAAGCATCATCCAGTTCCTTCCAACAGGAACAAGAAAGAACACTTGGAGGAGAGGTCAGCTCCTCAAGCCAGCAAAAAAGGGCAGAATCCAGCATAAAGTAGCAATTCATTGATATTAAGAAGAGGAATGAGCCAGTCAGACTTCAGCTTTACAATCACTTGCTCAAAATGGCTCCCACAAACCAACAGAGGCTTATGTCAACATATGACATAACAGAGGGGAAGATGACTATGATTCATTTCATGCCTACTATGCTGCAGCCATAGTCAGCTGCAAATTACATAAGAACCAACCTTGAGGTATTTGCAAAGGACATCCACCCAATGGACCAAATTGAGCTACATAAGCAAACGGGTGAGATGGACTACTCCTTTCTTGCAGACAAAACCTTTCTAGCACACAAACTGCAAAATAGTCTCCATAATACTACTGCCCAACTAGAATTGGAGAAAACATCTTCTAAAGCCAAAGACAACAGGATTAGGTCTTTGGAAGATATCATTATAGAGCTTGGGCATGACCCAAGTGATCCCAAAGCTGTGCAGGCATTACTAAAGTAAAAAGAGGCAGATATAGCAGCTTTGAGGAAGATGGTCAAAATTCCAGCAACCCTTCACCCTCAAACAGAAGATGTTGCTCAGCAGAGAAAGGACCAAGATGTGGCAGCCATGCTGCTAACTTTACACAAGCAATTAGTAGAAACAGAAGGGAAATTGATAGCAATAGAGGGTGCACTACAGGCAGCCCTGAAACAGAAAGAAGGAGGCCAGACATCTCAGCCCCCTCAGCCAGTAATTAACCTTGAGGAAAATCCTAAAATTATCAGTCCTCCCACAGGACAAACAGCTGGGACAGGCCCTTCAACATCGGCACCAAATACAGCAGTAGCACCAGCAACAACATTAGGACAGGCACCCAGCCTTGATATGCAGAAGATGATGAAAGAGATTGAAGCTTTAGAAGCACAGATGGCAGAACTGAATCAGACTAAAGAAAAATTGGCCACAGTTAATGAAAAATATGACAAATCCAAGCAAAGTGTAGCTGAAAGAACAAGGGAAGTAAGGGCTCTTGAGAAGAAAATAAAAGAACTGGAGAAAGAGCTCTCTCTTGACAAAGTGGTGGCTGAAATCAAGAAAGTCCTATGGGCCAATATTGGCCAATCCATAACAGATCAATGGAAATATATTGAAACCATCCATGAGCATATAGATCTTATAGGCAGGGCCCAAAAGGAAAGCCAAAGAGCAAGGGCATCTCTAGGCAATATGCCTGAGATAGCCAATAGGATGATCAATGTCCTTAACAACCGCACAGGCCCTCAGCTGGCAACCATGGGTATCTCCAACAGAACTGACACCATATTACTGGTAAAAAGGGTGCTCACTTTGAGAAATCTTGTGCAAACATTGGATAGAAGGTGCCAGGAAATGCAAACAGAGGTGAACAAATTCATGGAGAAATTTACATCATTGCATAACAGAGGCCTTCCCAGCTTACTAAACAGTGCAGGAAGGTTGCTATCCCATGAAAACTATGCCAAGAGGGTAAATACATTTGCTACAAATCAGATTACTGCAGCATCAAGCACCCCAGAGGAAACAGGGCCTGCATTTGGGTAGAGTCTCTATGACAGAATAGAGAATTTGTTTTTTATCATGAATGAGATTAGACATCTGTTTGAAGTGCCTCCAAATTACTACAAGTATACTGAGGCAGATGAAACCTTAGGCACAATTTTGAGACATCAGTTGCCTACTCAGGAATGGTGGACAAGCATGATACAGACATTGCTGTGAATAAATAGATTTTCGTCAAATTTATGTACATCAAATATAAATCATCATGTTCAGATAGTTGATATATTTACTCTGACTAGAGATGAGTGGACAGAGCCAACTCAGCAAACCAATTTGGCCACTAAAGCAACACCGACAGATGCAAATGACAGGGCTGAGAGAGCTACAGCACAACAGAGCAATAAAGGGCGTATTATTCAGAATCAATGCAAAGCACCCTACAGAGCCAGTTGCCCTCAAAAGTCAAGAACTTCTGACAAATAGTAAGCAGTTGTTATGTATTCATTAAAGTAGCTTTTAATTTTGTAATAAATGTCTTTGAAGTTGGTAAGAGCAGTTATTGTGCAATAACTCAGAACTAAGATATTTTTGTGATATTTTTGTATATATGCACCCCCGCAAAGTTTATTGGGGGTTGTTGTTACTCATTTGTTAAAAAGAACTCGGCTGTATTTCCTCTGAAAGATATAATACAAAGGAGCTGTTGGTTTCCAAGAGATATGTCTGGCTCGGATGTGCTGTGATGAAATTACTGACTGCTGCAAGATTCTCGTGTTATGGCGTGATACAATAAGTGTTTTCTAACTGTATTTATGTTTTATCTCTTCTATAATTTGTCTGTGATGTATGGCGTTTAATCTTGGTAGAAAGGTAAAAGACTAGTTCAGGATTTGTCCACTAAAGACACCCTGAACTCAATCCTTACTACTAAATATGTTTTCTCCAAGGTTAGCTGCAACTGTGGAATTCTTAAATGCTCCCATTTGCTCTAATCACATGATAAGTCTTTATTCAGTAATTCTCTGTTGCGGTTGAGTAGGATTTGTTCTTCATTTCGTATCGCGCTGTGAAAGAACTCTTAATTGCCTTTCCTGTTGTAATTTATACTGTTTTCTTTGCTAAAAATCAAAGTTTGTATCATGGATACCTGTCTAGCCCTACAGTGAACCTTTCTTTATCACAGACATCAAAACCTACTCATTTCTGGACTCCACATGCCCAATGGATTGAACTCTCCTTCATATTTACATGCCCTTCTTTGAACAACAGCCAAGAACCAAAATTCAAACAAAACTCTTACCTCATAACTAGCCTAAGATTTTCAGAAAACAAAGTTAAAACTAAAAGAGAGAGCCCTCTCTGATTACAGGTAGGCTAGAACCTGTGATCCAAAGCTTGGTTAGTGGTTACCCCGGCCGTATTCCCTCAGGAGTCAAAGGGAACAACCTGGGTGTTAACATAAATGGCGACTCCGCTGGGGACTTGAATGAACTTCATAACCCCCTGTCTGATTCTTAATATTGTAGATAAAGCCTGAGTGACAGCCAGAAAGCCTTAGAAACTGCCTCTACTTTGCATTTGCAGGAGTATATAAAAGCTGCCTCAGTCAATCTTTATTCAGTCTTAAGTTCCATACAGTTGTGCTATACCTGATCAGTCCTTGTCAAATATCACTATCTTCTTAGAAAATTCTCCTAAAGAAAATCACAGAAACTGGCTCCTAAGAAGAAGACTCGCTATACAAGATCTAACCCAGATCCTGATCCATCACCTGAGTTCCAAAACCCAAACTTGATTCCAAGAATCCTTAAGAAACACAAATCAGAAGGGACTTTATCAGATTCAAGTTCTGAAGCAGGATTTCAAACTAATTTTCCAACCCCTGCTAAGGTCTCTCTACATCCTCATACCACTGTTACAAACTCCCCTAGTTCTTCATCCACTTCACAAGGTATCCTCTCAACCCCTCCATCAACTACACATACCCTTCTCATCCCCTTTCCTCCACTTGTCCCATTAGTTCCTGTTATCCCTATTGTCCCACCAAACATGGCTAATAGATATGCTCCACTGCAGTTACCTGCCAATCCAGGGCCTATGCCTCAAGATTACCAAAGCAAGATTTCTTATTTTGATGGTACTGGCTCTTATCAAGCCGTTCAACGTACTAATAAAATGCAGGACTATTTTGAAAATTATGAGATAGATGATGATGGGGTTAGAATGAAAATTTTTGTGCAAAGCCTAACAGGAGATGTAAGATCATGGTTTTGGTCACTCCCAACAAATTCCATAGCTGACCCTGAAGCCCTATATCAAACCTTTATCAACAGATGGGAGAAGAAAAAGGATCCACTTCATATTTTATCTGAATACAATACTATCAAAAGAGGTCTCCAAGAAACTGTCTTGGACTATTGTGCTCGGTTCAACAATGTCTACAATGCTATTCCCCAAAATCTCAGACCCCCACCTGATGTAGCTCTATACACCTTTCCTGATGGGTTTGATTCAGATATGGCATACCAATTAAGAGAAAGGCCTCCCCGAACTTTAGCTGAGATCCAAGACATAGCAGTTAGTGTAGAAGCGAACCTGATAGCTAGAAGAAATAGGACCAAAACTGAAAGAAAGACTACCTTTAAAGAAGAGCCTTCAGGCTGGGATCAGAAATTGGATGCAATAATCACTGGTATAAATAGGTTAGGTGACAGAGTAGAATCAGTTGAGAGGAAATCATCATGGGAAGCACCACAGAATAATCCTATCAGGAATCCCAATTTTAGAAGAAATCAAAACCCTAATGTTGGCAAGGCCAGCCCTGAACTAGAAATTACACCTCCATTCCAAGAAAACTATGCTGAAGCATCCACTTCTAACGAGAAGATAGATGATACCCACATCAATTTGATGGGCCTCAACAATGATCAGCAAGTTTTTCTGAGTCAAGAAGATCATGAGGATAATGACATCAGTCAGTTCCAAACTAGATCAGGGGAATCATTTGATTTCAAACAAGGCTATGACACAGCTGTTTTTGAAGTTCATAAGCAATACAAATTGAGAAGCAGAACTATAAATGTGACATAGCCTGAGAAAACAAAGGACACCCCACTGCCTAAGAAAGCTATTATCACAGAGCCAATTGAAAAAACTGATTCAATTACAAATGAAGTAACAATTGAAGAGGTGACTGAAGCATTTCCCTCAAATCAACAACCATTGGTTACACCACCTTTACAGCACAATCTAAGCAACACTTTTCAAAAGGTGAACAAAAAGGACAAACCTCAAGATCAGATTGAAAGTCAAGAAGAAGCCTCTAAAAATGCAATTGAGAAAGAAAAAGTTGTTAACCAGAACACCAAGATCCAATCTGAAAAACCTTTTGACTTAGAAGCTGAAATTGGTAAATTGAAGATAGCCATTCCTCTTTCAGAGCTAGCCAAACATGACATCTACAAGAAACAAATCAAGAAGTCCCTTCAACTGACTCATAATAAAGATGATGTCAATGTACTGGATGACACCCCAGAACTACTTTTCGGTCCAGAGGTTGATGGAAAGACAGGAGCTACTGGAATCTTACCCTTTTATGTCAGCTTGCATATTCATGATAAGATATTACACAATGCAATGTTGATTCAGGCTCTTCTCATAACCTTATGCCTAAGTCAGTGATGGAGAGATTGAATCTAGACATCACAAGACCATATAAGGACCTATTTTCATTTGACTCCAGCCAAGTTAAGTGTTTAGGCCTGATAAAAGATCTATGTGTGTCCCTTGTCCAGTACCCAAATAAAACAATTTTAATGGATGTTGTAGTTGCTGATATCCCACCCAAATATGGAATGATGTTATCAAGATCATGGGGAGCAAAACTCCAAGGTTCCCTGCAATTGGATATGTCATATGCCACCATCTCTGTCTCTGGGCAACCCAAGAGGCTATACAGAGAGTCACTCATGAAATACATGGTGAGCAGTGAAGAAAAACCTCAAAATTTCCCTATTTATGCAGTCCATTCAGACATGGATTCCTTCATTCTGTTCAATGAAAATATAGGTCCAATATGTGATGACAAATCTGTCTTACTTGAACAAGATCTGCATATGAGTGAGCAATCAAGTTCCCAAGAAATCAAGATTGAGAAATCAACTGATGAGACAATTCTAGAGGACAAACCAGATGAAAAACAAGACCTCCAGCTTATAATCCCAAGTCATAGAGAAGGTGTTGAAAATCCCCTAAATCAAGAGATCCTTTGGTTTCTTGAGTTTGATGGATCAGTCAACAAATTAGGGGTAGGAGCTGGAGTGTGGATTCATAACAAACAAAGCAACCATGCAGAAGGTCGAGCCTATAGGCTTAATTTCAGATGTACTAATAATATGGCAGAGTATGAAGCTCTTTTGCTAGGCCTCAAACTGGTAAAATCCTTACAGGCCACAAAAGTTTCAATCATGGGAGACTCAGACCTCATTATTCAACAAGTAAAAGGCAATTTTGTCACCAATGACAAAAGACTAAGATCATACAGATCTGCTGCTATTGAAATACTTAAGGCTTTCACTGAATTTCAAATGACCAAAATACCTAGGACCCACAACCTTCATGCACACAATTTAGCTACATTTGCCAGTACATGCAAATTGCCTTTTGAACCCAACCATTGCTTTACAGCTGAGACAAAACACAGACCTTCTATCCCAAACAATGTTAAAGATTGGCAAGTATTTGAGGATGATGCACAGATAAATAGTTTCTTAACCTTGCAGCATGAATTTTTAGGTTTGAACATTGATGTTGACTCTGTGAAAGACACACAACCACTAAGTGAACAGGACCAAACAGCTATATCACTCAAAACAGCAAATCAAATACTCTGTCCAACAACCTTTGACAAGGAAAATATACAAGAACTTAAACAATTGCATTTTGATGAAATAACTGGTGCAGAGGCTGAAGTCATACAGCTAAAAGACAATTTTCTACCAACAGGCCTAACTCCATTGGAGGACATTTTTGACTCAAATGATGTTCCTAGAAAACCAAAAATGCAACCCCTTAATGCTGCCATTGAAGAATGCAACATTGGAACTACTGAAAAACCCAAGATAATAAAATTGTCTGCCTCTTTACCTCCTGACCAGAAGCCTAAATACATTGATCTCTTTAAAGAATTCCAAGATGTGTTTGCATAGAGTTATGAGGATTTGAAATCCTATGACACCTCTGTTATTCAACACACTATCCCTCTCAAGCCTAATCAAAAGCCATTCAAGCAAAAATTAAGAAGAATCAATCCTATGCTTCTCCCTTCAATTGAGAAAGAGGTACAAAAAATGTTTAAAGCTGGTATCATAGCACCAATTAGGTTTTCAGACTGGATTTCAAATTTGGTCCCTACAAGAAAGAAGACTGATGAGATTAGGCTTTGTGTTGATCTAAGGAATTTGAATCAAGTATCCCTTAAGGACAATTATCCCTTACCAAAGATGGATCACATTCTCCAAAGAGTGGTGGGGGCTTCAAGAATCTCATTACTTGATGGATTTTCAGGTTTCAATCAGATCTTAGTCCACCCTGATGATCAAGATAAAACAGCTTTCACAACCCCATGGGGAACTTTCAAATATGTCAAAATGCCCTTTGGGTTGAAAAATGCAGGAGCTACATTTCAAAGAGCAATGGATATTGCTTTTGCTAAAGAGATTCGTGATTTCCTTGTTATTTACTTAGATGACCTCACACCTTTTTCAAAATCTGACCAAGAACATCTGAAACACTTGAGACAAATATTCATAACATGTAGGAAATATGGGATTTCCTTACATCCTAAGAAGTCTCTATTTGGTTTGGAAGAAGGTAAGCTGTTGGGTCATATCATTTCAAAGGATGGCATTAGAATTGACCCAGACAGAATACAGGCCATCTTGCAAATGCCCCATCCAAGAAATATTAAAGAATTACAAGCCTTCTTGGGAAAGATCAACTTTCTAAGGAGATTTATCCCAAACTTAGCAGAATTGATCAGATTACTAAACAACATGCTTAAAAAGGATTCAAAAGTAAAGTGGACAGTAGAAGCAAATCAAGCTTTTGAAGGTATTAAATTGGCCCTCACCCAAACCCCAGTCTTAACAAATCCTCAATTTGACAGAGAATTTATCATTTTCTCTTTTGCCTCCCAGCATACCATTGCTGCTGTCTTATTGCATAAAGATGATCAAGGGAATGAAAAACCTATTGCTTTCTTTAGTAGAGCCCTCAGAGATGCACCTCTGAAATATCAAATCATGGAAAAGCAAGCTTATTCTTTGGTCAAAGCCATCAAAGACTTTAGGATCTACATCCTATACTCCCATGTTATTGCTTATGTACCAAATCCCATTGTGAAAGACATACTGACTCAAGAAAACTTAGAGGGTAGAAGAGGAAAATGGATTGCTAACATATTGGAATTTTACATTGAGATAAGACCTACAAAACTGATAAAAGGGCAAGGTTTGGCTAAATTGATGTCTGAAGCAAACTTCCAAGCCCTGGATATTAACCAACTGGACAATGAACCGGAGCTGGTGACTCCAAAGATCAATGTAGCCTTTGAACAATCCCTCTGGTATTCTGATATCTGTTATATATTGCAAAACCTGTGTGCTCCCCCAGGATTGTCCAGAACCAAATCTAGATTTCTAAAAATGAAAGCTTCAAGATTTTGTGTTATAGATGGTAACTTACTATGGAAAAATCATGAAGGTATACTGCTGAATTGCTTGAATATGGATGAGACTAACAATGTTATGAAAGAATTCCATGCAGGTGATTGTGGTGGACATTTGTACTGGAAGTCCACTGTGGATAAGATATTAAGGCAGGTTACTATTGGCCCACTCTGTTCTCTGATGTTAAAAATTTCACCACCACATGTCACAAGTTTCAAGTGTTTGAGGGAAAAGGAAAGTTACTACCACTTCCCTTAAAACCTATTGCAACAGAAAGGCCTTTTCAGCAATGGGGCTTCGATTTCATTGGGGAAATTCATCCTTCATCTTCAAGACAACATAAATGGATTATGACAGCCACAGATTACTTTACTAAATGGGTTGAGGCTATTCCATGCAGACAAGCGAATGATTCTACTATCATTCAGTTCCTTGAAACTAATATTCTTTCCAGATTTGGTTGTCCCGACAAGATTATAACAGACAATGCTGCTACTTTCAGATCCAAGAATATGGCGAACTTTTGCCACAAATTCCACATTACTTTGGGCCATTCTACTGCATACTACCCTCAAGGCAACGGTTTAGCTGAATTATCTAACAAAAGTCTTATCAACATCATTAAGAAGATACTGGAAGAGAATAAGAAAAATTGGCATAAGAAGCTTGTAAATGCCTTATGGGCAGACATGCTAACAACCAAGAGATCCATTGGGGTCAGCCCATATGAGTTGGTTTATGGAATGGAAGCCAAATTCCCTTCATCATTAGGGGTTCCTGTCATGAAGCTACCTCAAGAAAGTCAAGCTGAACCAAATGACATGCAAAGAAGAATCAATCAGATTATCTATTTACAGCAAACCAGAGATCAAGTGTACAGCAGAGTTCAGGTCCTACAAGAGAAACTGAAAAAAGCCTTTGATAGAAGAACCAAGGCTGAAGATTTCTTTATTGGGAATAAAGTGCTTAAATGGGATTCAAGAAGAGAAGACAAGGGAAAGCATGGCAAATTTGACTCCCTTTGGAGGGGACCCTTTGTAATTCAAGCAGTGCAAGGAAATAACACTTATTTCTTGAAGAATTTGGATGGCACTGAAGCTGAAGAGGGCCCTGTGAATGGCCGGATGTTAAAGCATTATTTTGACTACTTTCCATGTATATAGCATGGCTTTCCCCCTGTACATTATTAGTTGTATATAGTATTTTCTTTCAGCATATAAATAGTTCAGTTTAAGAAGTTTTGTAAATAAGCAGGAAAAGGCTTTTATGTCAGAAGTTCCACAATGATGGAAGATTCCAGTTTTGAAATCCAAAGAGAAAGCTTTCAAGTTTTGAGAAGAAGTCAAAAGCCAAGGCATTCTGACCTGTTTCTCTTGGTCTTTCAAGTAGAAAAACCATCCCCAAGTGGAGCCACTGTTAGCTACCTATACCAATAGGTTTCATTTTTTATGATTGGCAGGGAAAGTGCCAATATGATCTACTTTGGTGATGCAAAGATCTCATATTTTTGTGGAAAACACCTATCTACAGTTGGTTGATGTTGTCCTACTTCTGAATGGGTGATCCAACAGTCTAAGCTGGGTCATGCCATATTTCAATTTTTTGTTCTAGACTAGAGAAAGAAATCTGTCCAAACTGTTCAATCTTGGCAGATCAGTAGTTAGGTAGAGAATGAAAGTTCCCAACTGCTTAATCTGGGGCCTTGGAAGTAATAAGGCTAGCCTTAGATAGAAAATCAAAAGAAAATGCCAAAGGAAAAGAAAAGGGCACATGAGGGTTTGCAAGTCTAAGTGCACCCTCCTTGAAGTAACAAAAAATGCTAGGCAATAGAATGGGTAGGTAGATGGGGTTGCAGAAGCATGATTTCTTTCATATCAATGGCCTAAGCAAAGGAAACACATGGTGGCCAGTGCAGATCTTCCTATTCAGCAGCTTTGTAGCAGCAAAAGTGAAGCATTTCTAACTTCCCAATCATTCCCCATCATACTCCTTGCTAACATCCCACTATCACCTTGGTTCATGACAGGAATCAAACTCATTGATTGATGCTTGTTTCATAAAGAGCCACATTTCTTGTGTAAAAATCTTTTCATTTTGATCTACTCCCCTAAACTAAGTTTGTTTCCTTAAAAACTTAGTCCTTGCATCCTCCCTTCCATATCTCCCATCCAATACTAACTACTAACCCTATCTATACTTAACTCCCTAATTCCCCTTTTCCCTATCATCATATTACTATTATATATAGAAAGCCCCAAAGTATATATTCCCCCTTCCCCTAGGCAATATAGCCTTATAGTCCTAAAGGGTTGAAGTGCAAAGAAATCAAAGCGCTAAAGGCAGAATAGCTCCAACATTATGCCTCGGGATTAAATTAAGATCCACTTGATTTACAACCCTAACTCCATTTGGCTTATAAACCATTGCTAAACCCACTTTTGCCGCTTATCCAAAGTTCTTGTTACAATGCGCATTTCGCAAAAAACAAAAGGAAATTATTAAAATAGTGCGTCAGGTCCCGCCGTATCTTGTTGGCAATTTGCCATCCCGTCGTCCGTCGGATCTGGGCCCTCCCATCCGACGGCCCACATCCATATCGGACCACCCCTGATGCCTGTATGTTAGCACCCGAAAAATGTCAGAGGGTGACGTCAGGGCTCGGCCACGCGTCGCTCCTGAGTTGTATCGGGCGGCCTCCTGCCAAAACCGTGCCTGTACAACAAGCGGTCTGATATTACCGCTTACCGCCTTTGTTTACCGCCCACCATGTCACGCCTACATCACTGCCACCTCAGCGTCGCATCACCGCTCCATTCGCCATCGCCCTGAGCTGTCCGCCACATCCCCCATCCACGCGGACCACTCACTGGCCGCCACGTCACCTTTCCGTACCCGACCCCACCCGATGATGTCATGCTGACGTCATCCAAAAAACGCGCCAAAGCCCAAAATGTCCATATTTGGCCAAAAATCACGGTTTTTTCGCACTTTTCGACAAAAGACCACTGTGCTCCCTGCATGCATTTTCACGACCATTTCGCCGCCAACCTGCTGAAACTCACTCCAGAGCCGTGGCCGCCTACAAGTCAACTCGAACCAAGCCTCCGCCATTGCGCTGCGACCAGGTATTTACTACATTCTTCTTGTGCCTGGTCTATTCCGTTCTGCACTGTTAAAACACCGTAAAACTGCCAATTTCACTGAGAATTTAAGCTGCATTGCCCTGCAACTAAGTCAATTGCCCTCATATCAGCCAATTGTGCCCAGTTGTACTTCAGTTACCCTGTTATCACTGCAAATCCTCCAAGTTTATATCAACCTACTGTGCAAGCGTTGCATTTGCCCGCAATTCGCTAAAATTCTGCTTAAAACACACAAAAACCATGGAAACTCCAGTTGCATTGAATATTACACCTTTAAATGCCCCACAAAGAGAGCTAGAATGGCTGCCCCTGGCTGACAGAGACTACCAAATGGCAGAGGGAATCCCAGATTACAGCAAGTACCACATTCATGTGCTCAATGATCTCAAAGCTAAACATCTCAGTGGAAATGATATTCTAGGGATTTGGGACTCCAATTTGCCTATTTTCAATCTCCCTCAAGTCAATATCCTCCTAGATTTGATACATCGATGCAGTGCCAACTATGACCCATGTCAGAGAGCTATCCTCAGTTCCTCAGGCTCAGTTTTGTTCCATGTCAGCCCTGAGGCCATAAATCAAATGCTGCACTTTCATACTACAAAGCCATTGACTCCTATCTCCATGATGGATTTGATAAAGCAAGGAGGCAAGCTGTCTAGTGCCCAGATTATAAAGCAAACTGTGAGGACCCCTCCTATAGGAAATGTATATCTCAATGAGTTGGGCAGAATGCTTGTGGATATGATCAGTTATGTCCTGGGATACAAATCACCTAAGGATGTTGATGAAACCATTCTGGCCATGTTGTCTATCTTCTCCCCTTGGAAGCCTCCTTCTGTTCACTATGATTATGCTGCATACATTGCCAATAAAATTCATGAGCAATTGATGAATCTAGAGAGGGAAAGGATATTTAGATACACTTCTTACATCTATCACTTGTTTCTCTTCTATCAGCCAGATAGCTTCCCTATTACTCTTAAGAAGTTTGATGCCCAAGGGAACCAAAGGTCTGTAGTATTTTGGTCTTCAGTCTTTCATCACATATCTTTTTCACCATATAAATACTGTGAATTCATAGACCTGTTTATCCATCCATCCATGTCCTTGCTGTTGAGTGCCCCTCCTCCAAGATTGACAGATGAGATGCAAAGAATCCTCCAGCTCTCAAAGGCCTACAGCATTGGGGATTGGTACTTCTACCAACACCATACAGTGATCAGAATATATGGTTGTGAGTTAGCCCCATATAGGCTACCAAGATATGTCCCTATGAGACTCTTTGCCTTAGAATATTTCAGACAATTTGGAAATGCAGACATGGTCCATTTCCACAGCAAAAATAAGAAGGTACAACTCAAAGTCAGGAACCAGCTAGGCCCATTTATTTACAATAAAAGAGAAGAGGCATGGCAAGAAGCAGATAAGATCCTGCAACGCCTCGGGTTGCAAACCAGTTTCCTCTGGATACCCTATGATCCCAATCATTTCATTAGTCTTAGAAGGGTCAAATATAAGTTGGCTAGCTATGATCATGTCAGATTGCCTCATATTGAAAAGTATGCAAATCTATTAAGATGGAAAGAGGGCACTCTAGAAGAGGCAAGTACTAAAGAGGAAATAGCACTAAAAGAAGCCAAGAAACTTGAAAAGGAAGCTGACTTGGAACATTGTGGGCAGGTTTTTTTCTCTTCCTCATATTCAACTTGGAGTAGCCGCCTCATCTTCTACAGCTCCCCACCAAGCAGCTCAAACTATTCCTCAAGCAGCTAGCACAGAAAAGGGAAAAGAGATGGAGCAGGATCAGCCGCTTCCACTAGCAGAACAGCAGAAAGAGCATCCCAAAAAACAAGGAGAAATGGCTGAGGCCCCTATATCTACAGAGCAACAGGCTCAAGAAAGTGTGCCTCCAAGGCAGGAAACAATAGTGGATGCCTCGGTGCTCCAAACCCCATTGAATGAAGAGAGAACCAGGAAGAGGGATAGACAGTAGCACACTCCCCTCACTACATCAACAAGTCAACAAGGGGAGAAAAGGCAAAGATTAAATCCTCTTTCTGAAGAAGAGATGCCTATTGGGCCATCCATGGGTATGGGCCCCCCTAGCATGGAAGCATCAGCCAGTTCCTTCCAACAGGAACAAGAAAGAACACTTGGAGGAGAGGTCAGCTCCTCAAGCCAGCAAAAAAGGGCAGAATCCAGCATAAAGCAGCAATTCATTGATATTAAGAAGAGGAATGAGCCAGTCAGACTTCAGCTTTACAATCACTTGCTCAAAATGGCTCCCACAAACCAACATAGTCTTATGTCAGCATATGACATAACAGAGGGGAAGATGACTATGAGTCATTTCATGCCTACTATGCTGCAGCCACAGTCAGTTGCAGATTACATAAGAACCAACCTTGAGGTATTTGCAAAGGACATCCACCCAATGGACCAAATTGAGCTACATAAGCAAACGGGTGAGATGGTCTACTCCTCTCTTGCAGACAAAACCTTTCTAGCAAACAAACTGCAAAATAGTCTCCATAATACTACTGCCCAACTAGAATTGGAGAAAGCATCTTCTCAAGCCAAAGACAACAGGATTAGGTCTTTGGAAGATATCATTATAGATCTTGGGCATGACCCAAGTGATCCCAAAGCTGTGCAGGCATTACTAAAGGAAAAAGAGGCAGATATAGCAGCTTTGAGGAAGATGGTCAAAATTCCAGCAACCCTTCACCCTCAAACATAAGATGTTGCTCAGCAGAGAAAGGACCAAGATGTGGCAGCCATGCTGCTAACTTTACACAAGAAATTAGTAGAAACAGAAGGGAAATTGATAGCAACAGAGGGTGCACTACAGGCAGCCCTGAAACAGAAAGAAGGAGGCTAGACATCTCAGCCCCCTCAGCCAGTAATTAACCTTGAGGAAACTCCTCAAATTATCAGTCCTCCCACAGGACAAACAGCTGGGACAGGCCCTTCAACATCTGCACCAAATACAACAGTAGCACCAGCAACAACATCAGGAAAGGCACCCAGCCTTGATATGCAGAAGATGACGAAAGAGATTGAAGCTTTAGAAGCACAGATGGCAGAACTGAATCAGACTAAAGAAAAATTGGCCACAGTTAATGAAAAATATGACAAATCCAAGCAAAGTGTAGCTAAAAGAACAAGGGAAGTAAGGGCTCTTGAGAAGAAAATAAAAGAACTGGAGAAAGAGCTCTCTCTTGACAAAGTGGTGGCTGAAATCAAGAAAGTCCTATGGGACAATATTGGCCAATCCATAACAAATCAATGGCAATATATTGAAACCATCCATGAGCATATAGATCTTATAGACAGGGCCCAAAAGGAAAGCCAAAGAGCAAGGGCATCTCTAGGCAATATGCCTGAGATAGCCAATAGGATGATCAATGTCCTTAACAACCGCACAGGCCCTCAGCTGGCAGCCATGGGTATCTCCAACAGAACTGACACCATCTTACTGGTAAAAAGGGTGCTCACTTTGAGAAATCTTGTGCAAACATTGGATAGAAGGTGCCAGGAAATGCAGACAAAGGTGAACAAATTCATGGAGAAATTTACATCATTGCATAACAGAGGCCTTCCCAGCTTACTAAACAGTGCAGGAAGGTTGCTATCCCATGAAAACTATGCCAAGAGGGTAAATACATTTGCTACAAATCAGATTACTGCAGCATCAAGCACCCCAGAGGAAACAGGGCATGCATCTGGGCAGAGTCTCTATGACAGAATAGAGAATTTGTTTTTTATCATGAATGAGATTAGACATCTGTTTGAAGTGCCTCCAAATTACTACAAGTATACTGAGGCAGATGAAACCTTAGGCACAATTTTGAGACATCAGTTGCCTACTCAGGAATGGTGGACAAGCATGATACAGACATTGCTGTGAGTAAATAGATTTTCTTCAAATTTATGTACATCAAATATAAATCATCATGTTCAGATAGTTGATATATTTACTCTGACTGGAGATGAGTGGACAGAGCCAACTCAGCAAACCAATTTGGCCACTAAAGCAACACCGACAGATGCAAATGACAGGGCTGAGAAAGCTACAACACAACAGAGCAATAAAGGGCGTATTATTCAGAATCAATGCAAAGCACCCTACAGAGCCAGTTGCCCTCAAAAGTCAAGAACTTCTAACAAACAGCAAGCAGCTATTATGTATTCATTAAAGTAGCTTTTAATTTTGTAATAAATGTCTTTGAAGTTGGTAAGAGCAGTTATTGTGCAATAACTCAGAACTAAGATATTTTTGTGATATTTTTGTATATATGCACCCCCGCACAGTTTATTGTGGGTTGTTGTTACTCATTTGTTAAAAAGAACTCGGCTGTATTTCCTCTGAAAGATATAATACAAAGGAGCTGTTGGTTTCCAGGAGATATGTCTGGCTCGGATGTGCTGTGATGAAATTACTAACTGCTGCAAGATTCTCGTGTTATGGTGTGATACAATAAGTGTTTTCTAACTGTATTTATGTTTTATCTCTTCTATAATCTGTCTGTGATGTATGGCGTTTAATCTTGGTAGAAAGGTAAAAGACTAGTTCAGGATTTGTCCACTAAAGACACCCTGAACTCAATCCTTACTACTAAATATGTTTTCTCCAAGGTTAGCTGCAACTGTGGAATTCTTAAATGCTCCCATTTTCTCTAATCACATGATAAGTCTTTATTCAGTAATTCTCTGTTGCTGCTGAGTAGTATTTGTTCTTCATTTCGTATCGCGCTGTGAAAGAACTCTTAATTTCCTTTCCTGGTGTAATTTATACTGTTTTCTTTGCTAAAAATCAAAGTTTGTATCATGGATACCTATCTAGCCCTGTAGTGAACCTTTCTTTATCACAGACATCAAAACCTACTCATTTCTGGACTCCACATGCCCAATGGATTGAACTCTCCTTCATATTTACATGCCCTTCTTTGAACAACAGCCAAGAACCAAAATTCAAACAAAACTCTTACCTCATAACTAGCCTAAGATTTTCAGAAAACAAAGTTAAAACTAAAAGAGAGAGCCCTCTCTAATTACAGGTAGGCTAGAACTGTGATCCAAAGCTTGGTTAGTGGTTACCCCAGCCGTATTCCCTCAGGAGTCAAAGGGAACAACTTGGGTGTTAACAAATTGGAGATCAAAGATAAGGTGAATCCCTCAGGATTATTTGATCTTGATGGATCGTTGCTCAAGACTTATCGGTACTATTGATACTTCTGCCTGGCCATTATAAAAAGGGACAACGCTGGTAGCCCAGGGGGCAGATATTATTGTCAATTTGTAGAACTTACTATTGTACTCTTAACTTTGATCATCGACTCTCTTTGATGAGCGATCGTTGTAACTCTGCAATTTATGATTAATATATAACTCAGTTACTGTTCCATTATCTGATCCCGGAGTAACTGCAACAGTGCTTCCCTGGTGGCTAAGGGTCCGGCCCTAGTGTATCCACTTGCTTCTTGTATCATTATTTTACAATTACAGTAGTGTGTGGTTTGATATCCTTTGCATTTCCTTAATTTACTTTATTCAGTAATCTTCTGTTTCTGAACATTTCCCTGAATTGCTCTGTTATATCAAAATTGTAATTGGATAGCGAGATTATTCTTTACGACTTGAAATGTCATGCTATTCATTCTGATATAATATTGCATTGCCTAATTCACAGTTGTGATTGTTGTTCATTTAACTACAATTCATTTACAATTGTGATTGTTGTTCATTTAACTGTTGTTCCATTATAACTGCAATTGTCATTCCTTTATATCTGTGGTTAATGTCTTGCATGTTAGAATAAGATTACTGATTCAATTACTCTATAGTCGTTGTGTTTTTACACTTTGTTCAATCTCTGTAGATTTAATTAGGTTTGTTGTTCCTTTCTTAGTTAAAGGTTGTTGTTCAATTCATTTCGGTTAAGATTGCTGCTCAATTTACTTCTGTAGATTAAGCTTTGTTGTTTGATATTTTCAATATATTTAAGTGTTTTTCCTTTTCTGTTAATTGAATTGTTATTTCCCGCATTTACTTGAGTGTGGATAGAAAGATCTACAACTGTAACGAACATTGACTACAGCTGTCTAGTTCTCAGATTGAGATCTTGTCTATGATTGATTTTCATTTACATCAGTTTACATGGGAAAGAATTATCATTACTGCATCCTTGACTGATGATTGTTGTAGTTTTTTGAGTGAATGGTTTAGTTACAAAGCATTTAAGTTTCTTGCCATTACAATTAGATTTTGTTTCCAGCATTTAGTTACTTTTGCAAGCACTATACTGCAAACATTACTCTTGAACAAGTGACCGCCTCAAACTGAGTACACTGATAAAAATCGTACCTAGATTGATAATTAATGTAGGGTAAATAGGGGTTAACAGACACCTTTTTATCACTCAGATACCTACTTTGGATTTTCCATCCCTTATCCTTAGATATCATTATCCCATCAAGAGTGGATCTCAATCCCAAGATTGGTAAAAGGATAAGGACTCCCAACTTACCTCGCTCCTCTATATATTTATAGCCTTCCATATGTAAGGGGTTGGCTTTTAAGGAGTGATCTTACCCTTATGTTATTGTGAGAGTTATCTTTTCATGCATTTGGGGTGATTGGAGATAAACTTTGCGACAAAGGAAGGACAAGTCAACAACTTGGAGGAGCTCTTCTACAAGATCAAAACCTATTTATGGTTTAACTCACTCCATTTATATCAATGCAAATATTTCTTTTGTTTTCCTATATGTTATGTTGTTATTTCATATATTTCAATACCATGTTGATATGTTCAATGAAGTAGATAGATGATGCTACATAGATCTCGTAGTTTCTTGGCTTGTGTTGTCGGGTTGTTTAGGTTCTAATTTTTGCAAGTAGAGCTAGGATTGGAGCATTCAAGCCAAAGAAGGAGCGAAACATATGACATATTCCAAGTAGGTTTCATCCCTTCATCTACTTACTTAAACATTGGGTCATTTTTCATTCTATTGTTCTAGGTTAGCCACCAGACCTAGGAGAGATATGGGGGCATCTCTCATAGATAGACCTATCAGAAACTAGATATCCTCTACCTTTATCTCAAGTAGATGTTCCCAACACCTGAATTCTTGTGACTGAAAATCCCATGAATGAACAACGCATTTCAATTGCTCTATCTATTATCTCATACTAGGAAGCCAAAAGAATTTTAGTAATCCACAGTTCTTTATTGCATTGATGGTAGCAAGATCATATGTTTCATTCAAATCTTGTTCCTCATGTTCAGTTTCTCTCCATACAAAATCCATTTTATGCTCATGAACCCTTGAAATATCAGCAAGAGATTCATTAGGATTCTTTTCATGCAAAATCTTGACAAATTTTGAAGAAAAATTGTTGAATAAACTTTATATTTGTGCCTAACGGACACGAGAAGAGAAAACCATAGCATTGCACCTCTACCTATAGTGCATGACTGAGTTTTCTATCATCTGGGCCTGCATTGGTCCTAGGGAAAAATTTTGGATCCCCAGGGACCTCAAAAACTGAGAAATTTTGCATGAAATCATAAAATGGGACTACATAAACAAAGGGAAAGGTTTTAGCTCCTACTTAGAAGTGAGGGTACTCGAAATAGTCCATTGGATTGGATGTAATTAGTTGTAGAAGATCGAGGATAAAAATACTTAAAACTCTCATTGCTGAAGGTAAATGTGAAAAGGTAAAGATGAACAGTGATTTTCGAGTATATATGGTCATATTTTTCATTATTTTATTCATATCTAATTTTTTGACCTATTCATGATTCATTTTTACTATGAAATAAGTATGCTTAATCCTTTTTGTGTTTTTCTGAGTAGGTAACATATTTTATTGTGCTTTAAACTGGTTATTTTGACCAAAGAGTACACTTTTATCTCTTTTTAGAGCTCTTTAAACCAACAAAAAAGGAACCCCCTTGGAGTCCTCTTTTAGCTCTTTTCAGACTCCCAAAAGATGAAACAATTTTCGACCAATTGTCTTTTCAAACTCGTAAAAGTAAATAAAAATACGTCTACTCAATATAAGTTTGACCCTTTTCCAGACTGAGATAGACTAACTACCAAAAAGGAATACCTTAGTCGAACATTGCTAAGAGGTTCTCTTGGGTATCTTTTTCTACCTTTTCATACCTAAGGGACTACCTACAAAAATGGACATCTGGAGTTTTATTTTTCACCTCTTTTTCAAACTCTCTAAACATGAAAAGGAAGTTGAGTTTTCACCCTCGTTGGACTCATAAAAACATCAAACAACAATGGACTTGTTAATCATGACTAGACCGAACCACTATTTCTCTGGGTTCATTAAATATTCTCAGGGGGATTCATTTGAAGGATGGTCTTACGATCAAGCATATGTTATACTCCTCAAGCTTATTAAATAATAAATAGGTATTGACTAGTATGGTTGGGAAAATTAGGAAAACGAGTTACTCCATTTGTTAATGGTAGCGAGTTACTCTTGAACACAACAGTCTTCCACTTCATCTTCATGATTGTTGGGTTGTGTAATCTACTTATCTTTTGGTTCATCATACCTTAACAAAACCTCCATTTCGGTTTTGGGTCAATTCTGCCAACTCCATTTCAATGTTGTCAATGTGTTCAAGAGAATTCATTCAACTTATATCCATTACAATACTCTTAATCCCTTATTCCATGTTTTCCTTTCTTGATCCAATTCCATATTATCATCATTCTAATCATTTTGTCTCAATCATGATAGCCATTTCATGTCATTGATGGGGGATACATGAGGGCCCTCCTACGATGGGTCACTTGCTGTTGAAATGAACACATTATCCAGGAAGTTGACTTAGAAACACCTATCGGTACCTTCGTTCTTGCATACATCAATGGAAAGTCTCCTCGCTATCAACTATAGGTTTACATCAATGGCCTTTGACTGAAATATTTTGTGTGGTGTTCGAGATTAACTCATTTATTCACACCATATGGATTGTACTTGAGTACCTTGAGAAACATTAACATCATCGGTGGTTTCTCTTGCATTTTTTAATGACTTACATCATTGGTCGGTAATCAGATGGTTTCTACCATGTTTGACTTTAGCTCATTGATTCACATGGTTAGGCTCATACATCAGTTGGTCGTGTGAACGAGATAGAAGACCCCAGATCTATTTCCTGCCATCCGGGCTACGATTTTAGGATTATACAATATCACTATGTATGATGGCTATGATCATATTGACATTCATCCAGTCATGGGTCCACCATCATTTAGCAATGGACATGTATTTTGATCATTATACATGTAATGTTACATTATGTGTTGAGTATGGGTACGCCTCCCTCAGCAAAAGGATGTCATTATGCAAATGTATTATAATAGAAGGCGATCTCATCGGTTGCTCTTGATCGTGACTTGTCACAAGGTAAAGCATTTCATTCATCAATCATCATCTCTGACTTTGTACTCTAGGGGTGTTAAAATTGGCAACTAGGGCCAAACTCCATGTGGGTCATCTTATTTATCGCGGTTGATATTTTTATTGGATCCCTCTCATCGAGAGATGTAGGATTGATATAAAGATCATCCTATTTTGATAAGTATTTATGAAGATATGAATTTATTTAGATTATGGACAAATTGTCAAGTCAGCCAGCAACTTATGTAGGCTCAAAAGCCCAAACGTCATGTCTATTCAACCTCTATGTTTTTAGTATAAATAGAAGAGGACTTGAAGTCATTCGACACACACTTACTCTTCATGTGATCTCCCGCTCTCCATGTCTTTGGTTTTTGGTGAAGGAGAGAAACTAATGAGTACGTTGGGCTAAGTGTATGATGCCCTAGCCACAGTTCATATGTGCCCTAGCCGCAGTCAAGGGAGCTCCTATACATAGTCAACGTGATGCCCTTATCTGCTGTCAAGTGTTTCCCTAATCCATGGTCCAAGGAGACTCTAATTAGTTGTTAAGGAGAGGCCTAATCTACGATATCAATGAAGCTTCTATACCGCAGCTAGGAAAGGTTTTAACGCAGTCAAAGGAAGCCCTAAAAGACCTTAACCATAGGTCTAGAAGAGACCTTAACCGTAGCATAAAGAGACCTAATTGGCAGCCATCATCTACTGATAAGAGAGAACCATTCGTAGTCTTATTTGTTGTCATGAAAGAGTGTTATATGCAGCTCTATTAGGCACTGAAGAAGAGGCCCTAATCAACAGCATATAAAGACCTAAGATGTAGAAAGAAGAGTGGACTTATGCTGCAGCAAAAGGAAGTATCTTAGGGTTAAAGTCACATTCATGTAGCTGACAGTGTGGATTTTTCTGGGCATGATCAAGCTATTATTGAACTCAGTATGCCGGGTAGAAGAATCTACAATAAGATAGCGCTAGAGGCTTCTGTGTAAGGGTTGTTTGGATCATTGTTTGAAGGGACCCAAGTTACAGTCAATTGTTGGGCTAGGCCACAAGCCATAGCTAGCGGTTGGAGGACTTTTAGGAGCTATGTCCTAGGAGTTAGCAACCCTATAAGGTAGTGTATGGTTGGATAGTTTGTTTGAAGGAATTTGGAGCTATAGCCTAGCTACTTTGCTAGGATACAAGCCATAGCAAGTAGCTAAGGCTGATATACATATGGCAACATAATGAAGCAACAAAAATATAGTGCAGCATGATGATGATGAATAATGCACCAAGGCGATGGGAGCAGCATAGTGATGGGGGCAGCTCAATGACCAGGTGTAACATAATGATGGGTACAACATGAGTACGAGTTGTAACACCATGATTGGTGAAGTAGTCACCTTGGAGAATCAATTGAAGCAATATGTCTTCAACTGATCCCATGCACATATCAAAAGTCAAAATGTTGACTTCTATTATAAATGTACTATCTCTCTCTCTCTCTTTCTCTGCTAAACTTTGAAGAACATAAAGGAAGAATTGATCAAGGGTTTCCCCACATTGGGGTTTGTCCCTGGCTAGCACTACATCTTGTGTCCTCTTGTCTTGTCTTGTCTTCTACTATTTATGTTCTATCTGCAGTTTACTTTAATGCTGATGTGATTGCTAATATGGAAAATATATTGAGCTAACTATGAAAATTTAAATAAATTTCTCTAGCATAGAACATACCTAAAATTAACATGGTATCAGAGTTGAGGTGAAGACAATGCCCAAGCAAGAGTGAAAGAGCAATCACCAAAGACAGTTGGGACAGGACAAAAGGATCAATGGGATCATAATCCCTCTTCTAATTCACTAAGGGTGAAGTTGAAGCAGAGAATATCACAAGAATGACACAACGGAATATGGCTTACCTAAAGATCACTTAATTGGAAGACTGGATCTCAAAGTGGAAGGAAAGGTAGATAACTAGTTCGGCAATTATACGAAGGAGTGTCTGAATGGAAGGGACACGTCACTTGATGATGATAACAATAGGGACATCTTCAATGATCAAAGGAATGATAGGTAATGCAGGTCATCAAGGAAATTTCCGACTCTTCATAAAAAGCAAGGAACCCCAATTATGAAGAATCAAATGTTGTTTCTAATAAGATAAAGAAGCATTATCTTGTATTGGCCCTCTCCTTTAGATTCTTTAGGAATCTGGCTTATTGATTATAGTGCTTCAAGGCACTTCATCAGATAGATGGGTGCACTCTCTAATTTGGTAGAAATGGAAACAATCATGGGATTATACTTGAAGTAAATGCCACCTATCTCGAAAAGGGTGTAGGGAATGACACCCCTCAATTAAATGAGGGTAACTCGATTCATTTATAGAATCTCTTTTATGTACCTGATCGCAAGAAGAACCTGGTGTCCATTTCAGCAATGGAAGTCAAAGTTTTCACGGTGGAACTCATCGATGGAAAGGTACGTAAATAGATTTTTCAAAGATGTTTTAAGTTCAGGGTTGTATCAAGGTACATGAAGTCCACTGGGGACCATGTCAATTGACACATAGCACCATAGGTCTGTGAGATAGATGGTGATAGGGATGCCTAAATTCAAAAAGAGCATGAAATTTCATGTCTGAAATGTACCGAAGGAAAATATTACAAGGGGACCATTTCCCTCATGTAGCAGGTCCACAAGTGTGGAACAACTCGAGGGGTTTGAGATTGATAATCAGGAATCTCACATATGCAGGTGGAAGAAAGCCCTCTATGGCTTGAAGCAAAACACCCTGGGCATATTATGATAGGATCGATAGTTGTCTGATAAAGCTGAGATTCACTAGGAGTGAAACCAATATAAACCATCCGAAGGTTGTGGATGATAGACCTCTCATACCAGCACCTTATGAGGATGACCTATTTTTGACAAGTGTAGACCCTCTCATTTGCAGAAGTGAGAGGGAGTTGGATTTTGCATATGGAATGATAAACTGCTAGCCTGTGACTACCTCCAGGATCTTAATTTTCAGAAGTTACATGGTAGTGATGTCAGACCATATTTGGTAAATGCCTTTGAGTTTCATAAACTCATTCGCGTTAATGTTCTTGGTGAACTTTTCTCTAGACATATGTTTTGCAGTTAGCATGGTGAGCTCATATTTGGTTGAGCCTCACTGGAATGGTGCCAAGAATCCTCTGAGATGTCTTCGAGGCACAATCTCCCATGGATTGAGATACACTGTCGGAAATATGAAACTGCATAACTATTCAAATGCTGACTGGGCAGGTAGTGTGGAGGAACACTAGAGAACTTCTCAGTGTTGAATCTCTCTGGATTCTACTTCGATCTCATGGACAAGTAGGAAGTAGAAGTCAAGACAGAATACATAGCTATGAGTATGATCTCGTATGAAGCTACCTGGTTGAGGAAGCTCTTCAGTGAGCTATTTGTACACATGATGAATACTACTGTGATTCTCTATGACAACCAGAGGTGGGATTCGATTATTGAGGAATCCCATATTCGATGATTACTCTAGCAGATAGAAATCAAATACTACCTTATCTAGGATATGGTAATTCAATGAACAAGGAAGCTCCAACGTTGTGAGATGATGTACATGTCACTACACTTTGTCAAAGCCCCGGGGGAAAGATCAAATCTGTGATCTTCCCGAATGACTTGGAGTCATCGAGAGACCCTTGTAAAAGGGTCTTGCATGTTGTATACATTGAGCTCTGGGAGCTCTGGGGTCTTCGGGTACTTACTAGAGTAGCATATGACCACAGGGTGACTCACCATCCCCTGTTGGTGCACTTTATACAGGGTAAAAGGTTCGACCTTCCCCTAAGGCACCCCGTGGTGACTATGGAACAGGATGATCAGTTCTCCTGTGGGCCTGGCTGATGTGTTTTCCATGGCAATTGTGGGATAGGATGATTCGCTCTCCTGTGGAAAGAATGATTCTCTCTCCTGTGGAAAAGATGATTCGCTCTCTTGTGGGACAAGATTATTCGCTCTCTTGTGGGATAGGATGATTCGCTCTCCTGTGAATAGGATGATTCGCTCTCTTGTGGACAAGATGATTTGCTCTCTTATGGGATAGGATGATTCGCTCTCTTGTGGACAAGATGATTCGCTTTCTTGTGGGACAAGATGATTCGCTCTCTTGTGGGACCGGATGATTCGCTCTCCTATGAACATGATGATTTGCTCTCTTGTGGACAAGATGATTCTCTCTCTTGTGGGACAAGATGATTCACTCTCCCGTGGACAGGATGATTAGTTCTCATGTCAAGGCATCCTACCCATGCAGTCCAGGACTCATGGGAAGTACCTCTCATCTGATTAATGAGCAGGGAAATGAGGATAGGGACCATAGTAGTACCGATGGATGCATCATTGTATCTACTGTACTCCCTTTGCTAGGATGACCTTCATTGATCTGGGATCAATGGTACTTGTCTGGGACTAGTTGTAGGAGTTGTGCCCACTATGACACTAACTTCGGGTCAGTAAAGGACTATTCTGGGACCAGTGGTACATACTCTGAGACTAACTTCAAGTTAGTAGAGGACTGATCTGGGACCAGTGAGAGTGGTACATACTATGACACTAACCTCGGGTCGGTTGAGGACTAGTCTAGGACCAGTGGTACACACTCTGAGACTGACTTTAGGTCAGTGGAGAATGGTATGACAAATTCTCAATCAATTCTTCTTCTTCATGGTTCATCAAAGCAGAGTTGAGCTGAGCAGAGTTGAGCTGAGCTAAGCTGAGCAGATCAGAGCTAGCAGAGCTGAGCAAAGTAGAGCAGAGCAGAGCTAAGTAGAGCAGAGCTGAGCAGAGCAGAGCTAGCAGAGCTGAGCAGAGCTAAGCAGAGCTAGCAGAGCTGAGCAGAGCTAAGCAGAGCTGATCAAAGCAGAGAAAAGCAGTGCAGGGCACTGATGGCAGAGATAGTACAGTCGGACATATGGATCAGTGGATGGAGTTCTCCCTAATTGAGAGGGAGTGTTAAAATTGGCGACTAGGGCCAAACTCCATGTGGGTCATCTTATTTATGGCAGCTGAGATTTTTATTGGATCCCTCTCATCGGGAAGTGTAGGATTGATCTAAATATCATCCGATTCCGATAAGTATTTATGAAGATATGAATTTATTTAGATTATGGACAAATTGTCAAGTCGACCAGCAAATTATGTAGGCTCAGAAGCCCAAACATCATATCTATTCAACCTCTACATTTTTAGTATAAATAGAAGAGGACTTGAAGTCATTTGACACACACTTACTCTTCATGTGACGTGCCTCTCTCCACGTCTTGGGTTTTTGGTGAAGGAGATACACTAAAGAGTATGTTGGGCTAAGTGTATGATGCCCTAGCCGCAGTTCAGATGTGCCCTAGCTGCAGTCAAGGGAGCTCCTATACATAGTCAACGTGATGCCCTTGTCTACTGTCAAGTGGTGCCCTATTCCATGGTCCAAGGAGACTCTAATTAGTTGTTAGGGAGAGGCCTAATCTACATTGTCAAGGAAGCTACTATACCGCAGCTAGGAAAGGTTTTAACGTAGTCCAAGGAAGCCCTAAAAGATCCTAATCGCAGGTCTAGAAGGGACATTAACCATAGAATCAAGAGACCTAATTGGCAGCCATAATCTATTGATAAGAGAGAACCATTCACAGTCTTATTTGTTGTCATGAAAAAGCATTATACACAGCTCTATTAGCCATAGAAGAAGAGGCCTTAATTAGCAGCATATAAAGACCTAAGACGCAGAAAGAAGAGTGGAATTGTGCCACAGCAAAAGGAAGTATCTCAGGGTTAAAGTCACATTCCGGTAGCTGACAACATGGACTATTTTTGGCATGATCAAGCTATTCTTGAACTCGGTATGCTAGGCAGAAGAAGAGCTAGACACTGTTGTCTAAGTGTTGTTTGGATCACTGTTTGAAGGGACCCAAGTTACAGTCAACTGCTGGGCTAGGCCACAAGCCATAACCAGTAGTTGGAGGCCTTTTAGGAGCTACATTCTGGAAGTTAGTAGCCCTATAAGGTAGTGTATGGTTGGATGGTCTGTTTGAAGGAATTTGGAGCTATAGCCTAGCTACTTTGCTAGGTTGCAAGCCATAGCAAGCGGCTAAGTCTGATATACATATGGCAACATAATGAAGCAACATTAATATAGTGTAGAATGATGATGATGAATAATGTAGCAAGGCGATGGGAGCAACATAGTGATGGGGGTAGCTCAATGACCAAGTGTAGCACAATGACAGGTACAACATGAGTACGAGTTGTAACACCATGATTGGTGAAGCAGTCACCTTGGAGTATCAGTTGAAGCAATATGTCTTCAACTGATCCCATGAAGATATCAAAACTCAAAATTTTGAATTCTATTGTAAATGTACTCTCTCTCTCTCTCTCTTTCTCTGCTGAACTTTGAAGAACATAAAGGAAGAATTGATCAAGGGTTTCCCCACATTGGGCTTTGTCCCTGGCTAGCACCACATCTTGTGTCCTCTTGTCTTGGCTTGTCTTCTATGATTTATGTTCTATCTGCAGTTTACTTTAATGTTGATGTGATTGCTAATCTAGAAAATATATTGAGCTAACTATGAAAATTTAAATAAATTTCTCTAGAATAGAACATACCTAAAATTAACAAGGGGGGATTCTATTATAGGCTATTTTGTCGCATTTGATCAATAGGCCTCCTAATGGGATCAATCAACATCTTATTCCCCCTTTACATCATCATTGCACAAATCCCTATCCTTGACTCTCTCATTCCCTAGAGTTTTTTCCCTAAACTACATCATCTGAGCCAATTTTAGGAACAATGCTCCTTGGCCTCTTGTTGGACTACATCCACCTATAGGTTGCTCCTCTATGGCCTGTGTTGATCACCTACAAGTTTCTCCCCTTTTCACCTGTGTTGGTTCTAGAACCTCGAGAAAAAGAGAGAGAATCCTAAAGCCTCCATTTTTATAAGCCTTGATGATCTATTGTAACCATTTAACTAAAATAAAACTTTTGAATCCTATCCTATCCTACTTTGGAGTTTCCATCCCTTAACCTTAGATCTTATCCTCCCATCAAGAGTCAATCTCAATCCCAAGAGTGGTAAAAGGATAAGAACTCCCAAATTACCTCACTCCTCTATATATTTACAACCTTCCATATGCAAGGGGTTGTCTTTTGGAGAGAAATTCTATTTTATGCTACTGTGAGAGTTATCTTTTCATGAATTTGAGGTTATTGGAGGTACACTTTGTGACAAAGGAAGGACAATTCAACAACTTGGAGGAGCTCTTCTACAAGATCTACAACTATTTATGATTGTAACTCGCTCCATTTATATCAATACAAAGGGTTATTTTGTTTTCCTATATGTGATGTCGTTATTTCATATATTTCAATACCATGTTGATCTGTTGAATGAAGTAGATAGATGATGGTACACAAATGTCATAGTTTCTTGGCTTGTGTTGTTTGGTTGTGCAAGTTCTAATTTTGGCAGCTAGAGCTCAGATTAGAGCATTCAAGACAAAGAAGGAGTGAAACATACAACATATTCCAAGTAGTTTTCATCCCTTCATCTACTTACTTTAAGGAAAACATTGGGTCCTTTGTCGTTCTATTGTTCTAGGTTAGCCACCAAACCTAGGGGACAAATTTATATCCATAGACATAAATCTCGTATAACACATACCTATGGAAGAATTACGCTATATATGAATCTAGACCTCATTATGTTATTATTACTTTGGGTTAGAAATTGTACATGATATGAGAGGTGGCATTGCATACCACCCTTTCTTTGATCTTTGCTAAACAATGCAGTAAGATCATTTCTCAGACTGAGAAAATTTGTGTTCTTTATAATTTGCCCTAATAGAAAGAGGAATATTGTGGACACATCCACAACTTCCAGAAAAGTCTCCTCCACATGGTAGCAACTGATGGATAAGGTTGTGCAGGAGTACAAGGACATCTTCACCTCCCCCATAAGGGTACCCCTACAATGTTAGGTCAACCACTACATCAGTCTGACCTTGGGCGCGCCACTACCCAATGGACCAATATACTAATGCTTTGTTCTGGTGAACGATGAAATCAAGAGGCAGATTCAGGAGTTGTTGCATAAATGAAAGATCAGGCCAAGTCTATCACCCAGTGGGAGCCCGATCGTGTTACTATAGAAGAAAGATGGAACATGGAGGCTCTATATTGAATATCAGTTGATGAATAAGATCACTGTCAAGAATAGGTATCTAATCCCACAGATTGATGACCTTCTGGACTAACTCAAGGGGAGAAATATTTTAGAAATATTTACTTAAAGTTTTGTTATTACCAGCTATTAATTAAAGCCTCTGATGTGTGGAAGATTGCCTTCATATCCATAGAGGGCCTTTTCGAATGGTTGTTCATGCCTTTCGAGTTAACAAATTCCCCCGCAACCTTCGTATGATTGATGGATGACATCTTGCGCCCCTTCACCAACTCATTCGTGGTAGTGTACCTGGATGACATCCTGATATTCAACCAGAGTGGGTAAGAGAACATAAACCATATTTGATAGGTCCTCCAAACCTTTAGATAACACAAATTGTGTGCTAATTTGGAGAAATGCACTTTTGGTATGGCCTAGGTTCAATATCTGGGGTATATAATTGATGAGAATGGTTTGCATGAGGAACTATCCAAGATACAAGTTATTCAGGATTGTCGAGCCCTAGCCACTCTAACAGAGCTTTGTAGCTTTCTAGGTCTTTCCAATTTCTATTGCAGGTTCATGTTAGAATTCTCTCATATCACTTGGCCTTTTAGTCAAATCAAAAAGGGTAGAGTGAAAGAAAAGTTCTTTTGGTTTGAATCCCAAAAAAAGGCATTTCTCAAGTTGAAGCATCACCTTTTCTTTACACCAGTGCTCGCATTACCAGACTTGTAAGAATCATTTGAAATTGAGACAGATGCCTCTAACTATGTTATTGGTGTAGTTCTTACCCAGCATGGGCATCCAATGGAATATCATAGTGAGATGGTTTCAGATAGAGTATTAAAGTATACTACCTATGACAAGGAGATGTATTCCATTGTGAAGGCCTACTGAAAATGAAAGCATTACATTCCGGGGAAGGAAATGGTTATCCACACAGACTATCGACCCTTGTAGTTCATACAAACACAAGGAAAGTTACAGAATGATCACCATAAAAAATGGTCCACATATTTGCAACAGTTCCATTTGAACATCAAGTACAAGAAGGGAAACACCAATAATGTTACAAACTACCTCAATTAACCTCCAGTTATGGTGTTGACCACTATGCTCAACTCTTGTGGACACGAGACTTCATGATGGACATATTTTTACAAGAGTGATCTAGAATTCAGCACCACATACCAAATGCTCTTGGAACGTAAGAAAGTTCCAAAATTTCACCTCCAGGATGCACTGTTATGCCCACTCGGACATCTTTGTGTTCCTTTGAGTGAGTGTACCAAGATGATTTGGGAGGTGCACTATTGTTCGTCACAACCCAACTTGGCCTAGATTTTGGCAAAGACTGTGCATTTTGTAGAGTAAAGTGCACATCAGAGCATGCAGTAGAGAAGGGGAACACGAGGTGGACCATGACGTGGAGAAGTTGGAGTATTGCGTGGTATAATGGATTCGGGGTGGTTCGAAACCCATCCTTTTTTCTAATAGTGTGATTTTGTAAAGGGTTTTGGGCCATAATTGTTTGTTTTAGGGAGTCCATGGTATTTAAACCATGGTATTGTGATGATGTAAACTTTAAATGTAATAGTATATATAGGGTGAAATAAGAAAGAGAGAATCATCAAAATCATGTATATCAGTGTTATGGTTGTATTTTTGTGATATGTAGTTTGGTAGCGAAGGAGAGGCTTTGTAGTTGAGTGTGCAGAGGCTTGAGTATGTAGTTGAGTGTGCATACAACCTGTAGCTTAGTGCGTAGGCCAAGAATTGTTTGTTGTACAAGATTTACTATATTAAGTAATAGCTCTTGTGGATGAAGTCCCACATTGAGGTGAACCATGGTAATTTGGTGTCTTAATGTGTATATTTTCTTATTATCTATTTTAGAGTTGCAGTTATAACAGTTGCATTTGATTTCAACACAATGATGGTTTATGGTTTGATATGATATGGTTAAATGTTTAATGTCATGTGGTGAAGTGATTTATGAATGTTAAGAAAAAATAACATAATAATTCTATATCTTCGCATCCTTCAAGGCTGCAAAAACCTAGTTCTTCATCCTTCCATAGTCACTTCAGGTGACACTACGATCTGCTTGCAGGTCATTGCCAAAAGGGCTAGTGATTGAGGGTTTTGTTGGTGCACAATATAGATCAAACCTGGGTCAGCCCAAACCAAACAAACAAATGGTTCCATTATTGGGACCAGGATCTACTTGAAGGATATGTGGATGTGGCACCCATCAAAGAAATAAATTCAAGACTGGAGAGAACTGAAAGAGCAAGAATTTGCAGATCAAAAGAACATAAACCATCTTCTGACATCTAAAGCGTGGTTATAGAAGTATATTTTTATAGATCAATACAATATTTTCTGCAGTTATTTTCCTATTGAACTGTATGAGTGGATATCGAGGTTTACCAAAAGCAAGAATTGTTTTAAAGGAGACAAACCTATGGTGTGGACTCTTGAATGAATACATTGACTCAAGAGCACTAACAATAAGATTTCAAGGGTTGTTGATTTATAGATTGATAGCATCTTGTGAAAATTCAATATTGAGTTCGCGGAAGACTCCATTGTGTTCTATAATAAAGAAGAATGATGATTCTTCAAAGAACCATGAGGTAAGTATTTGAAATCTCTAAAACTTTGGATTAAGATGCTTCTATGTGAAAAGGGACTTTTAAAGATGTAATCAGATTGCTAGTTTACTTATGTTTGGAATAACATGGAATAGATCAAGCAAGAGATTGGAACAATGAAAAGTGAAAAGAGATATAGAGTAGATACCAGAAAGAGATCTCGTGGAAAAGACCCAGAGAATTTCATAGAGACTTATTATAGCCCTCTTTTGAGTGAATCTGAAAGTGAAAAAATCCTCCCTGATAACCCTCAAGTAGCTTTGTAGTATTCACCCTTCCATCTTGAGAGTTCACAAAAACCAAAATCTAGTAATAGCTAGGTTATTTTTGGCTCTCCCCCTCTCCCTACCTCTATGCCTCCTACTCGCCATCTCCCTCCACTTACTTCTCCCCCTCCCCCTCCCCCTCGAAGAAGAAGTATGGCTGATGATATTAAGCTACCCATTTTCAAAGGAATTGGGTTGGAGGATCCAAAGATGTTTTGGTTTTTATGTGAAGCAGTATGGACGACAAAGAAGATCAACGATGAGAATGTAAAGAAAGTGTAGCTCGTTATGACATTCCAAGATAGAGCATTAACATGGTATCTGAATTGTTCAAATAATCAGAACAAAATGTTTGCAGATATTAAAACATTGATAAGAGAGTTTAAGAAACCAAAATTTGAGTCGTAGTGTGATGAGCCTCATAAATGTAGAAATTTGAACAATATAACACTTATTCATAGAGATTATCCTGATTATACACTATTTGCGGAATGCATGCATAGTACATAACCTCCTCTACCATTGATCATCAATTTGCGGAATTAAAAGAACAATCGCATGCGCACATTGAAACATCAATCACACATATCAACACAGTATGTAATGGGGAAAGCATATAGCTGAAATCCCCCAACTATCTGTATATTATAATGATAGAGAACATATAACAATACATAGTAACAATACTCCTCACAAGTACTCAGTACTATCTCCACATGCTACACACAAACTAGCTCAGATCTGAACAAGTCACGGGTTCAAATCTCCTCCACCGTTTGCCTGCCTCTACTGCGCAACCCAAGTTGAGAATAGATCAGATCCAAGTTCGAATTCCCTTGGATTGTACTACGCAATCCTCATTGGTAATCTCAATCAATGATTGTGCAAATCTCATGCACAGCTATAGTCACAACTGATAGTAGTCTCACCCTTTCACCCACCTCTAACACTTGTCTCCATTGAATTGTCCATGCACTGAGTTAACTGATGTATTATTTAGTTGATTTATGAGTTAATAATTAGTGAATTAATTAATAATTAATTCACATCACTCATCACTAGTGTATTTAGCAATTAGACTAAATACAACTAGTTCAACTAAGTCAAACTGAACACAACTCCATCAACTCCTCAATCAACTCCACCAAGCTCAATCACTTGAGTTCTAACTGAAGTCCATCATGCAATAGCTCAACTAACCCATAGGAAAAGCGTATTTCCTTCTGGCAGTTGCATGTGCCACATCCGTAGCTCGAACTGAAGTGCTGCAAGAGGATAAGATAATGTTTATAGTCCAAATATTATTAAGAGCTAATAATATTTGGTTGTTCTATTTTTTGACTGACAGTCTAAAAATAGACTCCGCCCATATGTCTAAAAATAGAGGTCCATCTCTTTTTACCAACATGACCAATCATCCATAAATAGCATCTTGCAACTCATAAACCATGATCCATATGTCTAAAAAGAGACTTTGCGCCAAAAATAGCTTGCGGGCCCACTTAGTGAAGGCGACTTCTTTTCACTAAGCTCCATCATCTTGTTGCATTTTCAACACTCCCTCTCAACAAGATATGGATTATCTGCTACCCCTATCCTACCCTTGTGGTATTTGAGTTTGCTCCTGGTGAGCACCTTCATCAGGATATCAGCATCCTAATCCTCCGTGGGAATGTATGAAAGTAACATGATTCTCTGCTGCAAACAATCTCTGATATGATGGTACCTGATGTCGATGTGCTTGGATCTATCATGAAATACTGGATTAGCCGAGAGTTTAATGCAACTCTGGTTATCACAATAAATCACAGTAGGCTCCAAGTGTGACTCGAACAACCCAACCAGGATCTTCCTCATCCATATAGCCTCGCATGCAGCCAAACTTGTTGCCATATACTCAGCCTCTACTGAACTGAGTGCCACGGATCTCTGCTTCCTACTTTACCAAGAAACTATTGTCGACCCGATACTGAAGATCCCTCCAGATGTGCTCTTTCTGTCCGTTGGGCTCCTTGCCTAATCTACATTCGTGAAGCCACATAGCTTCACCTCATCCTCCTGTCTATACCATAATCCATATCCCGATGTGCCTCTGAGATAATACAATACATGCTTGCCTGACTTCCAGAAGAGCTTAGTTAGCTTAGCCATAGCTTGTGAAAGCTGGTTAACAACATAGCATATATCAAGTCGTGTATTGACTAGATACATCAGCGACCCAACCACTGTTGATAAACAATGGCATCCACTACCTCCGCTGAAGTAGCATCCTCCTTCCTCCAACCTCCAAGAAGAGGAGTATCAACAAGATTGCAGCCATGCATGTTGAACTTCTCCAGTATCTCCCAGGCATACTCACCATGAGAAACAAATAGTCCATCACTATGCTGCCAGATTTCCAGTCCCAGGAAATAATGAAGGAGGCCCAAGTCCTTCATCTGAAACTCTCTAGCAAGATCCTCCTTGCATGAAAGTATCAACAGCTCATCTCCCGTCAAAATCAAATCATCTACATAAAGTACAATGATCAGCAACTTACCCTCCACCACATTCTGGTATAGGTTAGGATCCGCCTCACTCTTGGAGAATCCAAGTCCAGTGAAATAACTGTCTATCCATGTGTACCAAGCACAAGGTGCTTGTTTCAACCCATACAGTGCTCTCTTGAGCCTGCACACATGTGACTCACTGCTAAAGATCTCGAAACCTGTGGGTTGCTCTATGTACACCTCCTCGTCAGTGACTCCATTGAGGAACGCAGTCTTCACATCCATCTGATGGATGTGCCACCCCATCTGCGCTGAGAGAGCAAGAATCGTTCGTATGGAAGAATACCTTGCCACAGGTGCAAAGGTCTCCTCATAATCGATCCCCTCTATCCGTGAGAAGCCTCGGGCAACAAATCTTACCTTGTACTTCTCGACACTCCTGTCAGCTGCCTGCTTCACTTTGTAGATCCATCTTGAACCCACCACTGATTTCCCCTCTAGTCTTGGTACAATCTCCCATGCACTGTTTCTGACAATCGAATCATACTCTTCCACCATGGCATCTACCCATGCGGGGTCCTCCACAGCTTCCTCAAAAGAGGATGGCTCAGTCACGACACATTTGCTCACAAGAGCCATGTATCCAGTGTACCAATCAGGTGACTATCTCTGTCTACGCTATGCTGTAGGTGGTCCTACAACCTTCTCTGCATCTTGAGCCAGTCGCTCAGCTTCTGTAGTGCGCTTTCGCCCTCTGATGGTTGGTGCTGCATGAGTGGTCTCTTCCACTCCATGAACTTCATCTTGTGGCTGATCCACATCCTGAAGCTCATCCTTAGGAACTAATAGTTCCTCATCTGCATGCAAGTGTGGCTCCCTCTCAAGTGAACGCTTCATGGCTTTCTTCTCCTAAAATTTGATATCCCGTCGCACAACAGTCTTGCAACTGTCTGGAAAATACACACGATAGTTGTGGCGCGTATCAGTGTACCCCACAAATATCCCAACCTTTACAGTCGGCTCCAGCTTCTTCCTAGCATCCTTTGTCACATGCATGTAAACAGGAGAACCAAAAATCCTCAAATGGAAAATATCAGGCCTCTTACCAGAATAAGCCTCTTCGGGTGTACTCATGCCAAGTATCTTGTGACGACAACAGTTCTGCACATATACTGCAGTATTGCATGCCTCCACCCACAAGTGAAGTGGTAGGCCCTGATCATGAAACATCGCCCATGCAACACCCACGATCGTTCTGTTCTTCTGCTCAAAAACCCCGTTCTGCTGTGGGTTATGGGGAGCTATGAGCTCTCTTCGAATCCCTTCTGCACTGCAGAAGTCCTTGAACTCACCAGAGATGAATTCATCACCATTGTCGCTCCTAAGACCCTTCACTTTCTTCCCTAATTCCTTCTCAACCAGTGCTTTGAACTCACAGAACTTTGAGTATGTCTCGCTCTTCTTCTGCATGAAGAAGATCCAACACTTTCGAGAGAAATCATCAACAAAGATCACATAGTACTTGTGCTTTTCTGTCGAAGCTACTGAGAAAGGTCCACACACGTCTGTGTGAATTCTCTCAAGGATCATCGTGGCACGACTATCCTTCTTGTAAAAGGTGTCTTTCACAAATTTTCCCAAAGTACACCCCTTGCACTGATCTGACTGCACAAGAGTGCCTTTAGGAAGCCCAGGAGAAATCTGCTGCAATATCTTCAAGGCTCCATGGTGAAGGTGGCCCAATCTCCAGTGCCACAACTCGCCATCATCCCGGCTTACCAATCCTTCTACCTTGCATGCCATTGCTGTGCATCCATCTACATGCAATTGATAAAGGTTCTTGACTCGAACCCCTATGTTCCAGGTTTCTCCAGTTGTCTTACTACGCAGGAAAGCCTTTCCCTCGGTGAAGACAACATCATATCCCTTGTCTTCTAACATCGCCATAGAGATAAGATTCTTCTTCAATCCTAGAACATGCATCACTTCCTTCAATACGAAGGGTTTACCAAACTCCCTCTCAAAGGAAATGGTATTGATACCGGTCGCACTGTATCTACCATCATTGCCCATCTCGATGTGCACTCCAAGATCTTTCTCATCCAAATCAGAAAACAAATCTCGATCTCCTGTCATGTGAAAATATGCACCACTGTCCAAGAACCATATCGATCCCATCACACTTGATACCAAGCATGTGATCAGTGAAAAATCCAGCTCAAACTGTGAGGCTAAAGCCTCTCCTGCTGCAGATCTAGCAACTTGCTTATTTTTCTTCTTCTGCAGACAATTTGTGGCTTAATGTCCGTGTTGGTGACAGTGAAAGCACTTCACCTTGGACATGTCCTACTTCTTGCCTTTCGCACCGAAATGAGAAGATTTCTTTTTCTTCCCCTTCTTTGCTTTGGTAGCCAAAGCGCAATTTTCTTCATCAGATGCCTTTGATGAAGATCCGTCCCTGGTATTCCGCCTGATCTCCTCTTGCAGAAGATCAGACCAAAGTCTCTCCTATCCTGGCAATTTTTCCCGACCATTCACATAGTCCTAATAGGAATGCCAACTCTTTGGAAGACCAAGGAGAGCCAAGCTCACCAAGTCCTCATCATCGACAGTCACCCCAACACTTCCCAGCTCATCCCGGCATTGGGTGAACTTCGTGAGATACTTGGGCATACTGTCTCCTTTCTCACACTTAATGTTTCTGAGTTTATCCTTGAGCGCTAACTTCCTCTGGTCACTTTTGCTTTGGAATAAATCTGTCAACGCTTTCCACATCAAGTATGGAGAAGCCTTTCCATGCAGGCTGGATACAATGTGATCCTTCACGCCCTCCAACAGAATCCTTCGACACTTTGCTATCTTCTTTTGCCAAGCCTCAACTGGAGCAGCATCAGTAGGCTTTGGGACCTCAGCATATATGAATTGCTTCAACCCATTGTCATCTAACATTGCCTCCATCCTATCTTTCCATGCAATATAATTCGTGTTGCCTTCAAGGGCATACTCCAATCGCAATCCGTTGAAAGACATTTCAACTTCGACACCAAGAAAACACTGCTGCAAATTCGAATTCCACCAGCTCAAAACTCAACCGCTTCTAATCTAAAATTCATGAGAACAAAGTATTTCTCGTACAGAGATTGACTGTATGGGCATTTACCGGATATCTCACCTTCCAAAAGAAGGATGAATCCAGAGGCTACCTAGCTCTATTACAGACTCTGCCTGAAGAAATAAAATGTAATCACTTTTTGAATAATAGATCTGATGATCAACTTCGCTTCGATACCATGTAGAAATTTGAATAATATAACACTTATTCATAGATATTATCCTGATTATACACTATTTTCGGAATGCATGCATAATACATAACCTCCTCTACCATTGATCATCAATTTGTGGAATTAAAAGAACAATCGCATGCGCACATTGAAACATCAATCACACATATCAACACAGTATGTAATGTGGAAAGCATACAGCTAAAAACCCCCAACTATCTGTATATTATAATGATAGAGAACATGTAACAATACATAGTACAATACTCCTCTCAAGTACTCAGTACTATCTCCACATGCTACACACAAACTAGCTCAGATCTGAATAAGTCACGGGTTCAAATCTCCTCCACTGTTTGCCTGCCTCTACTGCGCAATCCAAGTTGAGAATAGATCATATCCAAGTTCGAATTCCCTTGGCTTGTACTGCACAATCCTCATTGGCAATCTCAATCAATGATTGTACAAATCTTATGCACAGCTATAGTGACAACTGATAGTAGTCTCACCCTTTCACCCACCTCTAACACTTGTCTCCACTGAACTGTCCATGCACTGAGTTAACTGATGTATTCTTTAGTTGATTTATGAGTTAATAATTAGTGAATTAATTAATAATTAATTCACATCACTCATCACTAGTGTATTTAGCAGTTAGACTAAATACAACTAGTTCAACTAAGTCAAACTGAACATAACTCCATCAACTCCTCAATCAACTCCACCAAACTCAAGCACTTGAGTTCTAACTGAAGTCCATCATGCAATAGCTCAACTAACCCATAGGAAAAGCATATTTCCTTCTGGCAGTTGCATGTGCCACATTCGTGGCTCGAACTGAAGTGCTACAAGAGGATAAGATAATGTTTATAGTCCAAATATTATTAAGAGCTAAAAATATTTGATTGTTCTATTTTTTGTCTGGCAGTCTAAAAATAGACTCCGCCCATATGTCTAAAAGTAGATTTCCATATATTTTTACCAACATGACCAATCATCAATAAATAGCATCCTGCAACTCATAGACCATGATCCATATGTCTAAAATAGACTTTGCGCCAAAAACAGCCCGCAGGCCCACTTAGTGAAGGCGACTTCTTTTCACTAAGCTCCATCCTCTTGTTGCATTTTCAACAATAAATGGGTAATTATATGGGTTCATTTTACCTCCTAACCTAGAAAAATCAACCATTCTCTTAGCTTATTACATGATTTTCTGATTATATTTATGTTGATAGAGTGAGTTGACTTAGTTATGATGCCATGAGGTCTAATATGTGTTTAATGCAGATTATTGATGATTTTTGTGGTCAAAGTCAAGGATACAATGGAAAAATGGTAGCAATAACTCAAAGTGGACAAAGGAGAGGACTCATAGGAGGGAATCCCCCTCATTTATTACTCCCCACTTCAAATTCCCCTTCATTCAGCTCAGAGTATAGGCAGTCAATTCATGCATTAGTAGGCAGTCAAGCAAGTGGAGGACAATTGATGTTTATCTAGACTTTTGGGAGCCAAGCCTCCCTGATTTTGAGGAAGCTATTGATAGCTTCATTTGTATAAGTAGAGAGGCCTAGGGCCTCACTAGGGTCGAATTTTTGTTGATCTTTTTTGCAATATTTCTTATGTAACTCTGCTCAATTTCGAGCTTATTATCTTGACAGTTCATGTAATATTGTTATTGTTTTGAGAATAAAGATGGAATCCTTTTTGAGTTAGCACTGAGTTACATCAGAGGGCTAAAGCTCTTGGGTTAGGGCCCAATCCAAGCAACCAAGCCCCTCTTTTCTTGTATTTTTCTGTTTCATTTTAGTTTGTAGATTAGGTTGTTGTTAGACGTATTTCTTTTATGAATAAGAATAGGTTGTTTTTGATGATTCAATAGTTTTCTTCCACTTGTGTTTTCAATAGCAGGTTAAGTAGTGATAATGAAAAGATCCAAAAGGCTAGCAACAGTGCCTTGGCCTCTCTTCCTCCCTCTGGGACAATGATCTGAGGCAAAGACCCTCTTGCTGCCCCAAAAACACAGATTTTCCTCCTTCATAGGACTTCTAGTGTTTGCAGCTTTCTAATTGGTTCATAGTTTAGTTTGCTTTGCTTCAGAACTTCTTCATCATGCTCATTTCCTTATTTGCAACAGTATTCTTTCATGCTTTTCTTTCATGCAATGGTTATCAGCATTTTCTTCCATAGATCATAGTTTACTTTTATGCAAAAACTCTGTTTTTTAGATGAACTTATTTCCTTGCTTGCTTAATCTCATTGGTTGACTGTCAGTTGTTTATGCAACAGATATCTTCTAGCAGAAGTCTAGCCTATCAACCACTCCATCCTCCATCTAATCCATGCCCTACAGGTCACCCAAGTTTCTCCTCAATTCTGCCTTAGCTTCCTACATTTTCCATAGACTTTCATCTCTCTCCTTGAGCAAATCCAATCATCTTTCTCTCTCCTATTGATTCTTGATAGACCCTAAATGCCCTAACACTTCATTCCAACCTTCATCTACCTTCTCCACCCACTCTCACACCTTCAAATAGTGAAAACTGCTCTCGGCCTCCTCCTGTAGGCCTCCTATAGAACGTTGTTTTTCCTCCTGTAGATTTCCTATGTCCTCCTGTAGATTTTCCTATAGGCTTTCTTTTGAAAGCCGAGTTTGGTAAAATCCTCCAAAGACCACTTGAGACATCCTAGGACCCATCCACACCATCCTACATCCTCTCAAGTCCAAAAACCTCCCTCCATCACCACCTATTCGCTGCCACATCCACAAACAAATAAATTACATGCATAACAAATTCACATAAAAATACATAAAAATCCCAAAAGATGTTTTTTGCTCATTTACTTTCAGAAATAGCTTAGGTAGATGTTGTTTACTTCCTTGATTAGATAATAGAATTCTTTTCATGGTTTTCATAGTGTTTTCTACAAAAGTAGGATTAGTAGTTAACTAGGATTTCCTTGGTTTGCTTTACATTTCAGTCTTCCTTTCTGCAAGTCAAATAGCATCAGCAGAGTAATCTCTTTTTCCTTCCATCACATATAAAGCTTCTTCTAGAATCCATAGAAGTTGGCTTGAGCTCCTAATGATCTTGTGCCGGCTGACCAAGTGACAACCTGCAATAAGAACTAGTACTTGTGCATACAGCACCGTCGCTTCCAAGTTTGTTACAAACTACCGGGTTGATAAGAGTAAAGTAGGCAACCCAGGAGTTGCAGCATTATTACTGCAATACTGGTGCTCAGCACTTTTTGGCACCATTGTCGGGGAAGTGTCAGAGTATTCTTTGATTATTGTTTTCTTCTATTTTCTTCTTGCAACATTTTGCTAATAGTTTATTTAAGCAAAAGTAGAATAGTCACTTCCTTTCTTTTAGTTCTACATTTCCTTGCTTTCCTCTTCAATTCTGCAAATTTCGTTTCAGCAAGTTCATTTCAGTTAGTTGCAAATTGTTTTGTTCAATCAATTTTAGTTTTGTAGTACTATCAGTCTAGGAAAAAAGAAACAAAAACCAACCAAAAGATTTCCTTTCATGCCTCGTAGGAATAGAGATAATTCGGGAGAATTTTTGCCCAACACCCCCACTGCTTCACACAGCTAACCTTCTCTCTTCTTCGGTGGTAGTGATCAAGAAGAACCTTTAGGTGAGAAACCTAAGATATTTGAAGAACCTATATGGAAAGAAGAAGAAGAAAATATCCCTCCTAAGCTGATGGTTGAAAACATAAATGTTAGGGGAAATGGAAAGAGAATAGAGGGTACCTTTCCCATTCGGGAGACCAATGGGGACACCAAAATGAAGAATATAAGTCGTTCAGCCCTACCTCACTTCCATGGTTTGACTACAGAAGATCCTGACACCTTCTTGTTTGAGTTTTCTATCATCTGTCAAACCTATGACTATGCAGAAGATGAGCAAAGTTGAAACTATTCCCTTCTACTCTCAAGGATGCAACATTGTGCTGGTTCATGGGGTTACCTGGCAATAGCATCACAACTTCGACTCAGATGCAGCAGGCCTTTAATTATAAGTATCGAGACTACTGCAGGTCAAAATATACCAAAGAAGAAATCTTTCGAATGACCATGGGAAGTGATGAATCCTTGGAAGATTATGAAGAGAGGTTCCAGCTCAGTTACAAAAGGGCCAGGTGTACACTTGACCCTGAATCTCTGAAGTTGGTCCTGCTCAGGGGAATTCTGGAAGACCTTCTAGACACCCTCCATCTACTGGTCGGGGGAGACATCTACCAACTACCCTATGAGGACATAAATAATGTTTTTAGAAACCATTCTAGAGCAGCCAGAAAGAAAGGTAGGGGGAGTCAACCCATAGCCAGTACCTCTTCCTCTATCTCATCCATTAGAGGGGAAATTGGAAACATGCTGGAAGACTTCAAGAGTGAGATGATGCAGACTCTTACAATGCAAATGGATACCTTACATATCAAAAGAAAACAAGAGGAGGCAGAGAGGGCTTTGGCCATTTTTTGTCCTAGATGCACTAGGAGGCATCCTAGGAACGAATGTCCATTGAGCTCTATAGAGGTTTGTTCAATCTTTGAAGAAGAACATTCTATAGATAAGTTCCCTTCCTTGCCCAAACTTAAGGCAATATACCAAGGGGCTGAAGGAGCCACTGAACCACTCTACCGCACAAATTTAGACCATATAATTAGGGGATGCAAGGGACATCTCAGGCATACTACCACCCCAACCAAGTCACTTCCATACTTTCTTGGGGACCTCCTGCTCATCCTTCCTGGTCCACACCTCCTCCTTGGTCCTTCCCATATCAATATCATGCCCAACCAGCCGCTCATTCATTTCAATCCTATGCTGAGCCGGAACCTCAGTGCAATGCATCTCATTAGGGGTGGAGGCCCTAGTACAACTCTCCTCCCGCTCTTTTGCCACCACCACCTCCTCAACCCCAACCATTACCTTCTTCTCCACCAAGGCAACCCCAAATGCCTAGCTAGCCAAACCCAAAGCTGAACAACAGACAGGCTCAGCAAGTGTATAGTGGGGAACCATCATGCCCAACTTATGCTGTGGGGATTTAGGAGATTAACTTGTGATTTGGGAAGGTTCTCCAAATAGACAGCCTCCACCCAGGGAGGTTGGGGAAGATAAAGAGGGAAGTGAACCTAAAGCAATTCCACCCTTTCCTGAGAGACTATTCGGGACAACACAGCCTCCCCCGAAAGAAACTAAACTTCTAGGAGAATTGAAACAGTTATGTGTAAAGACACCACTTCTCCAATCCATAAAAGATGTGCCTATCTACAATAGGTTGATCAAAGAGAATTGTTTTAGGCATCCAGGAAGGTGCAAGAGAGATGCCCCAACCATCAACGTCATAGGACAACTGTCTGACCTAATGTTGGGGCAGGTAATCTGTCCAAAATATCTGGACCATGGAAGCCCAGTAGTTGATGTGCACATCAATGGCACCATGATCCCACATACCTTGATTGATCTGGAAGCTGCCATTAATGTGATGACAAAGGACACAATGCTAAAACTTAACCTCTAGGGCTCCTTGAGGAAGACCACGATAGTACTACAGCTAGCAGACCGCTCCACCATGACCCCTGAAGGGATTGTGGAAGATGTGATGGTCTCCATTGATTCTTGGGAGTACCCTACTAATTTCTTAGTTCTCTAGCCAAAGGCAAAGCTCACTGGGTATCCTCTCATTCTGGGAAGTCCCTAGTTGGCTGCCACCAATGCCTACATTAGTTGTCAAGCTGGGAACATGACCATAAAGAATGGACATATGTCCAAGCAGTTAATCCTATACCCTCCTGCCCAATCCTTGCTAGAACATGATCTACCTCTCTGGTTGGAGGAGGATGAGGATGAATTCTATTCTACACCACTTTGTGCATTAGAAACTGTCATGGAGGGGAACCGCAAGATGAGGATGATATGATTGAAAATTTTGTTCAAAATCCACCTCCTAATGTATTACCCGTAGAGGACATAGTGAGAGGAACCCAAAACAACCCCTCAATTGATCTCTATGTGGCCGACCTGACCTCTCTCCATGTTAAGAATTAAGAGTTTGGCCCAGAAAGAACCTTGAAAATCAATCCATCCCTATCCACTTCCCAGGAGGAGTTGTGCAGCTTACTGAGAAAACATTTAGATGCCTTCGCCTAGAGTTATAAGGAGATGAAGGGAGTGCACCCTTCAGTATGTACTCATCATATATACATTAAGGAAGATTGAAAACCAGTCAATCAGCCTCAAAGGAGGATAAATCCAATACTTAAAGATATTGTTAAGGAAGAGCTACAGAAATTGCTTGATGCAGGTTTCATCTATCCCATCTCTAATAGTGAATGGGTCTCTCCTTTGGTGCTAGTGCCAAAGAAAAATGATAAGTGGAGAATCTGTGTCGACTATCGGGAATTAAACAAAGTCACTAAAAAGGACCATTTTCCTTTAGCTTTCATAGATCAAATGTTAGACGGCCTGGCAGGGAAAAAGTTTTTCTCTTTCCTAGATGGGTTTAGCGGGTACAATCAGATTCAAATTAGCCCGGAAGACCAAGATAAGACCACTTTCACTTGTCCATGGGGTAGCTTTGCATACCAGGTCCTTCCTTTTGGTTTGTGTAATGCTCTAGCCACATTGCAAAGAGTGGTACTGACTATATTCTCCGAATTAGTTCATGAAGCAATAGAGATATACATGGATGACTTTACTCCTTATGGCTCTGATTTTCAGGAAGCTTTATCTAACCTAGGAAAAGTTCTAGACAAGTGTGTTGAGATGAACCTATTCCTCAGTCTAGAAAAATGTGAGTTTTTGATGACTGAAGGGATTGTGCTAGGTCATGCAATATCTCAACCAGGATTGCAGGTGGACCCCAACAAAATTTCCATCATCCAAAGGGTCCCACCTCCTCAAAAGGTGAGAGCTGTTAGAAGTTTCCTAGGTTTAGCTAGGTATTACTAGAGATTCATTAAAGATTTCAGCAAGCTAGCCTTACCTTTGTTTGGTCTTTTGGGAAAAGATGTTGAATTTATATGGTCGGAAAACTGTCAAGAAACCCTAGATACCTTGAAGAGCAAGCTTGTGACTGCCCTAATTTTGAGAGGCCCAAACTGGGCCCTACCTTTCCACATTCACAAAGATGCCTCTAAAAAGGAAATAGGAGTAGCCTTAGGAAAAATTGATGAAAATTTGCCTTATGCCATATATTTTATAAGAAAAAATTTGTCAAAGGCAGAGTTAAACTACATAGTGACCGAGAAGGAACTCCTAGCTGTTGTGCATTCCTTAAACAAATTCAGAAATTATATCATAGACTATCAAACCTTCTACACACTGATCATGCTGCAATTAGATATTTTATGAACAAACCAGATGTAAATGCTCGCATCATTAGATGGCTCCTTTTGCTATAGCATTTTGATCTAACCATTATTGATAAGTCGGGTAAAGAAAATGTGGTTGCTGAATTTTTGTCTAGAGTAAATTTGCCTATAGGTGCAGAAGGAATGGTGGATGACCAAATTCTAGATGAACAACTATTTGCTATTTTAGTACTCTCTCCATGGTTTGCTGATATAGCAAACTACTTGGTTTCAACACAGTTTCCGCCACACCTGTCCTCAAAAGAGAAGAGCAAGATGGTAAGGAAAAGTGCCCCTTTCACCTGGATTGGGGGTAATCTCTTCAAACTTGGTCCAAATCAGATCTTGAGAAGATATGTTAGGGAGGAGGAAGTATTTGACATCCTCCTAACCTGTCATGATGGGCCTTGTGGAGGTCATTTTGCAACAAAGAGAACTGCCTTCAAGATATTGTAAGCATGCTACTACTTGCCCACTCTTCATCAAGATGTGAGCAGATACACCAGCCAATGTGATCGGTGTCAGAGGATGGGGAAACCTACTCCAAAGGATGAGATGCCCATGCAACCTCAAGTGACCTTCGAGCCATTTGAGAAGTGGGGCATGGACTTTGTCGGTCCTATCAGCCGTCCTTCAAAACAAAAGGAATACATCATTGTGTGCACCGACTACCTGACAAAGTGGGTAGACACTAAAGCAATCAAAGCAGCACCAGAGGAAAAAGTAGCTAATTTTTTGAGGGAAAACATATTCTACAAGTTTGGGTATCCAAGAGAGTTGGTTATAGATCAAGGCAGCCAGTTCACTTCTAATCTGATTGAAGACCTGCTCACACATCATAGAATCATTCATAGGACTTCCACCTCTTACCATCCACAAGCCAATGGGCAGGTGGAGGTCACGAACATAGCATTAGAAGGGATCCTGACAAAGGTAGTGAGCAGCAGCAGGAAAGACTGGGCAGACCGATTAGTTGAGGCCACTTGGGCCTACAACACAACATGAAAGACCACTACAGGGTTCACACCCTATGAGTTGGTCTATGGAAAGAAGGCTTTGCTGTAAATAGAATTCAAATTCAATATATTGAGGATGGCAGCTCAACTGGACCTAGACCTTAGCCATGCATAGAAAGAAAGATTACTCCAACTCAATGAATTGGATGAACACAGAATGCAGGCCCTTCTCCATACAGAGGTAGTCCAGCTTCAGAGGAAGATATGGCATGACAAAAACATCAAAGAGAAGAAATTTCAAGAGGGAGATTGGTACTACTCTATGATTCAAGATATAAATATTTCAAGGGCAAGCTGAGGACAAGATGGCTAGGACCCTACACTGTGGAGAAATGTAATGACAATGGTCCAGTTCTAATCAGAACCATTGATGATGAAGCCATCCCCATGCTTGTCAATGGACACTGGTTGAAAGTCTACAAGAAACCCCTCTCCAAGCGAGAGTTCATTGAAGGATTGAATAAGCCAATGATGGTAGTGGAGCATGTCTTAGCCTCCAATTCACCCACTCACTGAAGAAAAAGAGAAAAAACAAAAAAATAATAAAGACTCAAGTGAAAACCTCCATGGGGCGCTTGAGTCCCATCATTGGGTTGAAAACCTCTCCGGAGGTGGCCTAGTGGTGTCCAAAAAAAAGAGAAGAAAGAAAATAAGATCCCTAGGTGAAAACCTCCCTAAGGCGCCCTGGTTGTTTTCAAAAAAAAAAGAAGAAGAAGAAGAAAAAGAAAAGAAAAATGAATTTCCAGTTGTATTGCAGGTTTGCAAGAGGACTACAGGAATCAGCATCAGGTGCCAAGGGAGCTCTGAAACCAATACCAGCACCTATCCTATCTTCCCTCACCTTTCTCCATCATTCTTGACATTATTTTCACCTCACTGTGCTTCTTTTTCAAAAACTGTGTTTTCTACAAGAGGCTCCTGTAGAAATTACAGAGAGCTAGAAATGGATTTTAAAGGCAGTTTGAGGAACAGGGAAGCTTCATAAAAGATTTGTAAATCCTCCTGCAGTCTTCAAACCTCTTTTCCATCATTTCTAGACCTGCATCACATCCCAAGCATCATTCTTCTTCCTTCCCAAGAAAAGAACACAAAAAAAACAGGTTTTTAGAAAAAGAAAAAACAAGAAAATAAGAAAGAGAACCGCACCATCCACCTCACCTGAAGCCTACCCTTTTCCTCTCCATCTCTATCCACATTTGTGGCATTATCCTCACATATCCAAGCATAGAAAAAGCTAAAATTTCAAAGGGAGAAGTAGCTATAGGAGCTCCTATAGGAATTCCTGTAGCAGTTGATCCCATTAAAATCTAGCAGCAGTAGCATGAGAGTGCAAATTTGAAGGTTGAAGCAGACACTTGAAGATCAGATCCAGCTAGAAAGTAGCCTGCACACAGCACAACCATATCTCAATAAGAAGACAAGCATGCATAAAAAGAAATAAAGGCATGAAGTAGAAGGAAAGGCCATAGAACCTCACAACAAACGCATTCGGATCTTAGGTAAGTAACTAACCCACTTCTCTATTTGCATTGGTATAATTAGAAAGCATGCATCAACAATGAGATGCTTGAGGTTGGTTGGGGTTGGGGTGGCCAGTTAACTTGGCCACTTCATCCAGTTGGCTTCGCTCATCCAAAGATGTCACCACACGTGCGCTTAGTCAAACTCAAGAGAGATGTCAAGGACAGGTAGTGGAGGTGATGGAACTCTAATGCAATCATGAGAGATGATTACGATGAAAGGGAAATGATGACAAGGTAGGTGGGGACCAACGGTCCAAATGGGGCCAACGTACACTTGGCCAGCTTGGCCAGCTCACCCTCCATCACCAGAAATATCCATAAAAAGCAATAAGTACTCCTCGCCTAAGCACTCTCACCACCTTTCTCCTTCATTCTCTCTTGGAAACTCCACTCCTGCTACCTTCTCGTGCCCCCACAAGCCTCATACCTATTGTTCTCCACTGATCTCTCCCATATCCTTGCTCTTGGCATTCTACAGGAGAAATTACAGGTATCCTACAGGAGGGTTGGCAGTGTTCTATAGGAGGACCAGTAAGTTGTTTTGGAGAGGGAAAACATGGTTTTTATGACAATTCTTAGGCTGAAGAGGTAGGTTGTTGGAATACCTCCTTTTAATATCAAAATATTCAAGCAGTGGTTTATTTTTGAGGAGAAAATAGAACTTTTGGGTGGAGGAAATTGATAAAAAGAATTGCTACTTATTTCTTAAAAAAAAACACAGTCTATTTGTCTCTTTGTTTTATTCAGAAATTTTTCTCTCCACTTCCATAGTTGGTTTTCCAAGGAAGCATAGGCAAAATGACAGGAGGTTGTATGAGGAAGGAGCCCACCAATTCCTTCGGGCTCCATGCACACCCCCAAGTAGTGGACATATTCATAAGAGCCAATTGGATGAACATTTTTGTGAAATTTTGAGGGCCTTATGAGGAAATTTCTCAGGAATTTGCCCACTCTTTGGTCCCTCACTCCAGAACACATGCCATTGTCACCTTCAGGGGCCTTTCCATGGGATATGATCTGGACTTAAACAAGAACGCAACAAATTACAGAGATAACCATAACACAGATATGCAGCAGGAATAATACTTCATTTCATTAATATAAAATACTGAAATATGTTTACAACAGTAATGGAAATAAACCAGCTTGGGCGATGGTAGCTTATCTCTGAGAAGAGATGTAGCGGCTACATGCCTTTGAACTGTGTTACAATGAGGCTCAAAGGCCTATTTATTGTTTAGAAACAATGGAAAACCCTTCACATTCCAAAACCTAACCCTAGAAGATGAAACGCCAAATTGTGGGCCCCGTTTTTGGGTAAGTTGGTACCTCAACTTCCCGGGGTCACGAATTGGTCATATTATCTCCGTTTGATACGCATGATAACCCGTTGGAAAGATCTATCCGAGTACTATGATGGAAAAGACGATTTTTTGGTAGAAAAATTGTTGGTAGTAGATTTACCAAAAAACGTCGTTTAGGGCCTCAAAACGGCTCCGGAAGTTCAGGACCCGAAAAACTACTAAAAATAAGTTGAGCTACAATTACGGAAACTGAAAATGATGAGAGAAACAATGGTGGGGGTCCAGGTGGACTTGGCAGGTGGCCACTAACATCCACCTAGATCAAGATAACCCCTGAATTTATTAGTAGGGTCATCACCCTTCCTCTTGGGTTGCCTTAGAGTAAGGATGAAAAAACAATTGGCCAGGCTGCCAAAAAAATTTTCTTCCAAAACAATGAAACCCCTGTAGAAGATAAGAATGGCATAAGAAGAGCTATCATACCATACCCTTGGGATGAGTTTAGCTATCAAATAATCAAGTATATTTCTTGTGAGGGGAGGTATAGAATTGTCTATGGTTACTGTTAGTGTCAGCCTTTGTAGCCTTCCTCCAGTGATCAAATATGCTCTTACAAAGTGATTTTAAGGGGTCAAGGTAAATTTTGTCATTTCAAAGAGTCTTCAAGCAAAATTTGGTCACTAGGCTTTAGCTCTAGGGTTTGTTTTCACTCTTTTCAAAGTTGTCCAAATGGCAGTCCATGTCATCATTCAGCTGAGTGTATCATCATTCAGAGGGTTGTCATCATCATGTTAGGTTCCAATGGGTCATTTTACACCTTGCTCATGCTTCAGTTGCGTCTAGGTAAGTTCATTTCCCTCTCCTAGGGTTTTGGAGGTAATTTCTCTTGGATGGTCAAATCATTGGAAAAATTTGTATCTTGATGTTCATACTCCTTCCCCTATCATTAATGTACCTTATTAAACACTTCCCATCACTGAGATCCCCCAAATTCCTCATTTTTCCACCAACCCTAGTTTCTTGTCACAACTTGGCAATTTTCTAGGCTAGGCCTGTGTTTTGCCCTTTTGGACCCCTTCCCCTCACTCGATCTCTGAGATTCCACTTTCCCCTATTTCCTAACATCCCTCCCTACTTCCCAAAATTTCCCCAAGAATTTAGAAGCCCCTTATCCCCTTCATTTCGCTTCATTTCGACAAAATCCCTTGTTTCACACATCGGGATACGTTTCACTCAAAAGATGTTTCTGAGAAATAAAAGATGAATTTGGGAGAAATGAGAGAGGTTTTTGTCCAAAACATGCCAAGGAATAAAAACCTCCTTCACTTTTTACACAGGTATAATTTTTTTTGACAAATGTCAAAAATACAATCGCCTCGGGAGAATTGATGCACCTCTAAAGTGACCTTGGGAAAATCAATTTTTATCCTAGATTGGTTGGTAAAATAACTTTCTTGATGCATCAAAGGATAACTAGGCAAACGATCTTTCCAATGACCTATCATGGGCTCAATTTGGAGTTGAGGAAGGCATTCAAAAGTTGACTGCAACAGCACTCTGGCTTGAGGCAGCCTCATTTGGCACATTTTGACCAGTCTTGGGAGATTTGATTTTTGACAAGGAAAATGAACTCAAAATTGAAAAAGTCCAATTGGGTTGGAAATTAGACGCAAATAACTTTCCAACGAGCTATCACACGCCTAATTTGGACACTGGGAAGGCCTCCAAACGCCTCCTGCAAAAGTGCGCTGCGCATAGAAAGTGTGCGTTGCGCATTGGGCAGTGCGCTGCGCATTGGGCAGTTTGGGCCAGTGTAAATTAACAAGGGCACTGCGCATAGAGGGGTGCGCTGCGCGTTGGGTTTGTGCGCTGCGCATTGGGTTACAGCAATAAGAAAACTCTTTCCATGCAACCAGATCATACCAAATCCACTCCAAAACTTGCAAGTAGGTATTTCCTTGCTGCTCAGTCAATGTTATAATGTTTGAAGTGTGTTTCAAGATGGGAAATTTGTTGTATTGGCTCTTGAAAACCGAAACCCTATGTTCATGTAAAAATCACTCCTTAAGGGTTTTTTAAAGGACATGCGGGTGGTTTTGTGAAGATTTTCCATCCTCTATTGATGAACAACAGTCCCATACTCATTTGTAAACTCTAGTCAACGTTGCAAAGGGTACACATTATATTTTTGTCCATTTGTCAAACAGTGACTGTTTCATGCCAATTCATTGAAACGGAGCATTACCATTTTGGCTTGGTTTTCCTGATGCTTTGGTAAACATATTTGGGTTTTGAGTATGCATTGAAATTTTGATTTCAACACACACTTATGGAGCTGCGACAAATCCGTGAAGACCAACAAGCTGCCCGAAGACATATACATGAGATGACACCCATTGAGCAGGAGATAGAAGCTGACCGGGAGACTTGGATTGAGAGGGTCAACATTCACTTAGAGAAGCTATTGGCAAAGGCTAATAGAGATAAAGATATGCTCCAACACATGAAACATCATTATTGGGCTCGCATGCATGTCAACAAAGCAAAAGTGACGATTTTGAAAAAGAGGTTGAGCCAAGCACTAAAACGGCGGAAGAGGTCGGATCCACTTCGAGTTTTGGCTGAAGCATCATTGGCTGAGCATGGTACTTGATTGGGGACCCCCAGCCCAAATTTCAAGGAATTTGGAGAAAAGTTTGTCAATTTTGAATTTTTTGGCTCTAAAAACAGGTTTTTTGGCTCAACGTGCAGCGCACAGTGCGCTACCCATAAGATTGGGAGGTCCAAATCACAAATGGTTTACATTTTTGGATTTCTCATGATGAAATATACCTGCTCAGCTATTTCCAAGGCATTTCATCAAGGTTTGGGTCCCCAAAGGGTCAAAAAACATGCAAACAATGACCTCACTGCCCCTTGTTGGACACACAGGAAGCAGTCTTGGGAGAATGAACGTTTGGAGGGGCAAATGGACACCAAATGGGAAAATTTCACTTGGGTTGGAAAGTAGACATCTAGGGCTTTCCAACAAGACAACCTGAGCTCAATTTTGATGCTGGGAAGTGCCTCAAAATCAGCCTTAAAAGTGCGCTACGCGTAGAGATCAGGGTGCTGTGCATTGAGGATTTTGGCCTATTTTTCACCTTCCAGCTCAGAATTTCGGCCATTTTTGACCAGTTTCACCTCTTGATGTAATTTTTGGTTTTCCTTGATGTAATTTGATGTATATGATGTAATTTTGGCACTATATTACCTATTCTAGATGATTCATTCACAAAATAGCAAAAATTTAATGAATGAATCAGTTTCCTAGCATATAGGGGTTAGTTGTTTGACTACCTAGTTTTCAGTTCCTTGTTTAGAATTGGTTGCAACAGCTCCTAGAAGGAGGAGCTCGACCCCTAGAGGTTAGGGAATGAGGTTAGCTTGATCTATATATGTAAATTTTAATTCAGTAGCACAGGTTGGACTCTTGGGAAAGAGGCTTTGAGACTTTATTGTACATTTTACTTTAGCATTTTGGCAAAGGAAAGACCAGGGTTTTGCAGCACTGTTTGGAATTCTTGTGGCTTTATGTCTTGATGGTGTGCTTCTTTCAGTACTTGTAAGTTTGTTATGTGTATCATTTTCCTTCTCTCATCTTCTACAATTGAACAAATGAAGTGTTAAGGTAGAATTCATAATCTGTAATGCTCTGCCTTTAAGTTTGTTTGATATCCTATGTTTTCATCTGTTTAAGGAGAATCCTTGAGGTTTTCTTGCTCTCCTTAGCTCCTCACCTGTCTGATCTATTCACCTCATTGCTTTTAAGGCATCAAACAATTGCCTACCTTGCTCCAATCAGACCTCTGCAAAAACTGTGTCTCATCCCCGCACCCAAAATTGCCTTTCCCTTTGATTCAACAAAAACCCCAAAAAATCACCTTTAAACCTCTGCACTTAATACCTAGCCTAAGATTAGTTATAATTTCAGTCATCTCGAGCCTCATTGATTATATTTTTCTGAGATTGACCCAGAGAGAGCCCTCTCCTGTCCTCGTAGGGCTAGCTACGAGGCTGAGCGTGGTTTGATGTTGCCTTGAGTTTTGCCTTCCTCAGCCTGGGGAAAATTCAAGAGTTAACAGTTACCACTTTAGAATCATGCATGAATTAATGTATGACATGGACACTCCATCCCCTCAGAAGCTCAGCATCCCTTACTTCCTCATGCAGTCCCTCATTGACTCCAGTACTAAAGTAAAAGTAGGAAATCCAGACTAGTTAGCTCACCATGGATTAATCAAATTTTTAGTGGAAGAAGCCCTCCATACATTTACAATCCCTATAGCATGGGAAATTTTCCAAAACATGATTGTTGAAGATGACATAAAGGCCCTGACCTATGATATTAGCCCTGCTAGTAGTGAGGAGGAAGAGCGGCAAAGGAGAGAAGGAGAAGAAACTGGTGATTTAGAGGAACAAGAAGGGAAGAAGAAAGAAACTAAAAGAGAGAAGGAGAAACCGGAGCAACTAGAGACAGAAACAGGGACAGAAGGAGGGAAAGGGGCCAAAAAGACAAAAGTGTCTCCTGAGACCCTAGCAAGAGAGGCAGTAGCTACTCTCATTGCCCTCAGCACACCAATTAAGCCAAAACAAAAGAGGAAGAGGTAGACCTCAATGTATTCCAGGGCTAGGAAGAGCACAAGGATCAAAACAGGGAAAACCTAGCCTTCTTCTAAAGTTCCAATTTTTATTGAAGATTCACCCTCTACCCAAGGAAAAGAATCCCATTCCAAGGCACCTATCACTTATGAAAGGGGGACTCCTAGATCTACCACATGGAAAGAAAAAGTAGTACTACAAGACTCAAAAATAGTTCTACAGGAGGCACAGAGTGTTCTACAGGAGACCCTTTCAAAACTACAGGAGACTGAAAAACATGAAAAAATGGTAGAAGGATAGCCACAAGAAAAGGAGGAAGAAACAAAGGCACAAGAACCTGACCCCTATCCTAGTCTTGTCTCTTACTACAATCTTCTTGAGGGGGGAAGAATCATTCCACAAAAATTTACAATTCCACTATTCTTTGAATTGGAGAAAGAAAGAATAAGGACCCATAGGTGGATGCAAATAGCCAAATCCAAAGGAGTTGAGGATATTGGCCATATGGAGAAGAAACTCAGAGAAATGGGCAGAGAGTTAAGTGTTGTCAAACACAGGGAAGCAATCACAAGAAGTCACCTTGAAACTGAAAATGAATTGCTAAGAAGACAGCTGCAAGAGAAAGAGACCCAACTAGCATGCAAGGCCAAATGGTCCATGGAGGCATTGCAATGTAGGACACTAGCAAAATCTTATGGCTTGTATCTCAAGGACTAGTGGATGCAATTTCAGATCAAGACTTTGGCATAATGAGGCACAATGCCTTTCTAAGCTTACAGGTAGTTTATGGACCTGTGTGACCATAGCACATCAGAAGATAAGGCAAAGATGGCAGACCTTTATCCCCATAACATGGCCCTCATAGAAATGAATGTGTGGGACCCCAATGCTAGGCTAGGGGACCTGCAACTAATGGCCATAGCCTCATGGATGAACCATGAAGAGTTAAGGGCAGCAGAAATAAGAAGGTTGATGATAAAGGAACAGAATGAGACCTTAATGATCAGAGTTGAGCCATCGGACCCCATGGAACTGATCATCACACATAACCTGCTTGCACATAATCCTCAAATTTCCCCCAGACATATCAGTGATCAGGCTCAAGCCATTGCACATTTTGAGGATATGGAAAGGTTACTTGGGGATGACTGTGTGCTTGCATGTATGAGGAGATGGAACACCTTACCACACAGTCTGCAGATCAAGGAGTATCATTCCCCAATGAGGATGAAAGAGGCATTAAGGAGAGTGCCAATGTACAAGCACTCCATGTAGAGGCTGCAGGTCAATTGGATTGGCCTCAAATTGAGTCCCACACTACTGCTAGGAATGCTAGAGGGCAGAAAAGAAGAAGAAGAGAAACACTAGTGGGAAGAGGTAGACAGGAAGGCAAGATTCTATGACAAGGAAGAGGAGGCCACATTAGAAGCATGGGATGCTAGGGAGGCCACCAGGGCCATAAAAGATGAGGAGATGGACTAAGTTGCTCAAAGGATGAGCAACACTTTCATTAGGGGGTGATGATGAGCCTCATAAATGGGTAATTATATGGGCTCATTTTACCTCCTAACCTAGACAAATCAACCATTCTCTTAGCTTATTACATGATTTTATGATTTTATTTATGCTTATAGAATGAGTTGAGTTAGTTATGATGCCATGAGGTCTAATATGTGTTTAATGCAGATTATGATGATTTTTGTGGTCAAAGTCAAGGATACAATGGATAAATGGCCGCAATAACTCGAAGTGGACAAAGGAGAGGACTCATAGGAGGGAATCCCCCTCATTTATTACTCCCCACTTCAAATTCCCTTCATTCATCTCGGAGTATAGGTAGTCAAGTCATGCATTAGTAGGCAATTGAGCAAGTGGAGGACAACTGATGTTTATCTCGACTTTTGGGAGCCAAGCCTCCCTGATTTTGAGGAAGCTATTGGGAGCTTCATTTGTATAAGTAGAGAGGCCTAGGGCCTCACTAGGGTCGAATTTTTTTTTATTTTTTTCTACGGTATTTCTTATGTAACTCTGCTCAATTTCGAGCTTATTATCTTGACAGTTCATGTAATCTTGTTATTGTTTTGAGAATAAAGATGTAATTCTTTTTGAGTTAGAAATGAGTTACATCAAAGGGCTAAAGCTCTTGGGTTAGGGCCCAATCCAAGTAGCCAAGCTCCTCTTTTCTTGTATTTGTATGTTTCATTTTAGTTTGTAGATTAGGTTGCTGTTAGACATATTTCTTTTATGAATAAGAATAGGTTGTTTTTGATGATTCAATAGTTTTCTTCCACTTGTGTTTTCAATAGCAGGTTAACCAGTGATAAATAAAAGATCCAAAAGGCTAGTAGCAATGCCTTGGCCTCTCTTCCTCCCTTTGGGACAATGATCTGAGGCAAAGACCCTCTTGCTGCCCCAAAAACACAGATTTTCCTCCTTCATAGAACTTCTGGTGTTTGCAGCTTTCTAATTGGTTCATAGTTTAGTTTGCTTTGCTTTAAAACTTCTTCATCGTGCTCATTTCCTTATTTGAAATAGTCTTCTTTCATGCAATGGTTATCAGCATTTTCTTCCTTAGATTATAGTTTGCTTTGATGCAAAAACTCTGTTTTTTAGATGCACTTATTTCCTTGCTTGCTTAATCTCATTGGTTGACTGTCAGTTGTTTATGCAGCAGATACCTTCTAGTAGTAGTCCAACCTATTAGACACTCCATCCTCCATCTAATCCATGCCCTACAAGTCACCCAAGTTTCCCCTCAATTCTGCCTTAGTTTCCTATAGATTTCCTATGTCCTCCTGTAGATTTTCCTGTAGGCTTTATTTTGAAGGCCAAGTTTGGGAAAATCTTCCAGAAGGCCACCTGAGACCTCCTAGGACCCATCCACACTATATTACATCCTCTCAAGTCCCAAAACCACCCTTCATCACCACCTATTATCTACCACATCCACAAACAAATAAATTACATGCATAACAAATTCACATAAAAATCCAAAAAGATGTTTTTTGCTCATTTACTTTTGGAAATAGCTTAGGTAGATGTTGTTTGCTTCCTTGAGTTGATAATGGCATTCTTTTCATGGTTTTCATAGTGTTTTCTATAAAAGTAGGATTAGTAGTTAACTAGGATTTCCTTGGTTTTCTTTACATTTCAATCTTCCTTTCTGCAAGTAGAATAACATTAGTAGAGTAATCTATTTTTCCTTCCATCACATATAAAGCTTCTTCTGGAATCCATAGAAGTTGGCTTGAGCTCCTAGTGATCTTGTGCCAGCTAACCAAGTGATAACATGTAGTAAGAACTAGTACTTGTGCATACAGCATCGTCCCTTCCAAATTTTTTACGAACTACCGGGTTGATAAGAGTAAAGTAGGCAACCTAGGAGTTGCAGCATTATTGCTGCAATACTGGTGCTCACCATTGTTTCCAGGAAAACTAGTGTCTTTTTTATCTGCTAGTCCCACTAAGATTGGTAGCTACCTTAGAAAGAAACAATCAAAGCACTTTGATTTCCTTTATGTATGATAGATAAGAGAGAAGCAAAGGGACCAACCTGGATCTTCCGCTTGACTCCTTGCTTGATTTCTCTCTCCCTTGATAGAGCTTTCAACTCCTGTCCTACTTGTCCTACTTAGAGAATACCTGTAGAGACAAAGTAACAAAACACCATCAAAGCATCTCGATCTACAATATCATAAACAATGCAGAATCAGAAATACATTTATCGTACAATTGCATTAAAAAATAACAAGATTCACAAATACATGATTGTATGGAGGAAAACTCAAAGAAATTTATTAAAATAGAAGGGAGAATTACAACCCAGCTGTCTGATCCAGCATCATCCTCCTAGCACCAAAGCCCTCTTCACCTCATGAAAAGCAAGATCACCCAACAATACAATGTTCCTTCTCAAATACAAACTATCAGCGCTTCCTTACAAATTACAAAATTCCAGCCTCTAGATCTCTCAAATGAGGGATCCATTTATAGATGTTTGCAAGAGGGTGAGTCATCTCTAGGTTTTTGATTAGTCTCATTCCACTTGTAGTTCCTGGTTCCACTTGGAGATTTCTTGGATCTCTCACTCATCCCTGGGCGAATTCAGAGAGGCAAGTGTCATAGGAGAAGTTTCTAGAAGATTCCATGAGTATCCACTTAGCAAACCGTCTTAGAAATTTGTCCATTCTCGCTCATTGCACCCCACAGAAGGCCTGTTTAGTATGCATCGCTCCTGGCTAGTGTAGGAGTCAGTATGCATCACACCTTGACAATGGAGCAGTCAGTATGGTCCAGTTTTGGCCAGTTTTGAGTGGTTTTTTTTCGTGGAACTTCTGGGAAATGATGTAATCATCTAACCATGATACTTTAGGGTATGAAAAAACACTTTTAGGGGTTAAATATCCCTTGGTTTATTGACATATAAGATTGGGGTTGTAGTTCCCAAATATGTCTATAACACCATAGTGCATCACCCAGTTGAAAGAGATCAAATAGAAACTTCCTGAGTCTGTTTGGGATTTTTATCATAGATTTAAGGTGTTATTGGATCAAGTAAGCCTCGAAATATTTGCGCAGAAACATAAATAATGGTTTATAGTTGTGCTGCTACCACATATCAGATTGTCATTAACACGACAAAAGATAGGAACCCAAGCCGAAGCTCTAGAAATTGCGATGAAATTGGAATCTTCACCTATAGGAGATACTAATGCATGCATGCAATAGATTTAGAGTCAGCTGGCGAACGTAACCCTGCAGATACAAGATATCAAGAAAATCAAAGAAGTTAGAGAAGAAGTATGGTGTGAAAAGTGCAGATCAGAGGGCCATTCTAAAGAATAGTTCCCTATATACAATAATTATATGCCTAGCGAGGCACTGAATCCCTTAAATGTAGTATCTAGCCTACGGTGCAAAATATGTAAGACTAGAGGTGAACATCATTCGAAAGACTATTACTTATTACATAAATACGTACAAACTTTGAGGAATCTATATTGGAAATTTTGTAAATCAGTAGGACATGATGAGAATAATTGTCGAGCTTACAAACTAATGATGAAGCACAGTGCTGACACTTATAGAATGAAAGAAGAAGAGCATGGACAAGAGAAAAATGGACAACGTGGTGGTCAAGGAGGTTACCAAGGAAGAGGTGAAGGTGGTGGAGCTGTTCGAGGACGTGGATAGATCATTTTTCTATCACTGCATCCAGGCAGGTCATTTTGCAAGACTGTCAGAATCCCACAATGAAATGTAAGTATTCTAAGTCCTTTGACCATTTAATTGAGGAATTTCCTGTACTTATGGAAAATATGAAAGAAAAAATGAATCAGCAACTGACACAGAATATTCAAAGGATGACTATTGAAAGCAGGACCGAAGAATTTCGAATTAGTATTGTCACTAGAAGTGGAGCTATGATCTGTAGTGATAAAGTGAATGAAAAGAAAGAATATGTAAGTACATGGGTCAGAAAGACTACTAAGAAAGTTCCTATTTTTATATTTAGAAAGAAAAATAAGTATTTATGGAAGCGAAGTGAAGTTTAATGGATGTTAGAGCTTTGACATCTGGTGCACAACCAAAGCCCGATCAGAAAAGTAACCACGACATGTCATCAGCTTCGACAGAGGATTGAGCTTTGATACATGATCAAGCTCTAACACAAGACCATGATTCAACAAATCAAGTAGGTATTCTAAAATCTTTTTTGTAGAATTGTATGAAATTGTTAAGAGATCAAAAGGTTTTAGAAGGGCTTCAGGAGTTGATAGATTCATATGCATCCAAAGAAACATTGTGAAATTATATGCGTGCAGTCAATAATTTTCATCGACGAAAGAGATGAGGCTTAATGCATAGATAGGAGTATATGAGATGGATCAAGTTATTCTGGATATGGGATTTGATGCTAATGTCTTGACGAAACAAACATGGTAATCAATGGGTAAGCCGAAGCTACAATGGTCACCTATTTAATTAAGGATGGAAAACCAGCAAAAGATATTCCCTTTAGGAAGGCTACCAGGTGTCAAAGTAGGTATTGAAGGAGTTCACAATATTGTTGCTTTTGAAGTAATTGAGATCATCAATGACAATAACCATTACCCTGCATTTCTTGGAATTTATTGGGAATTTGGAAATATGGCCATAATTAATTTGAAGAAGAGACAAATGATATTTGAAGGAAACAATATGAGAGTAATTATTCCTTTGGACCCATCAGAAGGAGTAAGATATAAAAAACAAGTCAAAGAAGAATATTACGCAACTGATATAGAAAATATTTTATAAAATGACAGGAAAGGAACAGGATTTTGTTAACCCTACTACAGAGGGAAAGTTGAGTTGGGAACATGATAGTTCTTGCGCCTCAGACTCAGAAGAAGAATTGGAGAACTGGAGGAATAGGTTGCATGAAGTATCTACAAGGCATTATGCAAGAATTACCAAATCAATTTGCTGTATGATATTTGAGGTATGTAACTTACGTTATTATGATGGCTTAGGTGATGTGAATACTTTTCTTAATGATTATGATGAACAAGTACCAGGAAATCAAAGGTTGCCAACCTTGTATATAGCCCTGAAAGCTACTCCTGCTAGATGGTGGAATGCATACAAGAAGAATATAGGAGGTTGACAGGAAGGTAAAAGATTAGTGTGGATAAGGTTTGGAAAAATAGATATAGAGATAGAGATAAAATTTGATGGTGAAAATGATCCTAGGAAGCATATCTAGTTATGCACTACAACATGGAAGGAGATTCCACAGCAAGAATGGGTACATGGATTCATTCATACATTAGAGACAATCCCTAAGAACTGGTACCTAGAAATAGAGCTTCGACATGGTAAAGTAAATTGGGTAGTTAAGAAGAGGATCTTTGAGAATGTAACCCCACTGACATGGAAGCAACCTGATTGGGCTACACAGATAGAAAATGCATTGGAGTGCTATAACATCAATACATCGACATAGCAGAATCAGAAGGATACCGTGAAGTAACTGGACCTGGGCTAGAATACCAGATATAATGAAGCCATTGAAGACCAAGAAGGTGAACATAGAATCAGAGAAGGAACCCAAGATTGCAACAATAGGAGACTACTAGGATGAAGAGACAGTCACTTAAGTTACAAAGTTACTTCATGAATATTAAGAATTGTTCCCCACTAAGTTTTCAGAGATGAAGGGTATAATAGGAGATCTAGGAGTCATGAAGATTCCCCTTAATCCTAATGCGAAGCCAGTCAAACAAAGACTTTACAGGATGAACCTGAAGTATAAGGAGAAAGTAAATTTATAGCTTAATAAGATGATAATAGCAAGAATTATTGAACCCGTAGAAGAATCATAGTGGGAGAGTCCTATGGTGGTGCAAGAAAAGAAGACTCAAGGAGAAATTAGGATCTGTGTTGATCTGCGGAAGTTGAATGATGCATGTTTACATCATCCCTTCCCTACCCCTTTCACAGATGAAGGGCTCGATAATGTAGGAGGTCAAGAAGCTTACTCATTTAAAAATGGATTCTTAGATTAAAATCATATTAGGATTGCACCTGAAGATCAGCATATGACCACATTTGGTACAGAATGTTGTCGAGCATGTGATGTGTGTCAAAGAATAGGAAAGCCTTTAAGAAGAAATGAAATTCCATTGGTACCACAAGCTACATTGCAGGCCTTTGACAAATGGGTTATTGATTTTGTTGGACCCATCAACCCACCTGAAATGAGGACTGGTGTGAGTACATAATTATAATAACTGATTGTTTAACAATATGGGCCAAAGCACAATTAGTAGGGGACTGCAACGCAGAGACTACAATGAAGTTTACTTTTGAGTACATATTCTCTAGATTTGGATGTTAAAATATTTTTATGAGTGACCAAGGTTCACACTTCTTGAATAAGGCTACTGGAGCATTGACTGCGGAGTTTCGAGTTTATCATAAGAAGAGTACCCCTTATCACCCTCAGGCCAATGGAATAGTGGAAGCATTTAATAATATTTTGTAGAATGCACTTACTAAGGTATGCAATGTGAATAGAGATGACTGGAACCTAAGAATTCCAGCAATTTTATGGGCTTATAGAACCACATGTAAAACATTAACAGGCCACACACCCTTCAGGTTACTTTATGGGAAAGAAGTTGTGATGCCCATGGAATACATCATGTCTAACTTGAGGATTGAAGCTTTTACAGATATGGTAGGCCGTGATATAATGGAGGAAAGAATGTCGTAGTTGCTTGCTTTGGAGGAAGACATATTTATAGAAGGATTCTATCAACAGGTACAAAAGCAATAGAAAGAGATTGGAATGATAGACATATTAAGCAGAATAATTTCTAGGTAGGAGACCTTGTTCTCCTCTATGGAAGTAAGTTTGTGAAATTTCTAGGAAAATTCAAGATGCATTAGTTGGGCCCATATGTTATCAAGCATATTACTGATGGAGGCGTAGTTCAATTAGCAAAGTTAAATGGAGAATTGATTTAGGGAAAGAGTAAATGGCAGCAAGTTGAATTTGTACATGGACAATCCTACCCCTACAACTTCACTCTGAAGAAGAAAGGAGAAAATTCATAGTGCCACATGCAGTTGAAAGTGGGCACTAGACTATAAACTATGCTACAGAAAGCTATGATGTAGGAAGTTACTTCACTATAGTCTGGATTATGTCAAAGTTCGTAGGAACCTTGACATAAGAAGGGTTGTTTTCTATAATATGGGATGAATTGAAGTTTGACAGAAAAATATGACTATTAAAAGGGAAAGTTAACATTAAAACACGCAGAATGTTGCATTTATGAGGATAGATTGACAAGATCTAAATATAGATATGAAATTAATGAGCACAATATGAACAAAATCTAAAATAATTATTGGGTTAGAAATTCAAAATTGTTATAAAAATCCATCTCCCACCTAGATTTGGTACTTTTGTTAATTGAGAATTTGATTGTTGCTATTGCGGAGAAATTGCAGAGATTTTTGTTGTCATATGTCATCTGAGCATTCTTGCGAAGAAATTGTTTGTCTATTTCATGAGAAGGGCTTACCTGGAATCATGGAAGCATCACCCATAGTAGCATCACCCATAGCATCATCAGTACCCACACAATGGATATATCCATGAAAGAAACCAACGAAAGAGGAGAGAATAAAGAAGAAACAGGATAAGAAACTTATCAAGCCTCAACAAGAAACCAAACAAGTCAGAGACAGTGAGGAAGAAGCAGAGAAAGGGGAAATGGAAATGTATGGAGCGACATTTCCTTCGCCTCTACCACCATATATCCCACCTAGAAAACCAAATGTAAAACCAATAAAAGAGTCTAAGGATGCAAAGTATGCCACTTTCACACCCCTATTGCCAGAGTCTGTACCATTTACTTGATAAATCGTTGGGAAAATTCTGTAGCTGAAGTTTGCAGACTACGATTTCAATGATAGGAAGACATATCCATAGTTTGCACCATATAGATACTTAAGCAAGTGCACTACCCTAAAAGTGGTGTGACGAGGTTAGAGCTACAATAGTGGGTGGGTGGGTTGGCATAGTCAAGTTTATTGAGCATGTTGAATGTGTCACACTTCGGGAGAAGTCTAGGGAGCACAACCTGTGTGAGACAGCTACTCGTGTTGGTGCACGATGGATGCCTATGGATGGGGAAGAGGATCCTTATAGACAAAATTCTCATATGGAGAATTAAAAGGCTATTGTATCAAGGGCGAAGCCCCACAAAATAATTTGTTGGAAAATATCAAGACCGTTCCATAGTCGAAAGCATGAAGAATAAGTTCAAACTGATAAAAGGGAAGCGAGGGTATGACATAAACTCAATCAGTGACAAAGGAGTTTGCTTCGAAAAACACATATTATCCGGGAAGATAATTAGAAAGTGTGGAGCGAATGAAGTCCATACATTGGTGGTTTCACTAGTTGCGCAGTGCACTAATGGGTTTCAATACAACTGGGTCGCATATCTATGCTAAGACTTTTTGGATAACTGTCGCGAGGTTCAGGAGAAAGGTATCACATTTAATTATGCATGGTTGACTTTAATAATTGTGATGCCAGCATGGAGAGAGCTGGAGGATTCATAATTCCCTCTGGTGGCTTCAAATTTTTGTGAAGCTACGTGGTATGCGTCGCTATGGTTCCCTCCAATGGCTTCAAATGTTTATGAAGTTGTGCAGTATGCCTTGCTATGGTATAACACTAAAAAGTCACAAGAAAAGGAGAGTAGGATGTTCTTTGTATTATATGATATGGAATTACATATGTTAGTGAACCATCATCCTCACCTTTCCCCAAGCTTATACGAGTAGTATAACTCTGTTGCAAAGTTTAGGGATGATTTACACAAAGTGTATATATAGGCTCATAGGAACACAAAGAAGAAGTGGCATCCCTTTCCATATTTTGTAACAAAATATTACCTCTTAGCAGAGGTACAATAATGGCCAGTAGAATGGATGACTGCACTAGAGACACAGGTAGAAGATAGTGTGATAGAGGAAGACATATCGTAGCATGGGGAAGAAAGTAGAAAGGACAAAAACAAGGATAAGCATGAGTTAGAAGAAGAGGAGCAACATGAAGAGGGTCACCGGGATCCTCTTGAAGGTGATGAACAAAATAAAGAGCCTGAAAAGACAGAAATAGAACAATTTTTCACAAAAAAGAGCAAGGCAGAGGGTGAAGCTACCACGAAAATAGAAAAAAGAAACAAAAGGTAGATTGTTGGGTCCCTATAATACTAGTGATTACCCCATTACTATTGTAGTTATACCCCTTATTTATATTTTTGTGCCCCTATTACCCCCATGTTGTTATTTCTGTGCCCCATAGAATCCCTCTATTGTTATTTTTGTGGCTTTATATTATTATTGTTAGGTCGGCTGGATTATATTGTGACTCCTTAGACTCCTATATATAGAAAGGAGGTTTTGTCATTTGGATCATCCAAGAATTGTTCATTTATGTAATGTAAAGGAGGTTTCCCCCTCGAAGAGGCTGAATTCTAAGGTGTTGATCTATCTTTTCTATCTTTTCTTGAGCTGGTTTCATAACATTTGGTATCAGAGCTTTGGATTCTAGGGTTTTGCTGCTCCAAACAGGACATCATGGAATTTTCGCTATAACTTTTTTTCTGTGACATTTCAGAAGTCACAAAAAAACCCATTTGAGAAGAAATTGCGCTAAACCTTGGGTCCGAATTTCAGAGCTTTTCGCATGATATTTGCGGAGATATGATGTGAGGAAGTTGGTCTTTTTGCAGACTCCTGAATTACATTAAAAACAGGTGACCTGGGGAAAATCATCATAACTTTATCTCTGGGGATTGGATTGAAATTTCGTAAGAAGGTACAGAAAGAGGATGGACTGTAGTTTCTTGTATGTGTGTTTCAGATCCAAAGGTTGAAACAGTGACTCGTGGCACGTCGTACAAGTTCGCTCTACTGAACTAGTCTAAAAGCAAGTCACTGTGGGAGATTTCACATAACTCTTCCTTGGAGAATCCAATTTGGGTCAGACTTGTGGCATTGGAAAGAGGACACAGAAGGCTACTACAGCTTGCAATTTCAGAACTAGATGATCCGAAATTACAGAGATACATCAGATTCAATATCAGGCTTCTATAAAGTGAAAAAAGGTGTGTAGTTTTTTTTAAATTTTTGTGTAAGCTTGGTTTAACGGAATTCAAAGGGCATAGTAAAGCATTATTATCGGTAACTGATGCCCCAAGGAAAGAAAATGCAAACACCTAGTAAGGAACCTGAAATCTCTAGCATGACTCATGAAGAAGAGGAAGAAATGCTACATGATATATCAAAATTACAAGAACAAGTGCAACAAATGTCACGCTCACAAAAGCTAACAGAAGCTAAGATAAATGGCGTGGAATCTAAGATAAATGGTGTGGAAGCTAAGATGGACGATTTTAAGATAGATTTGAAGACAAATTTGAAGAGAGACATGGCAAATTTGAAGACAGATTTGAAGACAGACATGGCAGATTTGAAGACAGATTTGACAAATTTTCTACAAGAAATACTTACAAATGGTGAAAAGGTTGTAAAGGAAACTCATGATGTGAAAAAAAGTAATGTTAATCATGATTCCATAGACTCTAATGTTGGATCGAAGATCCACCATATTCCAAAAATCGATATGAGGAAGTTTGATGGCAAGGATCCCGCCACATGGATATTACAGATGGAGCAGTTCTTTGATCTCAATAATGTGCAAAACACACAAAAGGTACGTATGGCAACTGTATATTTGGAACCAAATCAGTTTGTATGGTATCAATGGCTTTGCTCTCGTAAACAATTTATCACTTGGGCAATTTTTACGGAAGAATTGATAGCACATTATGAAGATACAAAAAGCAACACTTTTTTTAGCCAATTGATAAGTCTCAAACAAAAGGGTTCAGTAATGGAGCACATTGAGGAGTTCCAAAAATTGAACATAAGGGTAAAAGATATTCCAGAGGAGCATAGGATTGATGTGTTCATAGGGTCTTTAAAGGATAATATCCAACATGATGTTCGCCTTTGGGAACCTGATTCATTAGAGAAGGCATTCAGGTTAGCAAGAAAAATGGAAAGCAAAATTATGGCAACCAGGAAGCATACCACTCACAACTATAAAGACGGAAGTGTTGTTGCCCTAGTCTTCCACAACCTATAAGGTTGACACCACAACAATTGGAAGAAAAAAGAGAAAAAGGGCTTTGTTACAGTTGTGATAGCAAATACACTAAAGGTCATAAGTGTGCTGAGAAGAAATTATTCTACATAGATTGTGAAGAGGAAGAAGAAAAGGAGCAAGAAAGGTCAAAAGAAGAAGATATACTCCAGGAACAAAGCCTAGATGAAGAAAAAATAAATTCGACCATATCTTGTAATGCATTGGAGGGAATTACCACTCCTCAAACCATCAAGATAGAAGGACAAATCAAGAAGAAAAAGGTAATAGTGTTGATTGATTCAGGAAGCACCCACAATTTTATTCATTGTAGGGTAGCAAAAGAATTGAATTGCTTCCTATATCCAGCACCAGAGTGTCAAGTGATGATTGCAAATGGAGGAACAATAAATTGCTCTGGAAGGTGCCATAATATCAAGCTATCCATGGGAGAATATGTATTGACTAGCCCAATGCTTTCCATTCCAATGGGAGGTGCTGATGTTGTACTAGGAGTCCAATGGCTACAATCCTTGGGTACAATAGCTTTTAATTTTCAAGAACTTTTCATCAAATTTTCTATGGAAGGAAAGGAAGTTGAATTAAGGGGTATTGCAGGGAAACCAGGAAAGATAATCAGCTCTAATGGTATGACAAAGCTTCTAAAAAAGGAGCAAAGAGGTGTAATTGCACAATTATGTTCGCTAGATGTTTCCACATCGGAATCATCTATTTCTCCAGATCTCCAAAAAGTCCTGGACAATCATTCCAAGGTATTTGAGACTCCCAAAGGTCTCCCACCTATGCGTGATCATGATCATGCTATTCATCTGATTCCAGGAAGTGTTCCTCCAAACATCAGGCCGTACAGATATCCCTATGTCCAAAAAAGTGAAATTGAACGTATGGTTGCAGAAATGCTAGAGGCTGGTATAATTCAACCAAGTCAAAGTTCTTTCTCTGCTCCAGTAGTATTGGTGCACAAGAAGGATGGATCATGGCGCATGTGTCGGATTATAGGGAGCTCAACAAGCTCACTATTAAAGATAAGTTCCCCATTCCTGTCATTGATGAATTACTGGATGAATTGCATGGATCAATTTACTTCACCAAGTTGGATCTTCGTTCGGGATATCATCAAATCAGAATGAAGATTGAAGACATTCCAAAAACGACATTTAGAACTCATGAGGGTCATTATGAATTTTTGGTCATGCCTTTGGCCTTACTAATGCACCTTCAACATTTCAAGGTTTGATGAATTCAATTTTCAAACCATTCCTCAAAAAATTTGTGTTAGTATTTTTTGATGATATACTAATCTACAGCAAGTCTTGGAAGGATCATGTTGAACATGTTGACAAGGTGCTACAACTATTGGAGGAGAAACAATTATATGCAAAAAGATCCAAATGTTTCTTTGGAGTCCAGGAGGTGGAATATTTGGGTCATATTGTATCTCATGAAGGAGTTAAGGTAGACCCTAGCAAAATTAAAGCCATTAAGGAATGGAAAATTCCCACATCCATAAAGCATCTGCGAGGATTTCTTGGGTTGACAGGGTATTATCGCAAGTTTGTTAAGAATTATGGGAGAATAGCAGCACCTCTAACAACATTATTGAAGAAAGATGCATTTTCATGGACTCCGGAAGCAACAAAGGCCTTTGAACATCTTAAAGAGGCAATGTGCCAAGCACCGGTCTTAGCTACACCGGACTTCACAAAAACCTTTATTGTGGAATGTGATGCTTCAGGAAATGGAATTGGTGCTGTTCTAATGCAAGATGAAAGACCCATTGCTTTTGAAAGTCGTCCAATCAAGGGAAAGTTTTTAAGCAAAGCTATTTATGAGAAGGAAATGTTGGCAATACTCCATGCACTTAAGAAATGGCGACCCTACCTAATGGGAAGACACTTCAAGGTAAAAACGGATCATGATAGCCTTAAATACTTTTTAGAACAAAGATTATCCTCTGAAGAGCAACAAAAGTGGGTCACAAAGATGTTGGGTTATGACTTTGAAATCATCTACAAAAAAGGGAAGCAAAATGTGGTGGCAGATGCACTCTCAAGAAAGGATGAGGATGTGGAAGCATTGTTGTGCGCCATTTCTATTATCCAACCAGATTGGATAAACGAAGCAAGGGAGGAATGGAAGAATGATGAAGAAGTGTGGGCACTTATTCGAAAGCTACAACAAGATTCCAGTACGTCTGATACATTTAGCTGGCAAAATGATTCATTATGGTACAAAGATCGCTTATACCTCTGTAAGAATTCCCAGCTAAAACAAAAGATTCTTATGGAATTGCACACTTCTCCCTTAGGAGGGCACTCAGGATTTTTAAAAACTTACCACAGGGTTAAGAAGGAATTTTTTTGGGATGGCCTTAAATCAGATATTCAAAAGTTTGTGGTGGAATGTTTGGTTTTCCAACAAAATAAAGTTGAAACAATTAAGACACCCGGTCTATTACAACCTTTATCCATTCCAAGCCAACGTTGGGAGGAGGTTTCAATGGATTTTATCACAGGTTTACCCAAGTCTGAGGGAAAGAGTGTCATCATGGTGGTAGTTGACAGACTTACCAAGTATGCACACTTTTGTGCATTATCACATCCATTTAAAGCCAGTACAGTTTCTACTGCATTTATGGAAACAATTCAAAAGCTACATGGAAACCCAAAGATTATTGTAAGTGACAGAGATCCCATTTTCACTGGAAATTTTTGGACAGAATTATTTTCTTGTCTTGGTACTCAGTTAGCTCATAGCTCATCTTATCATCCTCAATCTGATGGGCAAACTGAGATAGTAAACAAATGTTTGGAAGGATATCTTCGTTGCTTTGTATCTGATAAACAGACACAATGGGTCAAATGGTTGCCTCTGGCTGAATGGTGGTATAACACTTCCTTCCATACAGCAACAAAAATGACCCCATTTATGGCACTTTATGGGTATCAACCACCATCCATCACATCATATTTAAGAGAAAATTCTAAGGTTCAGGTAGTGGAACATCACATCGAACATCAACAACAAGTCCTCCAACTCTTAAAGGATAACCTCGTGTTGGCACAAAATAGAATGAAACAACAGGCAGATCAACATCGCAGTGAAAGAAGTTTTGATGTAGGTGATTGGGTATTCCTATGGCTACAACCATATAAGCAAATGTCCCTAAAGCAAGCTAAGAAGGATAATAAATTATCACCAAAGTATTATGGTCCATACAAGGTGTTGCAAAATATTGGTACTATGGCATACAAATTGGAGCTCCTGCAGCTTCTCGATTGCACCCAGTTTTCCATGTTTCATGTTTAAAGAAGGTTATAGGTGACAAGCTCCCAGTTCAAACAATATTGCCAGAACTTGACGAGGAAGGAAAAATTATATTGGAACCGGAAGCAGTCACAGAAACAAGAACTCGACAGCTACGAAATCGATCAATTTCAGAGTATCTTATCAAGTGAAAGAACTTATCCGCTGAAGATTCCACATGGGAGGATGAGAACTTTATGCAGAAGTATCCACAACTACTCAAGCGTTGAGGACAACACTTTTTTGAAGGAGAGGGGCATGTTGGGTCCCTATAATACTAGTGATTACCCCATTACTATTGTAGTTATACCCCTTATTTATATTGTTGTGCCCCTATTACCCCCATGTTGTTATTTCTGTGCCCCATAGAATCCCTCTATTGTTATTTTTGTGGCTTTATATTATTATTTTTAGGTCGGCTGGATTATATTGTGACTCCTTAGACTCCTATATATAGAAAGGAGGTTTTGTCATTTGGATCATCCAAGAATTGTTCATTTCTGTAATGTAAAGGAGGTTGCCCCCTTGAAGAGGCTGAATTCTAAGGCGTTGATCTATCTTTTCTATCTTTTCTTGAGCTGGTTTCATAACATTTGGTATCAGAGCTTTGAATTCTAGGGTTTCGCTGCTCCAAACGGGACATCGTGGAATTTTCGCTATAACTTTTCTTCTGTGACGTTTTCAAAGTCACAAAAAAACCCATTTGAGAAGACATCACGCTAAACCTTGAGTCCGAATTTCAGAGCTTTTAGCGCGATATTTGTGGAGATATGATCTGAGGAATTTGGTCTTTTTGCAGACTCTTGAATTGCATTCAAAACAGGTGACCTGGGGAAAATCATCATAACTTTCTCTTTGGGGATTGGATTGAAATTTCGTAAGAAGGTACAAAAAGAGGACGGACTGTAGTTTCCTGTATGTCTGTTTCAGATCCAAAGGTTGAAACAGTGACTCGTGGCACATCGTACAAGTTCGCTCCACTAAACTAGTCTAAAAGCAAGTCACTGTGGGAGATTTCACATAACTCTTCCTTGGAGAATCCATTTTGGGTCAGACTTGTGGCATTGGAAAGAGGCCGCAGAAGGCTACTACAAGTTAGAATTTCAGAACTGGATGATCCGAAATTACAGAGATACATCAGATTCAATATCAGGCTTCTATAAAGTGAAAAAAGGTGTGTAGTTTTTTTTAAATTTTTGTGTAAGCTTGGTTTAACGGAATTCAAAGGGCATAGTAAAGCATTATTATCGGTAACTGATGCCTCGAGGAAAGAAAATGCAAACACCTAGTAAGGAACCTGAAAGCTCTAGCATGACTCATGAAGAAGAGGAAGAAATGCTACATGATATATCAAAATTACAAGAACAAGTGCAACAAATGTCACGCTCACAAAAGCTAACAGAAGCTAAGATAAATGGTCTGGAATCTAAGATAAATGGCATGGAAGCTAAGATGGACGATTTGAAGATAGATTTGAAGACAGATTTGAGGAGAGACATGGCAAATTTGAAGACAGATTTGAAGATAGATTTGAAGACAGATTTGACAAATTTTCTACAAGAAATACTTACTAATGGTGAAAAGGTTGTAAAGGAAACTCATGATGTGAACAAAAGTAATGTTAATCATGATTCCATAGACTCTAATGTTGGATCGAAGATCCACCATATTCCAAAAATCGATATGAGGAAGTTTGATGGCAAGGATCCCGCCACATGGATATTACAGATGGAGCAGTTATTTGATCTCAATAATGTGCAAAACACACAAAAGGTACGTATGGCAACTGTATATTTGGAACCAAATCAGTTTGTATGGTATCAATGGCTTTGATCTCGTAAACAATTTATCACTTGGGCAATTTTTATGGAAGAATTGATAGCACATTATGAAGATACAAAAAGCAACACTTTTTTTAGCCAATTGATAAGTCTCAAACAAAAGGGTTCAGTAATGGAGCACATTGAGGAGTTCCAAAAATTGAACATAAGGGTAAAAGATATTCCAAAGGAGCATAGGATTGATGTGTCCATAGGGCCTTTAAAGGATAATATCCAACATGATGTTCGCCTTTGGGAACCTGATTCATTAGAGAAGGCATTCAGGTTAGCAAGAAAAATGGAAAGCAAAATTATGGCAACCAGGAAGCATACCACTCACAACTATAAAGACAGAAGTGTTGTTGCCGCTAGTCTTCCACAACCTATAAGGTTGACACCACAACAATTGGAAGAAAAAAGAGCAAAAGGACTTTGTTACAGTTGTGATAGAAAATACATTAAAGGTCATAAGTGTGCTGAGAAGAAATTATTCTACATAGATTGTGAAGAGGAAGAAGAAAAGGAACAAAGCCTAGATGAAGAACAAATAAATCCGACCATATCTTGTAATGCATTGGCGGGAATTACCACTCCTCAAACCATCAAGATAGAAGGACAAATGAAGAAGAAAAAGGTAATAGTGTTGATTGATTCAGGAAGCACCCACAATTTTATTCATTGTAGGGTAGCAAAAGAATTGAATTGCTTCCTATATCCACCACCAGAGTGTCAAGTGATGATTGCAAATGGAGGAACCTAGTAAGGAACTTGATAATTGTGGTATGGTTGGCTGTAGCTTCAGTGGTATGGTTGACTTTAATAATTGTGATGCCAGCATGGAGAGAGCTTGAGGATTCATAATTCCCTCTGGTGGCTTCAAATTTTTGTGAAGGTGTGTGGTATGCGTCGCTATGGTTCCCTCCAATGGCTTCAAATGTTTATGAAGTTGCGCGGTATGCCTCGCTATGATATAACACTAAAAAGTCACAAGAAAAGGAGAGTAGAATGTTCTTTGTATTATATGATATGGAATTACATATGTTAGTGAACCGTCATCCTCACCTTTCCCCAAGCTTATATGAGTAGTATAACTCTGTTGCAAAGTTTAGGGACGATTTCCACAAAGTGTATATATAGGCTCACAGGAACATAAAGAAGAAGTGGCATCCCTTTCCATATTTGGTAACAGAATATTACCTCTTAGCAAAGGTACAACAATGGCCAATAGAATGGATGACTGCACTAGAGACACAAGTAGAAGATAGTGTGATAGAGGAAGACATATTGTAGCATGGGGAAGAAATTAGAAAGGACAAAGACAAGGATGAGCATGAGTTAGAAGAAGAGGAGAAACATGACGAGGGTCACCGGGATCCTCTTGAAGGTGATGAACAAAATAAAGAGCTTGAAAAGATAGAAACAGAACAATTTTTCACAAAAAAGAGCAAGGCAGAGGGCGAAGCTACCACGAAAACAGAAAAAAGAAACAAAAGGTAGACAAAACAAAGGATATCACGTGAGTTGTCCTTATTGATGGGTACTTGGACTATATTTTGGATAGGATTCAGAAGGTGATAGCTGAATCATAGAATAAGTTAGAAGATCGCTACAACACACTTCTAATAGGTGTGTAGGAGTGCATCGTAGAACTTAAAATGCTGGCACAGACAATGCAAGTAGTGGAGAAGATTGGAGAAGCAAATAGAGCCTACACTTGTAGCATAGATAGCATTGATACCTGCCAGAGCCCTTCAGTTTGACTCCGCTGAGGTTCAACAACAAGATAAATAATGGAGGAATGTCAAAATGAACATCGTAGCAATACCATTGCAAATATTACACAGGCTGCACCTGGAGATAATAGAGGAGCTGAAGTTGCATGAGCAACACACCTCGCAGCTGAACATTTAGGTAGAAAAAGAGTGAGATTCACTACAACAAAAGCGTGATCAAGAAATCGAAGAAATGGATTGCATTTTAGAAGAAAAAAAACTTAAGAAATTAGTTGAAGCAATATGTCAAGAGATTTTGGACCTTGATGTCTGAGAAGAAGAGCTAATAGAGGATAAGGTCGTGAAGCTCAACCTTGTAATAAAAGGGTACAAGGAGAAAATTGCAGAAGTGCAATTCTCATATGAGATGAAGATTAGCGAGCTGCAACTGAAGCTGCAGCCAACCATACCACAGGAAGTGTTGGAGTAAAGGGAGGTTGACTTGAAGGCTGCAATGGCTAGCATCTCTCCAGCAGTGATTGATAGAGGGAAAAGTTCCCCTAGGGCTTTTTGGGTTGAAACCCTAGCAGACTGAAAGTTATCTATTCAAAGAAACATGCATTCGTACAGCCATTATGCTATTATAAGCAAATTCTATGATAAGGGTACGTACATTCGGTCCTACGTTTGAGAAGGCCTTTAGGGTCCAAACCCTTCTTGGAGTTCCCTTCTTCTCTTTTGTCCTGCAAAACAACCAATTCAAAGAACACAACAGTATATGGACAAAAACTTATAAAGAAACCATCTTCATGTTATAAACAAAGGTAGTTAGTTATGAAATCCAAACAACCTTTTACAATGAATTCTAAACATGAATATCATTAACATAAAGAAGATTCATTTCGGGAACCAAGACATGTGTTTCTTTTATTATAGACAAATAAAATACATAAAAAGGAATGTTTTCACCTGAGTCACCTTCAGCAGGCTCCAAGCAAAGCTTCCTTCTGGATCCGTTCCAGCCTCAGGCCTCTAACAAACTCCTTCCATGACTCTCTCCATGATGTCATAAATGGTGGATGAACATCAACACACAAGGAAACAAAGGTTTCCTGTACAAAATGGGGGAAGTGCAGAAGGCACAAGGGACTTCAGACCTGGTCAAGGGAAAAATTTCAGCATAATAACCTTTCTCTCTCTTCTCTCTTCCTTTAGGCCTTCCCTTTGAGGTCTTTTTATACCATCTCCAAAGTAGTTTTTTAGTTAGGAGTTGGTTGGGAACAGTTGTGCCACGGGCACTAACAGGTGATCAACAGGTAAAACCCGCGATCTCCGCCCGAAAATAAGGAGTCTTATATTTTTTTAAGTGTTTTAATACATACACGCGGGTTGGCTATACACATACCCGCGTATACACGCGTTTAACTCAGGGCAATGTCGCGTATAAGGGATAAAACACTGTTTTTTAAATTTTAGGACCAGGTCTGGAAGGAGGGGTTGCCCTAGGCCATGAGTACAGCATCACAAACCATAAGAGTGAGATTCGGAGCTATAACAGATGCCCCCTAATATATGAGGTCAGGAGGGGTACATGATGGCCGAAATATATTATGCGAGTACATGGAAAGGAAGTCTGTCAAAAACCAAGGAGGACTTCACCAGAATTCAGCCTGCCAAGCCACCAAAGGAGATCAGAAAGAAACACTGTCTGAGGCGGGCATACCCATGCTCAGAAAAATTAAAGCATGTCCGCATATCAAGTACAAGTGGATCCACTAAGTATACAAGTATAAATGACTGAAAGATACATAATGGATCATCTGATCATAATGAACAAGTACATGTCTGAATATCACATATAAGACTGTCAATGATGCTGAAAGATGCAACGGATCACTGATATCAAAGACTGATCCCAAAAGGTACCAACTGAACATGATGGAATAGGATGGTACTACACTGCAAACTCAGCTGCCAGGATATAGAATGTCGCCATGACTGACTGCAACATACAAAGTGGAGTGGTATCAACTAGTAGCAACAGGAGTAACTGTCAAGTGAACCAATGAATGCTGATACAGCCTAAGGTCTTCACCGACCGCTGTGGTACATTTCTACACCATGGGAATAAATGATCTGAAGTCGACCATGTGAGAAATCGTTTGATTACCGGTCATTGATGTATACCGTTAACAAATGCGAGACTACTCACCGATAATGATAATGAGCGTCAAGGTACCCAGTACAATCTAACAAGTGTGAATAGATGAGCTGGAGTCGAACACTTGTAAGAATCTATCGATCAGGAGACAATGATGGTTTCCCACTATCGATAGCGAAGGATCTGCCACTAATGACTGCAAACCCTAAGGTATTGCCAAATGGGCTCTAGATCTTTGCCCCAGAGCAATGAGTCGGAGTCGATAGGGAAAGATCCGCTAGAAGGAAGGCATTAAGGCATCCTTCACCAATCTAGCGCGAGTGTAACCCGTAGGCCAATAATGTGGAAGGAATCGGACGAAAAAGATGTAGTAACCCAACCGAAGTACGTTTCTGGCGTACACAAGATGTGGCTAGCGCACGGCAGAAACCCTCTGAACCAACCAATAATGAAAGCTGACACAGAGGCAAGGTATCCACCAATAGGGTCAAATGGAAACCAAGGTACTCCACGAATCCCAATGTGTGATAATTTACGCTGACGTCGAACACAAGGGAAACCACTCAGTCAAAGACCCATGATACTGATCAATGCTGAGCACAAGGTGACCTATCAATAATGAAAATAGGGCTAGGGTGCAGCTCTAGGCCTGTCCTCAGAGCAAGATGTCGTCGTCGATAAGGACAAGACCCGCCAGCAAGAAGTCAATGGGGACATTCTCAAACCGGCACGAGTAAAGGACCAATATAACTAATGTGATAATAGACATGACACTGACAACCAGGGATGGCCAACTGAAAAAATGAGTCAAGAGACACTGCAAAAAGGCCGACTCAGGCTAACTTCCCTTGAACAAAAGCACGACTCAATGTGACTATGTGGCAGCATATGATGACTCTGTATAAGTTCGCCATGCAGGAGGCATGAACGAACCCTCCATATGATTGGAAGAGATAACCAATTGGGGGAGAACTAACTGAATAACAAGGTTATGGCATACCTAAGTCAAACTAAATCCCACCCATGCGGAGGAGACTTTGTTTTGAGTGCTTTGTTCAAGGGTGACACGACTGACTTTAGCTGCCAACAATAAATGGAAATAATGTCCCGTTCCCGCTCTTTTTGGAATATTTAATTTTTTTGTCTTTTTCTATTAAGCTGGAAAAAGAATAAAAGAATGCTATGGTACAGTGGAAAGAACTAGTGTCGGTGAAACAGATGATCTAGTTCCTGGGAAAGGAACGTTCCTATGCTCAATGCAGGGAGGTGAAAACTGGTTAGTGACACTCAAAGGTATGTTCCTTCCACGGGTCAAGGTGTGTCAAGCTGCATAAGTCAAAGGTATGCAAGGTTGATTTTGCAGACGTCATGGTCAAAAGTTGGCTTAAACATGAGTCCAAGTGAAGCCGGCTCTAGGCCAAAAGGTGCAAGTGGTCAACATGCAATGCAGTAGTACAACTCAACACAAAGGAGCCTCTAGGGTATAAGGCCAGAACAAAGCGGAGAAGCTAAGAGGAATGAGTCTTCAATGCATAGGTCATGGCGGGACTATAGAGGACTCCCCAGCCTACTCAAATCGGAGCCGCATGGGCAACAAATGTCAGTGAGGTGCTAACTAGGATGCCCATGTAAAGGATGGCTCTACCATTGTGTCATGATTTAAAGAATCGGCGAGTGAAGATGGCTTACAAACCATAACACGATGGGATCGAACCTATGGCAGATGTATCAGCAAATGGAGGCTAGTATGCATAATGCAACGGAAAAATGATGTCCCTAACCTATATGCCAATGAGAAGACGATACCTGCCATGACGGGTCAGCAGTCATGGAACCGTCTCGAACTGTCGAAAAACGTCCAAAATGTCCTGAAAAATAAACCAATCTCGACATTCCAAGCTCCCAAGTTAAAAGTCACATGAGGCCAAACAAAATAAAATTTTGAAAAAATTTTGCATTTTCAAAACTTATAAAAAGCATTTTTGACTCACCATTTTTACCATTTGATTTTGAGAGCAAAGGTTTTGGAGTTAAAGGAGCAAACTTCCCATAGCCAGATTCAACCGTTCAAATTCGTCACAAACCTCAAGGTAACTCTTATACTTAGCTTGCAATTGATTGTGACAAGTTTTAAGATTTTTGATTGATGTTTCACCGTTGAACTTTTGTCAAAAATTTCCTCGCGGCGTATACACGGGTTGGTAATATTGAACCCACGTATACGCGAGCCCTATATGCGACTGTGTGCACAGGGACCCGCGTATACGCCGCGAACCATTTTTAAATAAAAACTAATGGTTTTGAATCGTTTTTTCCTTAGGATGCCTGTCACATGGCGTGAAAGAGAGCACGTAGCGGTAGATAATGAAGTTATGAACAGTCCAGAAGCATTAGGTGTACTACGGGGATGCGGTTTGCTTAAATTTTTCAAATTGCCAAATATGAAAGCGAACACGCGTCTACTTGAGATGCTCATTGATTATTGGGATGTCGATGAGGAAGCCTTTATGATCGATCAGATGCTGCTCAAGGTAGAAGTGGAGGATATCTATTTTATCACGGGCCTTTCCCGAAGGGGAGAGGTAGTACAGTCCCGGGGCAGGAAACGGAGTAGCCTCTCGATAGAGGACTATGTACAGATATACTGCCCGGGACATCCCAAGAAGGTTGGGAGCCAGATTTCCATCACACATGTGGCGAGTTTATCACTTAGGATAATCCTGTTCACCATGGCTCGAGTGAACGGATCATCCTCCCTGCATCAGGCGTCACGGCAAAACATGAGCGTGGCAGTTGACTGTCTCACTACTGTGTTCGACTGGTGTACTCCTCTTCTGGCCAACATGAAGAGTCAACTCACTTCTATCAGGAGGGGACAGACCAAGAACTTTGGATATGGGAGCATCTTGTGTACTTTCTTTTTCGAGAAGGTTCCCGCACTCCGCCCCAGGGTAGCAGTTTCCATCAGCACCCCACGCGATCCACGCATGGGCCGGTGGGCTGATCTGATGAAACGTCTAGGGGGTGGGGAGGTCCCAAGGACTGCTTTTGATGATGACTTCTTCACCTGGTGGGATCAGCAGATCATCGCCGTGGATGACTACCCCTATGCTGGGCTGGATTTCCGAGGAGATCCTGATCTAGCGTTACCACCGAATGCAGCATGGGGCGATATTGGTAAGATTTTTTGATTTTATAATTTTTTTAGATTTTTCAAATATAATGATGAATTTTGAAAAATATTTTTTGATGAGATTCAAATGACTGATATGATGATGATGTTCCAGACATTGGGCCAGTACGACCAGATGGATTCCCGCGGCATGAACGACACGACCGAGGAGCCGAAGAGGCAGCTGCAGATACAGAACGGACTCTAAACAACGTCCAACGACACTTGGCGAGACTGAGCTACCGAGTACCGATGGCCGTCATAGAGGACCTTCCTGAGGATATGCAGCGTCATGTGGTTGGCATGCCATGTGACTGGGTTCGCATTTTTCGGCTTGTGGCCAATGCTATAGTTACATACTTAGATGCTCATCCTGAGCCGAGGCATTAGATATGCCGAACATGATTATGGGCATTTGAGTCCCAATTTTGTATATTTTTTGGACACACATATGTACACTCGAGACACTTTACGATATATATATATATATATATATATATATATATATATATATATATATATATATATATACAATTTGACTTTTTGATGCTTGATTTTATTATGATGAATGATTGATGTGCCAGTCTAATGCCTGATTAGCGATAGAATCAGCTAACCAATTATGAGATCTTGGAATGTGAAAATAATTAATATAAGTAAATGATCTTTGCAACAACCTCACCCTTAAATACTGGCGATATAAATATGGATCCCGTACCCGATAAATGTTATTTAATTGAGACACTATCAATTGAGAATCAAGATACACTACCAACGAGTCGATCCCATGAGAGATTGCCTCGGATAATAAATTAATAACAGCAGTATACTCGGCCATATTGTTTGAAGCAAGACCGATGCACACGCCTCTTGATGCCATCAATTGACCAGTTGGATAATAGAGTACCCAAGCTGCGGAAGCAAGATTTGAGTGTGTCGACTAACACCATCGACGAACCCAAAATAGACCAAATCATCCATCAACACCTGCCACAGCAGACAAAAAAGTGCTGATATCATAAAACTCTCGACGATATATGTACAAATATACATAAAGTACAAAGAAGCCATTGCCTGGCCAAAACTAAGCAAAGTACTTCTTTAGGTAGAGCCCGTTTCGGGGCTCCGCCAGCTTGTTTCCCTCAAAATCAATTAACTCATACGATCCTTTTTCTAAAACTTGTTTAATAATGAAAGGACTGTACCACATAGGCTTAATTTTGCCTGCCCCCAAGGTGTCTTTATCTTGGTCATAGACCAAGACAAGGTCACCTTCAGCAAAGACTCGAGGACGGATAGACTTATCATACTGTGTTTTAACCCTTTTCTTGTGAGCCTCATTCACCGTGGCGGCATCTCGACGCTGCTGATCAAGGTGTTCCAAGTGAAGTAGGTGCCCTTTGAGACTTGAAGTCTCAGGAAGGAGCTCAACAACCAACTTAAGAGATGGAATTTTACATTCAACTGGAAAGATAGATTCCATCCCATAAACCAACTGAAAAGGAGTAAAACCAGTAGCCGTTTTGATGGAGGTTCGGTATGCCCAAAGAGCCGAATACAACATAATGTGCCAATTGGACCGATTTTTATCAATCGTCCGTTGGAGTATCGTCTTAAGAGTTTTATTGACTGCCTCGACCTATCCATTGGCCTGAGGATAATAAGGGGACGAATGCTCCTGGCGGAAACCTAATTTAAGAGCCAATTCGGACATCAGTTGATTCTGGAAATGACTTCCATGGTCAGTGACAATCTCTCTTGGGATACCGAATCTTGAGATAACCTGATTGAAAAGAAACAATGCTGTCGTGTCACTATCGTTCTTATAAGTAGGTATGGCCTCAGCCCACTTCGTAAAGTAGTCCACAGCCACGATAATGTACTTGTGATTCACCGCTGAAGGTGGATTACAAGTTGTAAAATCAATACCCCACTTAGTAAAGGGACCGACGGTGACAACGGGAAAAAGACGAGCTGGATGCATGTGCATCTTCCGAGTAAAAATTTGACAAGGGTGACAGCGTTTGACCGCTTCCACACAGTCTTTAAAGAGTGAAGGCCAAAAATAGCCGGCCCGTAAGATGCGCTGTGCTGTAGCAAGCCCTGATAGATGACCGTCACAAGCTCCACTGTGGCAGTCATTGAGCACAGACTCTGCTTCCTCTAAGGTTAAACAGCGCCGAAGGATTGAATCAACCCCTCGACAGTATAATGTGTCACCAATGATAACATAGTTTTTAGCCAGGTGACGTAATTTTCAGCGTTCATCCTTGGAGAAAGTAGAGGGAAACTTCGAAGTCTGGAGATAAACAATGATATCTCCATACCAAGGGTCGAGTGAAGAGATGAGGAATAAATGTTCGTCGGGAAAACTTTCCTCATAAACAGTATCCTCTCCACAGGGTAGCTCAGAAATCAGCTCCGCGAAAACCATGGATTTCTTAGACTTGGCAGACAAGAACTTAAGATCGAATTCTTGCAAAATGACTATCCATCTATTATATTTGCCCCCAATCACTCGCCTACTGAGGACAAATTGAAATGGATTGACCGCCGCTAAGAAAAAAGTTTTGCGTAGCAGGATATAATGACGGAGCCTCTGGACAGTGTGGACAACTGCCAAGGCCAAGTTCTCAACTGGATAATAGCGAAGTTCAGGACCTATTAAGCCTCGGCTCAAATAATAAATCACATGCTCGGCGAGAGCATCATCTTCCTGAACAAGAACCATACCAATGGTTGATTTTGCTGCAGCGAGATATAAAAGGAAGTCTCTACCATAATCTGGTGGACTCAAAAGTGGGGTAGAGACTAATGCCTTTTTCAAAGAATCAAACGACCACTGCGCAAAGTCGTCCCACACAAATGGAACTCCTTTCCATAGCAAACGCATGAACCCTTTAGTGATCTCGGCATAGTTTGCTATAAACCGTCTTAAGAAATTAGCTTTCCCTTGAAGACTTTGAAGTTGTCGAATTGAGGACGGGGGAGGTAACTGAACTATTGCCTCAACCTTGAAGGGATCAACCCGAATCCCTTCATTGGACACGATGAACCCTAACAACCGACCGAACGTAACCGTGAAAACGCACTTGTTGGGATTCAACCGGATTTTATAAAAACGACATCAAAAACGAATCGAAGATGACTAGGATGATCAGTTCTCTTTCGAGAACGAGCAGCGAGATCATCCAAGTATGCCTCGATGACATGTTTGATGTCGTGGAAAGCATATGACATGGCCCGCTGAAAAGTGGCTCCAACATTTTTAAGACCAAAAGGCATCTTTCTATATGCAAAGGTACCCAGGGACATATAAAAGCTGTCTTATGTTGATCTTCAGGACGGATAGAAATTTGATTATAACCCGAAAAACCATCCATGAAGGAAAAAATTTCATTACCCGTACACTTTTCGATAATATGATCAATGAATGGCGTGGGGTAATTATCTTTCGGACAAGCCTTGTTTAGGTCCCTAAAATCGATGCATACTCGGATTGTTCCTTGCTTTTTATCCATAGGGACTGGATTAGAAACCCAATCAGTAAGAGGAACAGGGTATATAAAACCCACCCTTAGTAGCTTCTCAACCTCAGCTTTGATAGCTGCTGCTTTCCTTGGGTTAACCGGCCGAAGCCTTTGACGAACCGGTTTCGTGTTTTCATACGTCTTGATCTCATGTTGAACTATATAAGGATCAATGCCAGGCATTTCTTCATAAGACCAAGCAAATACATCACGAAATTCCTTAAATAGGTCAGTGTAAATTTGAATTTCTTCAGGGGAACACTCAATTCCGATGAAGATATTCTCGATGACGTTAGGGTCCCTAGAGATGTTTATAGGTATCGTTTTTACCGACATATTACCTTCGGCACGAATGTGTGCTGGAGCTAAAGGGTTTGACACCGTACAAACATCACTAGTGAGGAGCTCGGAGAATCTAGATTCTAATTCCTGCAATGGAGGAAGAAAATATGAACGATGGTGTAAGTCTTCCCAAGGTCGATCTATACCCATCATTACTTCAAGGATTGCTTCTTCAGAAGGTAAAACTGAATCTAAGCAGTCCAAGGCAGAGGTAGAATCGAGGCTCCAAGCCGGGGCCACATGACCATCTAACTCCTCTTCAGAAAAAGGAGTACAATGGTTGTCTGCAGAGTCTACGATATACTGATATCTAAGCTCAGCTGCAAATATAGGGAATGCCATTCCATTTACTTGTCCTTCAACTAATGTGGTCGTAGGTGAAGGCAAGGTCCAAGGGTCTGAAAAATAATGAGTTCAGAAGAACTCTTCTCGAGGAGACTCCTTTGATGATGAAATAGCATTGATTTTAGCAAAAGGAGAGGGAATATCAAATGTACCCATCAATGAGGAATACATCCCTACTCCTAAATTCTCAGTCGGCGGGCGAGGGTTATCCACTAAAGGGACAGTAGAGTCAGAGCTTGCTTGAGGATCGACTGGAAAATAGTCCAATTGATCAACCTTAACGATTTTCCCCTCATGAGGAAAGCAAATGACACGAAACAGAGTTGAAAAAACGGCATCCATCTCGTATACCCAGTTCCTTCCTAATAGGAGATTATAGTCTAGGTTAGTGTCTACGACCTCTACTTCAATATTGACGACCTTTCCCCCAACACATATAGGAAAGGACGGGATAATCCCATGTGGCTTATGAGAATGACCATCAAATGCAGTCAAGATGGTGGGTGAAGGAACAGCCGAAGGTGATCCAATAGCCTTCCAGCATGACATCGACATGACGCATGTGGAAGCTCCTTCATCTATAACGGTGCAAAAAATATTGATTTTTCGGTATGTAGAATTTATTTGGAAAGCCATATGATGAGGGAGTCGCTTTTTGACAATTAACATGTCAAAAGTGAGCACTAAATAGTTAGCTGGATCGACTGCTCCAATTGCGGAGAGTAAAGAACTCCTCTGAGCCGGACACGACTGGAGAACCTCTAAAGCGGACATGGCACACGGACTCTGAGCCAGATCCTCCACAATGGAGTAATTCTGAGCGGTCCTAGCATTAGGATTAATAGTCGCGCGTTTAGCGGAACCTTTCGGTATCTGTGGTATAGTCTCGACAAGGGGTCACTCAATATGAAGGTCAGTACTGCCGGGAACAGTCTTGTCCTTAGAAGTTTCGGCTTCACCATAATCACGTGACCGAGTAGCCACATGGACGTTAGAACCCATCATGAAAACATTGGACGATTTTTCCCCTTCCTGGTTGCCCCCTACGAAGGTTCCAGGGTTTGAGCTCGCGCCAGCAAGAAGTTGCTGCCCTTGGGGAAACAGGTTGGTTAACACAGCTTGAGAACTAGAAGTCCCTTGCTGTCCTAACAAGCGCTGAGCGTCTTCAATCTTAGGGTAGAGATGAGTTATATGGTCTCCACTGCACAACTTGCATGGAAACTTGACTTTCTTTCTTGACTCATTTCTACCACCACCAGCGTTATTGCCGGATTTACTTGCATCAGGCTTCCCATCCTGGTTCTTTTTCTTACCTCGTCCTTTCTTTTTCCCATTGGAATTTTGATTTCCTTTGGGGTTATCAGATTGGACGGCATTAATTGAAGAATTTTGGGAAGCGGGGGGATTAGACGATGTGACTTGGTTGTTAGAAGCAGTTTGCAAGGACAACCATTGCAATTGGTTCAACAAGTTCACTATAGTTGTGTCTACTGACCCAACGATACCATCCATGTGCGGACCTGGCTTCGACTTAGCTACCTCAACCTTAGATCCAGGAGCATCTGGCAAGTACTTTTGTAGGATCCCAGACTGAGAGTAGATCAATTCTAATTGCTGGGCCCTAAAAATGGCTTGCTCCTCAGAATAGACCCCAGACATGGAGACATCCTTGGAGATCTCGGGTTGTAAAGACTTCAAAAACCACTCGAGACGGTACTCCAGAGGGATTTCGGCTTTAATGAGCCTCTTTCTCCATCTCCATTCCTGAATATGGTCAGAAATGTGGGTTGCCTTATCCTGACGAAAGGTGGCCAGAAGTTCAGTTCCAGCATCATAGCGGACAAGCAACTGGAAATGATTTAAGAAAATATTGGCTAAGTCAGGGAAAGATGTAAAGCTACCCCCTGGCAACTCTATATACCATTTGGCCGCATTACCAGTCAAGGTGCGCTGAAAGAGTCTCAACCTAATCGAGTCATCGATAAGGGAGTTAGATGAGCACCACAAATGGAATGTGGTTACATGGTCGCCTGGGTCTTCACCACTCTTCCCTTCGAATTTTGGAATGTCCGAAGGGAGTTTGGTTGGGACCGGAGGCCAGGCCAGATTGTACTTGATTGGGTCATTTGTTAACTTAGTGAGATCTGGCAAGTTCAACGTTGCCAGAAACGGAAGCCTAGGAGGACCTTGGGGATTCCACCCAGACTGGGCAGAACTCCCAAAGTTCTAAAAAGATTGTCCTGGAATTTGGGAGGCACCAGGCTGCCTGAAGTAACCAGTAGAACCGGCTGAACCAAAAGGCAAGCCTTGTGATCCAGCAAAATTCGGAGTTTGACCAACTCCGGCCGTATAACCTCCATAACCAGCAAAGTTTCCTCCTAAAGGATTGTAAGGAGTTGATAACCCCTGATACGGATTCCAAGCCGAAGCAAGGGGAGGAATACTTTGAAATGAACTAACCGTGGAATACGGCCTATTCCCTTGTTGGCCGATAAACGGATTCCCAGTTTCCGCGCTACTAACCCCAGGGTTATTCCAACCTTGGAAAGGATTGTTGCTTTGTCCTATAGAAGAAAAAGGCATGGATCCTACCGTTGGGTTGGAATGTGGTATATGACCACTTCCGAAAGGAAAACCCTGGAATGAAGCCGATCCACCCATCATGGACGTAGCGGCACTAAACGGAACCGATGGAATACCCTGTGAGTGGTTGCCAAATTGGAAGAATCCAGTACCAAAAGCATTGGTTTAGGCATTTCCACTCGTGGACGGAATGGAGGTAGACCCAACTAAAGATGTGCTAGCAAAGGATCCAAACAAGGAAGCAGAGGAGATGGAAATGGTTCCTCCCCCTTGCACCGATGTTGGGGTTTGCATAGTCGTAGCACTTGTAGAAGCCATGCTTCCAGTAGTGGTCATCAATGGTAAGCGCGTAGCGTAACCTGGACTTGAAGGTCTATGCGTCGGAGTCCCAATGTATTGCAATACGTCTGGATGACTAGATGGTAGTGGAGAATTCGGAGCTGCTAACGACTCTGAGAGTTCTTCTACCTCTATGTTATTCTCCGCTTGAAAGAGAACTCGAGAAAGGACTGGAGCGTCCCTCTCTTGTTCAGAAGTGCCAGGCCTTGCTTGGCCGCTAATGCCCCCGAGAGGAGGATCAATCCCCGATGCGTCAACCGGTGTGGGCGGAACCCACCGGTAGTATTGCCTCTGCGCCTTCTAGGAGAAGGCTCTAAACTTGGTGGCGAAAGACCACGAAGTCTTTGAGACCGTCTAGGAGATCGGTCAGCCACTTTGAATTTTTGTTATGATCTAACTAAAGACTCAAAGAAAGCTAGGCCAACTAAGATCACAGAGCACACACTATAAAGTCCCTAAAGATACAGCCAGTCAAACAACTTCCAAGTATTTTCGCTCCGGGTGATTAAGACCGGACACCAAAATACGAGAAAGTGAAATAAGGGGCCTTCCGAAGATAGTCTGGGATGATGAGGGCCCAGTCCTATCAGCGAAGGCATCAGAGGAAGTTACGCTGACCTCCTAACAACAGCCTGCACCGGTGCAAGCCCCCAAGCTTCACAAGGGTGCCCTCCAGTAGTACTGTCGAGAGTGATGCAACGTCAACCTCAGGTGCCACGGGATTCCCCTCCGCAGCCACCTGTGTAGTTCCCTAGGAGCAGCAACTATGGATACCAACTCGTCACAGAAGCCAGGCAGAACAGTCGTGAGGTAAGTTCGGACAAGTAGGAGAGGGGGTATCTCTCTTCCCTGTCTTCACAGACCCTTGTGCTTAACTCCCAGATCCGGAGCTTTCCTGGTCTTCCTAACGCTATTGGATTTTCTCTCATTATTCAGACTCCTATGTTTGACATTTATATGGCCTTGGAGAGTTAACTCTCCACTCGCCTAATCCAAGGCCCTAAAATCCTAATCTTGTTGGTGTAACTGACTGAAACAAAAAGTTCTAGTGAATTTTAGTTAGCGCTTGATTTTATTAGGCTGTTCTTTAAGTCACAAGGTAACGGAAGTGAAACTAGTGGTGTTTTTTGATGCAAAAGAAATTAATAAAAACTTAACTACATGCACATGCACTTTTTCGTTTTTCGATGAAGAGCAATTTCTATAGGGTTCAGAGGTACTTCTAATAAAACAAAATTTTCTTTTCTTTTTGTTAATTCACACTTCGCACTCACAAAAGCTAACAAAGCTATGTATGCCTAAAAGGGGATGCAAATCTATCCTAATGCAACAACTATATGTGGATGCAAGATTTAAAACTACTCTAAAAACCAAAAATGAAAGTTGCTTGCTTATCAAACTTTATCTTGCCACTTACGATGCCTAGATGGAATATGAGATGCTACCATTCATTTCGTCTAAACACTAAAAACAAGTTCTAAGACAAACATAAAGCACTTTCACTTCACTAAAAGGAAACCAAATGAAAATCAAGTTCAAGAAAGAAAAACTAAGATTTTCTTCAAAGCAACAAACAAAAAAGTTTAAAAAAAAAATAATGCTCTCAACAACACTGAAACTTGTGATTGAAGAATAGGCAATTAAACACTTTTGCGAATCGACACCACACAGCAGATGAAAACTCAACAAAAATAAATGTGTTTGCAATCGCTCTTAACAATCAAAAGCAGCAATGAAAGCTTTGGCAGTGAAAACCAAAAAGATCAAAAAGACAAATTCCAAGAAAGTGTCAATCAACAACTTTCATGAAACAAAGAAGTGGATGGTCACAAAAAGCGATTTTGTCAAGCAAACAAAAAAGTCACCAAAAGCAAGATTAACACAAAAATTGTGATCAATCTTCCTACCTTGATGAAACAGAGCAGCCAAGATTCCTAGCAAGAAATCTTGCGTGCTTTAGCAAAAAATGATGACACTTGCAATCAACAAAAAAAACAAGACCAATACTCCTTATAATCAGAGAGAATTCAGAACAAGATGCTCGCTGTAAAACAAATGACTGATACTGGAAAATGACTGTTTCAGACTGACTCAAACCACCAGACAAACCTTCAGAGACTAAAAAGATTTATAAATCTTGAAAATTACAATATATACGCGACTGTACTGAAGTACAGATTGCGTGTATACGCGACTGTATCTGAGGAAACCTGCGTATACGCGGGTTCACTCAAAGAAACAAGCGTATATACGCCTCTGTATCTAAGAAAAACAACGTATATGAAAAGCTTCAAGAAAAATAAAAAAAACAAACTGAAGAAACTGGCAAAGCTTAAAGTTCAAGAATAGACCAGACAGTAACAGCAAGCAGACAAGGCAGCTGAGCCCTGATTGGCTTGAAAAACACCCAAACTAGGAACAACAAGAGTGTTGTCCCCAGTGGAGTCGCCAATTCTGATAGAGGGAAAAGTTCCCCTAGGGCTTTTTGGGTTGAAACCCTAGCAAACTGAAAGTTATCTATTCAAAGAAACATGCATTCGTATAGCCATTATGCTATTATAAGCAAATTCTATGATAAGGCTACGTACCTTCGGTCCTACGTTTGAGAAGGCCTTTAGGGTCCAAACCCTTCTTGGAGTTCCCTTCTTCTCTTTTGTCCTGCAAAACAACCAATTCAAAGAACACAGTAGTATATGGACAAAAACTTATAAAGAAACCATCTTCATGTTATAAAGAAAGGTAGTTAGTTATGAAATCCAAACAACCTTTTACATATGAATTCTAAACATGAATATCATTAACATAAAGAAGATTCATTTTGGGAACCAAGACATGTGTTTCTTTTATTATAGACAAATAAAATACATAAAAAGGAATGTTTTCACCTGAGTCACCTTCAACAGGCTCCAAGCAAAGCTTCCTTCCGGATCCATTCCAGCCTCAAGCCTCTAACAAACTCCTTCCATGACTCTCTCCATGATGTCATAAATGGTGGATGAACATCAACACACAAGGAAACAAAGGTTTCCTGTACAAAATGGGGGAAGTGCAGAAGGCACAAGGGACTTCAGACCTGGTCAAGGGAAAAATCTCAGCATAATAACCTTTCTCTCTCTTCTCTCTTCCTTTAGGCCTTCCCTTTGAGGTCTTTTTATACCATCTCCAAAGTAGTTTTTTAGTTAGGAGTTGGTTGGGAACAGTTGTGCCACGGGCACTAACAGGTGATCAGCAGGTAAAACCCGCGATCTCCGCCCGAAAATAAGGAGTCTTATATTTTTTTAAGTGTTTTAATACATACACGCGGGTTGGCTATACACATACCCGCGTATACATGCGTTTAACTCAGGGCAATGTCGCGTATAAGGGATAAAACATTGTTTTTTAAATTTTAGGACCAGGTCTGGAAGGAGGGGTTGCCCTAGGCCATGAGTACAGCATCACAAACCATAAGCATGAGATTCGAAGCTATAACAATGATAGACTGTGGGAAAACTTTGGGTGAGAGTTTATAGATTTGGACTTAGATACAGGAATATCCAAATGTGCAAAAAGTGCAGGAAGACATTCCGAAAAAGCAACATCAACTGGAAGAGATTTAGGCAACTAGGAAGGCATTATTAATCTTACAAAAGCTCGAAAATATTAATCAGGGAAATGCCCTCCAGAATAAGATTAAGGAAGGAAGAGCAGGTTTTGACAGAGAGAACTCAACCATGGCAGGATGAGGCTCTCCAATTGTCCTAAGAATTAGATGATAATATTCAAGAGCTTCAATAGAGGGAGACAACAATGGTGCAGAAGGCTATGAAACATGTGACAAAAGCACTAATGGAGGAAGTGTGTAGCAGAGAGAAGTAGGTCAAAAAGATTTTGCAGTAGTTCAACAATGCCTACAACAGCATCACAACAAATATTAGAGGAAAAACGGTTGAGTGGCTTGGGATGAGTCACATGTGAGTGTTGGGGGCTTGTTGGGTGCAACCCAAATTAGCCTATATTTTGGCCAAGACTCCGCATTTTGTGGATCCAAGCACATAGTGGAGTAGTGGAACGTGAAGTGGACTGCATAATGGGGCAATTGGAGTATACCATGCAGTATAAGGGCTTCAAGGTTGGTCTAATCCCCTCCTTTTTGTATTAGTGTGATTTTGTAAATGGTTTTGGGCCATATATGTTTGTTTTAGGAAGTCCATGGTATTTAGACCATGGTATTGTGATGATGTAATCTTTCAATGTAATAGGATATATAGGGTGAAATAATAAAGAGAGAATCATCAAATTGGTCCAGATCAATGTTATGGATGTGTTATTGTGATCTGTAGTTTTGTAGCAAAGGAGAGGCTTTGCAACTAAGTGCGCATAGACTTGAGTCTGTAGCTGAGTGCGCAAGCTAAGAACTATTTGTTTTACAAGATTTATTATATTAAGCAAGATTTCTTGTGGATTTAGTCCCACATTGAGGTGAACCATGGTAATTTGGTGTCTTAATGTGTATATTTTCTTATTATTTCTTTTAGAGTTGCAGTTATTATAGTTTCTTTTGATTTCAGCACAATGATGGTTTATGGTTTGATATGATATGCTTAAGTGATTCATGTAATGTGGCGAAATGATTTATGAATGTTAAGAATAAAAGAACATAATAATACCTTCAAGGCTACATAAACCTGGTTCTGCATCCTCCTATAGTCACTTCAGGTGAGACTGCGATCTGCTTGCAGGTCATTGCCGAAAGGGCCATTGATTGAGGGTTTTGTTGGTGCACAATATACATCAAAACTAGGTCAACCCAAACCAAACCAAAAACTACACTTAGGTCATTGGACATTTTGTGGTAGAGAAAACAGTGATAGTGTTGCAGAAGTATTTTTATTGGTCAAACCTTCGACAGGATGTTGGAAAGTACAACAGATCCTACACTGTGTGCATCATTACTAAACCTAAAATCAAGAAGAAAGTCTTGTATACTCCTATACTTACTCCTGACTGGCCCTAGAAATCCATCTCCATGGAGTACATTCCGGGCCTTCCTTCTACGAAGCATGGCAATGACTATGTTTTTGTGGCCATCAACAGATTCTCTAAGATGACCATTTTGGTGACCTACAAAAGACTATCACAGTAGAAGCCACTACTGAGAACTTATTTGAACAAGTATGGGTACACTTTGGGATCCCACAATCCATTATCTCATATCAGGACAGTTGGTTCTTATCTACATTTTGGTCAAGCCTCTGGTCATTGTTGAATACCAAGCTGACTAAGTCCACAACCTTTCACCCTCAAACTGATAGCCAAATAGAGGTCTTCAACAGGATGATCGTGTACATCATATGTATTTACAACTTGAAGCACCCACACACATGGGATGAGATCCTCCCATATGTCCAACACAGCTACAATAGGGCTCTCCACAACTAAATTACCCATATCCGCTTTTAGGTGGGATTGTGATTTCAGCCACTATGTCCTATTGATGTGTAGAAATTTCACACCTATAGATCAAACTAATATATGCAATGTACTAAAGAATAATACTTGATCTAGTTCTACAAAACATTAAGTGGAAGCATAATCGATTTCATGAGCAACATCAAGCATAAACACATATAACTGATCAAGAGAAATAATTAACCATAACACAAGATATATCACTGGGGAAAGCACCAGTATAAAACCCCTATCTGTATTATCTGTTATCACTCAGATTTTCCTTGAAGTTGTCAGAAGAAGGAAAGGGGTCTGAGGTAACTACAAACCAACTTTTAAGTACAGAATCTAGCCAATATGTACTTAGAGAGGGCTCTCTCTTTAAGATTTAGCTTTGTTTTATAGGATATTAGGCCAGTTATGAAAGCTTGGGGGTTTTGATTGTGTTTGGTGGTGGAATTCTAGACGAGATGGATAGAACATAGTATCTCAGGCCACTGGGCTATGGAGTCAAATGAAGATGGCTTAACTAGATCAGGTTTTCTCAACAAAAGAGGGCTTCACAGGGCAAGATAGTCAAACACGAAACAAATGGTAACTTGAAAGGGTGAAATGGACTTAAAAGGGAAGAAGGGCAATTAAGAATCCTTCAACAAGTTTTAAGAGGAGGGAAATTGGGTGATCACTAATAAAAAAGCAATTAAGAATTTCTTATTAAATGACCATAATGATAAACTAATAAGAAAGGAGCAGTTAAGAATTCCCTGCCTATAATAGCTTAGAAGAAAACATTTAGAATAAAAACGATTTTAAAGACAGAATGCAATAAAGCACTTTCTGAAATATACTTTTTCATTTATTATTCAGATATGAAACACATGTGAAATATTAAACCAGAAAACAATAACACATAAGATATAGAATACTTATTTGTCCAACGTTGGACACATGAATCCTGTAAAAAGTCCTTTTCTTTATTTCTTCATCCAGCCAACCATACAAGAGTTCAAGGAATTTAGACTTCTGTGATCCATAACATTGTTTAGATAGTCTTCGGCAAAATCACATAACCAATCTTTTGTCGACGCGTTTCGAACCAGCCAGTGTGGTTCATCGTCAGGACAAGTTGAAGAACCAATCCGGCTTAGCTGATTAAATAGAGTGTGCAGAGATCCCAACGGCTATATTGCTAACGGCTAATTTTGACCTAAAGATCTTAGTCAACACTAATTTAAATTAGTGTTGACTAAGATCTTTAGGTCAAAATTAGCCGTTAGCAATATAGCCGTTGGGATCTCTGCACACTCTATTTAATCAGCTAAGCCGGATTGGTTCTTCAACTTGTCCCGACGATGAACCACACTGGCTGGTTCGAAATGCGTCGACAAAAGATTGGTTATGTGATTTTGCCGAAGACTATCTAAACATACAAGAGTTGTTCAACAACACTTTATTCCAATATAATCAGTCTACGGAAATGTCTAAGAATCCACCCTAAGTACTTCGAATGAGGAATTACTTATACAAAAATTTACAATAAAATATCTCATAGCTGAGAGAGAGATATAATCTAGGAATACTAACTATATTTTATATAAAAGTAGAGACAGATGGTCTCGAAGATAAAAGTTAGAGTGAACTGATGGCTTGTTGTCCCTGTTTTTGTGAATGAGCTGGAGTCAGGCCCTATGTTTGAGCATCTTGTTGTCTTGCCCGTAATTCTGTGTTGGCTATTTTTTCATCTTCTTACGGATACTCTTTGACCTATTCTGATACTCTTTACCTACTTTATCCTTGTTCACCTTCTTTTACCAAAATTGACTATGATAAATAGTAAAAATTTTCCTTTTTACCATGGTAAATCATAAAAATTTTGTCATATCTGTCCACCAATCTTCCCTTGGTATCCTAGTCCTTTGAAGCTTCCTGAAGATTTCATAAACCTCAGTGAACTTAACAAAATTGGACTGTACTAGAAACAAATGTTTTAATTCATGCTCAACATAAAACAGGCTCTCTAGACTGTCATAGAGAGCTTTTCCTGTCGGGAGTGCTTTGGGTGCAAATGCACTAGCTGATGAACTGGCCTGGTTATTTGCATACTGACCTAATTTTTCAATATAATCCTCATGCCTCATAAATTTATCATTAATAACTAAAGGACTGGGAAGTCATTTGCTCTTTAAAATGCCAAACTTTTCCATAAATTCATCAATGTCCTCCTGCATGTTCTGACATTTTCTTTCTAAGTTTTGCATCAGAGACCTTTTGGTCAATACCTTCTTGATTTCTAGGATAGTTCCATTCCTATCCTTAATGTTCATCTATTCCAACTGTTACATATTTCTGTTGTTCGAAAAGTTTATTAGCTTGATAGTTTCCTCGGGCTTCCCTCCTAGTTCTTCCTTAGTTTTCTGAATCTCTTGAAGAGCCACTTTCACCAGGTCAATCTGTTCAAAAATTATTTGTATGGATGACCAAACATCATTGATTGATTGAGTGATGTTGGTCCACATAATTTTCCTAATATCTTTTAAAGTTTTTCCGAAAGTGAGATCCTTTTCCAATGTTTTTACCTGTTGAGCCAAGCCTTTATTCTTCCTCACTTCCTCAGCAAAATTAATCTTTGAAACATCATAATTATGCTCTAAAGTGACAAATTTCTCCTTTACCTTTTGTAATTCAGAGACTTGGAGTTTCATCTCCTCCATGGATTTGATTAACTCCTCAGTACTTAGACCTAAAGTTCCTGCGTATGTTGTACTTGTGCTTGTACCTGTAATTGTCTCTGTGTGGCCAAAGGGACATTTGCTGCAAGAGCTATTGCAAGTGTGGATGGGACTGCCGTGGAGACCACTAGTACCACATTTTGAGGTGGAGAGGTCGACTCACTCTATCTTCTCTTTAGTGATTTTTCTAATTCATGGTCAGTCTCCTTCAACTGTTCATTTAGCTTGAGGACTAAGTCCATAAGCTCTTCTTCGGACTTCTTTTTAATATCTTCGGCAGTTTTTGAATGTCTAAGGGGAGGCAACTTTAACTGCTTTCTCAAGGCAGCTATGTCTTCATCTTTCTTCTTTATTAAGGCCTCTGCAGCTTTTACATATTTTGGGTTATGACCCAATCCAATAACCAACTCCTCCAGTGATTTGATTCTGTTGTCCTTAGCATGTGAGGAGGCTCTTTCTAGTTGCAACTGAGCAGTGGTATTATTCAATGAATTTTCTAGTCTGTGTGCCATCATGGCCTTGCTTGTCAAAGTTGAATATACCATTTCCCTTGTCTGCTTATGTAATTCAATCTGATCTAGGGGGTGAATGTCCTTGGCCATGACCTCAAAATCAGTTTTGAAATAGTCTACAATTGACTGAGGCTATTGTACTTTGGGCTAGGAAAAACTCATCTACATTTTGCCTTCGTTGATGCCATAGGTTGACATCAACCTATTTTGATTGGTAGGAGCCATCTTCAAAATATTGATTGTAGACTTGGACCCTTAATAGTTCATTTTAGCCTTTATTTCTTTGAATTTCTCTTTAATGTCTAGGGACCTGTTAGCTAAAGGCCTGAAGGATGATACTTCAGCACTTTGTTGTCTTACCAGCTCCTGTCTTTGTGAGCTAGAAGATGTCCCGCCTGCTAGGAAAGTATGTTGAATGTCTGCACCTTCTTTCCTCTGAATCTCTGTAGTTTCTTCAAAAGATTCCTCTTCTCAATGAGGATTTAGCCTGTTCCTCTTAGCACCAGGTTGATCTGAAGGATCACTGGCAGGGGTAGCTACTTCCTTCTCTCTCGTTAGGCTCTTTTCCTCATTCATAGGAGTCTGCAAAATTGGGGGGTCTCCCATGTTAACTTGAGTCAGGTGGGTGATCTGATAATCACCCTACGGGTGACCTCAGTTAAAGATTTATTAAATGAAGGTATTACAGACTCATGTTCTAGGGTGTATCTATGTTATTTAGGCAACGGATCGACCAGATTGCAAATACACAGACACTTGAAATGGAAAACAGCATAGAAACACAGTAAGCAAATACAAGAACACAAGAAATTAATAAGGAGTTCACCCTATCCTCCAGGGCTACATCTCCAGTCCAGCTCTTAGTGGTTACCTTATTTTATTATGTCTTGAAGCAAAGAATTTCAATGAAGGAGCTCAATATGAGTCTCCTGAAATGGATTGGCTTGGCAGGGTGGTTCTTGGATTCCCCAAGCCACTAGAGTACACAAACTCTTTTCCTTGCCAGCTCTTTGACCTATCCGGTCTGACAGATCCTCTCAAGGATGGCTTGAATCTTTCAAGCTCTATGGTGCTTGACACTGCCTTTGGTCAGCTCGGTCCTTATGTCTTCTTTATGCTTTTTACTTCACTGGTTCTTCTCTTCTCTATCTTCTATATTTTGGTGTTCCTCTCCGGGTGTGTTTTTTGTTCTCTATTCATGGATTTAAAGCCATTTGAGCTCATGGCTGTTCGATTCCTCTTCCACTCCATCGGATTGCCTGCTATAGCTGCGCTTGGAGTGCCCTATCTCAGCATCATCATCAAACTCACAGGGAATGGCCACTTTTCCTCCTGCGAACTATGCCAGATTGCCTCGTCAATTCGTTTCTACAGTTACGTCGTGGAATGAGTCTTCCGCCACCTTGGTGGTCAATTTGGACTTCAAAGTCTTTCATATCACAGCTTAATCCCCCATCAATTCCATCTTCTCCATCAGGTACAATCTTAGCCGCTAGATCTGGAGCCTCCAGATCTAACGCCATCCACTTGTTTCGCGCTATTGACTTGCTCGATCGTCATTGCGCGATGAGCAACGATTTTCTCTCTCCTGCACTTGCCACGCATCAAGCGTTGAGTGGAATCACTCGGTTTTCGCCGATTGCTTACTGCCCATGGATGTCGTTGATGAATACCACCAGTTTTTGGAGCGCGGGACTCGCCTTTGCCTTTAGCCTTTCTCCCCATGGTTTTCCCAGCTCTCATACGACCGGGTGCTCGGGGCTTCTCCATTTTGAGGGTTTTCGCCCAGCAATGAGTGATTAGCGCTAATCGCGCAGCAAAAACTCCCTCTGTTTCCCGATCCAGGCCTCCCAGGGGGATAATTTCACCTCCCGCATCATCTCCATGGGCCTCGGTCAGCGCGCTTTGACTAAGGTCCTCGTCGTTCCATGCTGGCTGCCAACTACCACTAGTTTAGAGGTGTTTTTGATCACTGTTCTAAATTCTTTGAAGTCTGTCCCAACTTGGTACAACCATGGTTCTTTTGATTATTCTTTATGGATCCAATTCAGATCACGACCTTCCCACTGAAAAGCTTTTGGACCACCAAAAGTTGGTTTTCAAGCATCGACTAAGTGAGGGTACTACTGTCTCACTTGTCCAATCTCAATCCATTTTGCACTGCTCGGCTTCAAACCTTTGAGTCCAATTCTGAGGAACTCAACATCTTCTCTACGTGTTGTCCTCACCTTCCTATCCAACATTGTGTCTTCCTACAATTCATTAAGATATTCAAGTAGCAGGTCATCAATAGAAGGCAATTGACTCTACTCTTCAGGACCCTCAATTAGAGAAGGTTAAAACAATCTCAAGTAATCTGCAATTATGACTGAGTAGATGTGCATGTAAGTTGGTAGATCAAGGTGAAAAGCATTTTCACCAATCTTCTCAAGTATTTTGAAGGGTCCATACTTGATAGACTTTAGTTTTTTACCTTCACCTTGCATCCTGTCCTTGCTGATATACAGCCAGACCTGGTCACCAACTTGAAAACTATGCTCCATCCGATGCTTTTCATGCCTAGCCTTGTATCTAGCTTGGCTCTTTTCTAGCTATTCCTGTACTTCCTGGTGGATATCCTGGATCTGTTCAATGAACCTAGTTTCCTTGTCCACATCACTGTGTCCATCAACTGTGGTATCTTTACCAAATACAAAATCCAAAGGAGACCTTGATGTGAAACCAAAGCAGGTCTCAAAATGAGATCTCTGTGTAGAAGAGTGTTTTACTCTATTGTAAGCATGTTGCACATAACACAAATGTTCATCCCAAAGCTTAGGATGTTTGCTGCAATATCCTCTGAGTAACTGGATCACTGTCCTGTTAACTACTTTTGTCTGGCCAGCAGTTTGTGGATTAAAAGTTGTACTTTTCTTCAGTTTGGTGTCCATTAGTTCCCACAGACTTGACCAAAACCTCCCCACGAATCAGGTGTCTTGATCAAATATAATGGAAGTGGGTAACCCAAAATGAACCCATACATGTTCAAAGAACAGTTTTGCAGTGTGTTCAGTTGTAATCTGTTTATTACAAGGTATCAAAACACACATTTTGCTGAACCTATCCACAACCACATACAGATAATCATGACCTTTTCTAGACTTAGGCAGTCCCCCAACAAAATCCATGGAAACACTTTCCCAAGGGTGAGAAGGAACTAGTAATGGATTGTACAAGCCTATTTTTCTATTTCTGGGCTTGCTTTTAGCACACATAGTACACCCTCTTACATATCTAGAAACTGTGTCACTCATTTTCGGCCAATAAAAAAATCTTTGCAGCTGTGCAACTATATACTTACCCCGAAGTGACCCAATATTAGAGAAGTGTGTGTTTCTCTAAGTATCTTTACTCTCTCAGTTTGTGGAATGCAGAGTTTCCCACAATGATATAAGAGTCTGTCCTTTACATGATAATCCAATTCTTCTCCTCTTTTTCCTCGACTCAAAGTTGCATATATACATCTTTAAATTCTATATCTTGAGTTTATTGTTCAATGTAGCTTTCATGTCGTACAGAATTATGCTTAAATATAGTAGATGCATTTATAATGGGTCTAGATAACATGTCTGCAACCTTGTTATGTATGCCCTTTTTATATCTGATGACTAAATGAAACTGTTATAGAAAACCCATCCACCTGTAATGTCTTGATTGCTACAACTTATTTTGGGAGTGTAAATATTGAAGTGGTTGATGATCAGTATGTATTACTGTATCTTTGCCCATTAAGTAATGTTTCCACTTTTTCACACTATAAACTAACACATACAATTCTTTATCATATGTAGGATAGTTGACTAATGCAGAATTAAAAGTCTCAGAATGATAACATATTGGTTTACCGTGCTATGTCAACACTACTCCCATGGCATAGTCACTGGAATCTGTTTGGATCTCAAATGGTCTTTGTAGATCAGGAAGTGCTAGTACAGGTGCTGTACTAATCTTTTCTTTCAAGGTGTTGAAGGCTTTCTGATGTTTGCCTCCCCGCTGAAACACCTTGCTCAATCCTGTCAAACCATGTAACAGAGCTGAGATTGAGGAAAATTTAGAAATGAACTTCATCCAATCTTGTGCTGCTCCTAAGAAGCTTCTCACTTCTGTAGCAGACTTGGGTTTAGGCCAGTTTACAATGACTAACACTTTAGAGGGATCTATTTTCAATTCACCACCCCTACTATATGACCCAAATAATTTAGAGATGTTTTGCCAAATTCACATTTTGATAGTTTAACATAAAGTTTTTCTCTTTTCAAAACATCTAACATCTGCTTAACATGCTTTAAGTGTTCTTCCCACGTTTTACTAAAAATCAGAATGTCATCTAGATATACAATAAAAAAATCATCAAGAAAAGTTCTGAGTACATCATTCACTAATCTCATGAAATTAGCAGGGGCATTGGTCAAGCCAAAAGGCATAACCAGCCACTCATACATTCCCTGCTTTGTTTTGAAAGAAGTCTTCCATGCATCTTGCTCTGCAACTCTGACGTGATGGTATCCACTATGCAAGTCCAGCTTGGTGAAATAAACAGCTTCCTTCAATTGATTTAAAAGATCATCTATGCGAGGAAGGGGATAACAATTTTTGATTGTTATCTTATTCAGTGCTCGGTAGTCAATGCAAATTCTCCACGAGCCATCTTTCTTTCTCACCAAAACGATTGGTGACCCACATGGTGATGTGCTAGGCCTGATGAACCCCTTCTTGAGCAACTCCTGCACCTGCTTTTTGATTTCAGCATTCTCTAAAGCAAACAACCTGTACATTCCAATGTTAGGCAATGGAACATCTTGTTGCAAAACAATATTATGTACTATTTCCTTTTTGGGTGGCAGACCTTTAGGTTCCTGAAATAGGTTTTATCGGGAAATCTAGTGTCTATGCAGAGCTGCTAGTCCCACTAAGGCTGGTAGCTACCTTAGAAACAAACAAACTAAAACCACTTTTATTTTCCTTTATGAGAAGTAGATAAGAGGGGAATAAAGGAGACCAACCTCTGTCTTGCGCTTGGTTCCTTGCTCGATTCCTCTCCCTTCTGATAGATCTTTGCCACTCGCTTCCTCATCTACCCAGCTTCAAAGAGCACCTGTAGGATCAAAGCAGCATAACACTATCCAAGAACATAGATCTACTATCATAAACAATATAGGACCAGATATATATTGACCACAGAAATGCATATATCATCAATCATACAAGAACGTGGAGGAAAACTTGAATAGCTTTATTAATAATCAATAATAGCAAAGAGGATTACAACCAATTTTTCTGACCCATAAGCTTAGATCACCCAACACTATGATGTTACACCAAGAAACCAGTAGCACTTCCTTACAAGATACAAAATTCCAGCCTCTGGATCTCTGGGATGAGGGATCCATATATAGATGTTTGCAAGGGGGGTGAGTTAGCTTTTGAGATTTTGTTAGTTTCCTCTCTCTGATAGTTCTTGATTCCACTTGGAGATTGATGATCTCTTACTCATCCCTGGGCGAATGCAGAGAGGCAAGTGTCACAGGAGAAGTTTCTGGAAGATTCCATGATCCTCCACCTTGAAAATTGACCCTACCATTTGTCCACTCTCACCTATCGCACCCCATAGAAGGGATTTTCAGTATGCATCACACCTCCCGTGTGTATTTAGGTGGGATGCAGTGCACTTTGACCATGGAGTAGGTGAGATGGTCCAATTTTGACCAGTTTTGAGTAGTTTTTCATGGAGAACTTTTGGGAGATGCTGTAATCAGTTGACCTTGTTATTTTAGGGGTTGGAACAACACTTTTAGGGACTTAAGAGCCCTTGTCTTATGGACATTTATGATTTGGGTTGCAGTGCCCAAAAATGTCTATAACAGTTGCCCCCTAAAGCATGAGGTCGTTAATCTTTTTTGATGTCGGGTGAAATGCTTTATCATGAGGATCTGAAGTTTTTTCGAGCTGGAAGGCGACCTGTAATAAGATACAATACAATAAATTATCTTCATAATATTTTCATGATCTAGCTGAGACGGGCATTCCCATGCTTAGCTTTATAAATTCATTTTCATGTACATAAGACAGACAATCGTCTGTGTGCAGACTGATGATTCTGGTAGAGCCATCATCCCTTAGGTTGGATGATTATCTGTGCAGCAATGATGTACATTTGATGTCTTTATTTTCCTGAATATATATCGCAGCCCGGATGGATGAAACTAGATCCGGGGCCTTCAATCTCATTCGATCTTCACTCAAAGTACAAGTCGATCCATGTGAGAGATGTTCTGGAGTCGAACATGGAAAGACATCGCCTGATTACCAGCCAATGATGTAAGTTGTTAACAGGCGCGAGAGGAATCACCGATAATGATGATGACCCTCAAAGTACTACAGTACAATTCACGTGGTGTGAATAAGGGACTTGGCTTCGAACACCACGCAAAATCTTTTGATCGAAGGCCATTGATGTAAACCTGTCGCCGGAAGTGAGAAACTTGCCATTGAGGCATGCAAGCTTCAAAGTACTGAAAGGGTTGTTCCTAGATTGACTTCTTGGATAATGAGCTGATGTCGACAAGAAGCAATCTGTCATAGGAGGGCCTTAGTGAATCCCACATCATGACATGGAACAGAGCAAATGATTTTAATGGAGGTGAAAACGATCATATGATATAAGGTTCAGGGTGGCGGTCATGAAAGGATGGAGTGTAAATGTATTGCAGTGGATGAGACACAGGTGGATTCTCTGAGCGACTTCTCTTGAACATATCGGCGACACTGACATGATGGGTTGGTAGCATTAACCCCAAATATGGATGGTGTGATGGACCCATGGTGATATGACCAATGAACGGAACAACCCAACCTGACTCGGATGCGGAGTGAAAGTGTCATGTTTAAGAGCAACTTGCTACCAATAAAGTTTCTTCAAGTTTTCTTCCCAATTTCTCCCCAGTCATTGCTGACTAGTACCTCTTTATTTTTGTCAAGCTTGAGGAGGATAACATATGATTGTTCTATAATTTTCCCTTCGGGAAAACCCATCGCTTTGTTTTAACGAGCCTAGCGATAGTGAAACTCGTTCTTGTTTGTATGGACAAGTTTGTCGGTATTGAGTTTTAACGAGTTTAACGACAAAGATAACTTGGTCCTTTTCAATTTTAGAGAGTCTAAAAAAGGGACATAAAGAAAACTCCAATAATCCTTTTTCATTATATAATCCCTTGAGTCCGAAAAAGTATAAAACAATACAAAAGGGATGAATTTCTGGTACTTTTAACGAGCCGAACAAAACAAGTGCTCGATCTTTTTGTGTAATAATCCCTCAAGTCCAAAAGTATTAAAATCTAAAGGAGGGATAGCACTTCCGGTCACTTTAACGAGCTAGAGAGGCCAATTGCTCGGCAATATTTTCATATTTTACGAGTCAGATGAAAAGAGCTTAAAGGAGACTCGTTTTTTGAGGAACGAGTGATAAATTCAGGTAGCAGATGATTCTAGGTAAGGTTTGGAATTTTCCAATCACGGCAGTGTCACAAGGATGGCTAACAGGATCAATCTTCGCAGTTGTTCCTCAAAAACGGGTAAACAATCAAATCGAGGTGAATGATCGGCCAATACAGGGTGGAGGTGATGATGAGAACATGACCAAGGCTTCAAAGGCTGATGATAATACATTCACAATGGTTATTTACCACATTGAATCATGCGTAGTAACGATTAAGGTACAACTCGTTACGAGGTTGCACCAGCGGAATCCCGTCATAATCCATTAACTCGTAGGCTCCTTTTGCTAACACACGCTTAACAATATAGGGGCCCATCCACAAAGACTTGAACTTACCTGCCCCCAATTTATCGGATTCCTGGTCGTAAAGTAAGACCAAGTCACCTTTTGAGAAGACACGGGGTTTGACATTCTTGTCGAACTGTGCCTTGACTCGTTTCTTATGGGCTTCATTAGCCAAAGCGGCATCACGACGGGTTTCATCCAATTGGATTAGTTCCAAGAAACAAGCCTCCTCTTCTGAAGTTCCGGGGAGAAGGTCGACTATGAGTTTGAGGGACGAGATTTCACATTGAATTGGGAAGATTGCTTCTAGGCCATACACCAGTTGAAAAGGTGTAAACCCGGTTGCATTCCTTACCGATGTTCGGTATGCCCACAAGGCTAAGTATAGGATCAGGTGCCAACTCCTTTTGTGGACTCCAATCATCCTTTGCAGCATCCGCTTTAGGAGTTTGTTGATTGCTTCAACTTGTCCATTGGCCTGCAGGTAACATGGAGTGGAGCTGTCATGGGACAACCCCAATTTGGCAGCCAATTCGACCATCATGTGATTGCGAAAATGCGATCCATGATCTGTGACTATAGCCTGTGGAACACCGAATCTGGCGACTACATGATTGAAAAAGAAAAGGGTAGCTGTTTCACCAGTGTTATCTAATGTAGGCATCGCCTCGGCCCATTTCGTAAAATAGTCTACTGCGACTATGATATAGCCATGCCCCCCAGTCGAGGTGGGGTTACATGTCATGAAATCAATGCCCATTTGGCGAATGGCCCAACAACAACTATCGGTTGCAGGGGTGCGGGTGGTTTTCTAGTTTTGCTATCGAAAATTTGACATGCATGGAAACTTCTGATTGTAGTTATGCAATCTTTGAACATTGTTGGCGAGAAGTATCTTGCTCATAAAAAATTTTGCGTCGTAGCATAACCAGATTGATGCCCCCCACACGTGCCTGAATGGCAATCATTCAGGACTTTTTCGACCTCCTCATGGGTGAGGCACCTCCTCAGAACTGTATCGACACCACGACGGTAAAGTGTATCACTAAGGATCATGTAGTCTTTTGATTGGTATCGAATACGTTTTTGTTCTGAGCGAGAGGTATTAGACCTATATTTTTGGGTTTGGAGATAGATGATTATATCTCCATACCATGGATTGCTTGAAGATATCAGAAACAAAGATTCATCCACGATGGTTTCTTCGGATGTTTCATCGTTGGACGACGATGGGAGATCGCATAGTAATTCTACGGAAGCCAGGGATTTCTTTGATTTGGATTTTACGAATTCCAGATCAAACTCTCGAAGAATTGCTATCCATTTTGAATATTTTCCCCCCAGCAACTATCGCGGCAATATATAAGTCATGGGGTTGCAATCTGACAAAATGGTAGTTTTTCGAAAGAGGACATAATGTCGAAATCACTGTATCGCTTGAACAGCTGCGAGAGCCAGATTTTCAACATAGGAATACTTGCTTTCTGTATCATTTAAGTTTCTACTCAAATAATATATGGGATGTTCAATTCCATTGTCTTCTTGAACTAAAACCATTGCGATGGTTGTATCTGCTGCAGCCAGATACAGTTAAAGCCTTTTTGATAATCAAGAGCGTACATTAATGATGCTTTCATTAGGGATTCTTTTAAAGCATCAAAGGAAGCTTGCGCGACCTGATCCCAGATGAAGGGTACTTCTTTTTTCAATAGACGTGTATAACCTTTAGCAAGTTCGGCATAATTTGGAATGAACCTCCTCAGAAAGTTTGTTTTCCCTTGGAGTTTCTGAATCTGAAGCAAATTTGAAGGTGGAGGCAAATTGATGATTGCCTGAACCTTACATGGGTCGAGACGGATCCCGTCCTTCGAGACTACAAAGCCATGCAAATGACCAGAACTGACACAGAACACACATTTGTGTGGATTGAGTCGTACCTTATAGTGTCGACAACGTAGAAATATCGCTCTCAAATGCTGCGGATGATCGGTCCGGTTTCGCGAATGAGCCGGAAGGTCGTCAAGATATGTTTGAACGATGTTTTTGATGTCATGGAAGGCATAATTCATTTCCCTCTCAAATCTTGCCCCTGCGTTCTTTAAACCAAAGGGTAATTTTCAATATGCAAATGTGCCCCACGGACAAATAAATGCAGTCTTTGACTGGTCCTGTGGGCGGATATTTATTTGATTATACCCGCAGAATCCATCCATAAATGAAATATTTCACATCCAGTGCATTCATCAATTATCTGGTCAATAAAGGGTGTAGGGTAGTTGTCTTTTGGACAAGCTTGATTTACATTCCTATAATCGATGCACACTCTAATCGTTCCTTCTTTTTTCATCACAGGAACAATGTTTGATACCCAATCGGTTAGAGGAACTGGGTAAATAAAACCAGCATGGAGAAGTTTTTCAACTTCTGCTTTGATGGAAGCGGCTTTCTTGGGGTGCACCTGCCATAGCCGTTGTCGTACTGGTTTGACATCTGGAAACATCTTTATTTCATGTTCACCTATACTCGAGTCAATGCCTAGCATTTCATCATATGACCAAGCAAAGACATCTCTGAATTCACGAAAAAGAGCGTTATATATTTCCAGTTCTGAAGGAGAACAAAATTTGCGAACATAAATATTCTCTACAACATCCATTTTGGTCGAGATATTTATGGCGATAGTCTCTTCAATATTGGACAAGTTTCGCTCGGAATCCACCGTGTTTACAGTATTTGATAGGAAATCAAAAACTAAAGGATGATGAAGGTCATCAGGAGTATCTTCTTGACAATTCGGAAGATGGGAACAATGGTGGTAATTTTCCCATGGCGCCCCATCAATTATCATTGACTGAACAATTCCTTCGTCGGTGTAATGCACTTGCGACCAAGGATCTGAAGGGGTGCCATATTTCTTAGACCTATCTATCCAAACGCTTGATGAGCGCTGATTTGGGTTTGCCTCCCATGCCTGTTGGCATTATGATTCTAGTATGGCTCTATGTTACAGATGTTGTACTTGATGGCAACACCCTCAAGTGGAAAAACTCTGATCAGGCTCTCAAAATGATAAAAATTAAGAGGTACGCATGTGCTCAGTGAAAAGCATGCGTACCCGCAGGTACGCCATGCAGGATCTGCGGCCATACACGCAGGTCACCCGTTCAGAAGGTGCGGACCCCCAGTTCACTTACTTCAAGGCAGAGAAGTGCGCTCACGTGGGGTTTCTTATGTTTGGCCCGTGGTATTTAGCCTACCATTCTTGATTTTATGGTTTTGGCCCGTGGTATAGGATCTAATTTTGCCCCGGTTTGGATCCCTTGTATTGGTTATTGATGGTTTTGTCCCATGGTGTGAATAAGGGCTTGACTATAAATAGGGAAGGAGATCTCTTGGCTAATGTATCTTTACAAATTGAATATCTTAAGATCTGAAATATTGGGTTATCGCTTTAAAAGCTTGATCTATATAAAAGTGAGGTTGAAAGTGAATCTATGAAGTGTGATCTCTCGGGCGCACGATCAAATCTGGGCATTTGACTATCTGTGGCACACTGGGGGGACTGCCATTTCGGCCCTAATCAGAGGTACGCAGGTGATTAATAGTGCAGGTGCGTGGGTACGCAGAGCAGAAGAAGGTGCAGTGCGTAGGTACGTAGAGCAGAAGAAGGCGCAGTGCGTGGGTACGTAGAGCAGAAGAAGGCACAGTGCGTGGGTACGCAGCACGATAAAAGGTTCAGGTGCGGAGGCACAGGAAAGATACGCGGCGTGACAGAAGCCGCAGGTGCGGAGCTACAGTGGAGGTACGCGGCGCGATAGAAGCCACAGGTGCGTAGCTACAGTATATGTACGCGACGCGACAGAAGGTGCAGGTGCGTAGATACGCAGTGCAGCAGAAGGCTCTCTGCGGGTATACGCAGGGGAGCAGAAGGTGAAGTGCGGAGCCACGCAGGCCAGATAAAGAAAAACTGTGGACCTGTCTTAAAAACATTTGTTGATTATCTTTTATCTATTGCTGCAGAGTTCTGGGTTGATATTTTTGGTACTGCCTTTCTGTTTACAGCATTCTGAGAAGTTGTGTGACTCTTGGTTGATTGTATAAGGAGTTTGGGTAAATTGCATGTACTTGATGATTATTTGATATTCTTGGATCCAGTTTGAAAATTTATGAAAAGTGGTCCTTGAATGAAAAATAAGTAGGGGGTTGTAGCTCCCTTCCAGGAGAGACTGGAAAACGAGAGAGAGTTGTAGCTCTCTGCAGGTTGCAGCCTGTGTATTGGTAAAGGACTGCACCAGTACAAAATCATTGTAAAAGGAGTTTCTAATTGAAAGAAGATAGAGACATATTGCAGCAGGTGGTTTTCACCCACATTGGGTTTCCACCTTACATCTGGTGTTCTTTGGTGTGACTATCTATTTTTCTTGTTCATGCTCATTGTTTTATGGTACTGACATACAAGAATAATTCAAAGTATAAATAAGGAAGATTTATTAAAAAGAACTAGATAATACTGATTCACCCCCCCTCTCAGTATTATTTCCAACAATTGGTATCAGAGCAGGTCCTTCAGAGAAGCTTGATCGCTTGAAGGAAGATCATTCATCATGAGCAATTACGAGAGGGAAGCATCAATCAGGCCACCAATTTTTGATGGGACAAACTTCAATTATTGGAAGGTAAGAGTTACTGCCTATCTTCAATCTCTTGGTACAGAAGTTTGGGATATCATAGATACAGGCTACACTTTTCCTTCAGCTACTCCTATAGATTCGGCTGAGAAGAAGAAATATGAAACAAATGCTAAAGCAGTCAATACTCTGTTGGGATGCTTATCTCAAACAGAATTTGTAAAGGTTATGCAATACAAATCTGCAAAGGAAATATGGGACAAGATTGTCTTGAGCTACGAAGGAGATGAACAGGTAAAGCGTGCTAAACTTCAAACCCTCAGGATTCAGTATGAGAATCTCAGAATGTATAATGATGAAAGTGTGGCTAGCTATTTTCTTCGGGTAGATGAGATTGTTAATTGCATGAAAAACTTGGGTGAAGAGATAAAAGAGGCTATTGTGGTTGAAAAAGTTTTAAGATCATTGTCCCCCAAGTTTGAATCTAAAGTGTTTGCAATAGAAGAAAAGGAAAATCTACGAATTCTTACTATGTCTCAGCTACACGGAATTCTAACTGCTTATGAAATGAGAAAGGGAGGTCCATCAGACAGGAGAGAAGCTGCTTTCAAGGCTTCAGGCAAAGGAGACTACTATGAAGCAAGTCACGTGCCAGAAGAAGAAGAAGAATCAAATTTTGTTAGAAATCTTCAACGGGGTACTGGAAGGTTCAGAGGTAAGTTACCTTTTAAATGTTTTGCTTGTGGAAGAGTAGGTCATTATGCTGCGAAATGTCCGCATAAGGATAAGATTGAGAAAGGAAAGGAACCTGCTAGATGGAACAAGAAACAGAATGCAAATAAGAAAAGCTACTACACTCATGAAGATAGTGATGGTCTATCAAATAGTGATGAAGATGAACGAGGTAATGTATATAAACTTTTAATGGCATTTGAAGATTCTGAATGCAGGAGAAGGTTTCAGCAGACAAAGGAACAAGCCTCAAGCACCAAAACATGGAGAATAAAGGAACCACAAACAGAAAGATGTGGGATAGCATTTTATGCAGAGGGACAGGAAAATCTATGGTACATTGATAGTGGATGTTCGAAGCATATGACAGGTGATAAAGAAAAACTTGAATCATATTCTGCTTTAGAAAAGGGAAAGAAAGTTTCTTTTGGAAATGATACTCCTGCAGCTATAAAAGGAAAAGGTACTGCTCAGTTAAAAGAAAAGGTCAAAGCTGGAAATGTTTTGTATGTTGATGGATTGAAGCATAATCTTCTGAGTGTCAGCTAGATGTGTGATCAAGGAACCGAGGTGATATTTAGATCAAATGGATGTCTTGTTTGTGATCTTGATACAGGTAAAACGGTGATCAAAGGTGAAAGAACTCCAAATAATCTATACATATTTGAAGAAGGACAACAACAATGCTATCTAAGCAAGGATGATGAACACTGGTTATGGCACCGGAGGTTGGGGCATCTAAGCTTTTCACAAATAAGGAAAGCATGCAAATATCATGCAGTTCGCGATCTTCCAGATATCAAAATTCCAGACAACACCATATGAAAATCATGTCAATTTGGAAAGAAAACCAGAACTAACTTTCCAGAGAAGGAAGGATCAGCTAGCATGCCTCTTGAGCTTGTACATACAGATGTATGTGGACCATTCAGGAAAAGGACACCTCGAGGAGAAGAATACTTGATATTATTCATTGACGATTTCTCCAGGTTTGTTTGGTTAGGACTTATGGAGCACAAAGATGAAGCATTCGAAAAATTCAAATCCTTTAAAGCCTTGGTTGAAAATGAATCAGGATAGAAAATTAAGTGTCTCAGATCCGACAGAGGTGGGGAGTTTACCTCAAATGAATTTTTCGATTTCTATGAAGAACATGGGATAAGAAGAGAATTCTCTACAGCTAGAACTCCTCAGCAAAATGGAGTAGTGGAAAGAATGAACACAACAGTCCAACAAATGGCTCGTGCTATGCTTGATGAGTCTCGAACTCCCGCAACTTTCTGGGGTGAAGCTGCATATGCTGCGGTTGTTATTCTCAACAAAACAAATGTCCGGGTGAACAGCACTCAAACTCCTCATGAGCTTTGGTATGGTGAGACTCCTTCGGTAAAGCACTTCAAAATCTTTGGGAGCAAATGCTATATTAAGAATACTGATGAGCAACTTGGCAAACTTGAACCTAGAGCAGATGAAGGCATTCTTCTTGGTTATTCTCCACACAGCAAAGCATACAAGTGCTACAATAAAAGACTTGGAAGAATTGTTGACAACATTGATGTAGTGGTTGATGAGAAGGGATACATTCCTAGGCAAGTAAATCATGAAGATATCGAAGAAGATGAAGAATACCCTCAAAGACAGAATGATGAAGAAGAAGAACCTCAAGAAGAACCAGAGGAGCAGATAAGGATAGAAGAGAAGACTCCATCCAGATATGTTCAGAAGAATCATCTAGAATCTCAGATTTTGGGGCAGAAAGAAGCAGGTGTACAAACAAGAAAAACAATTGCAGAAGCTTCAAGCTATTTGGCATTACTCTCTTCCATTGAACCACAAAATGTGAAAGAGGCATGCAAAGATGAATGTTGGGTCAAAGCAATGGATGAATAACTTGAGCAGATTGAAAAGAACAACACTTGGGAGTTGGTTCCTAGACCAAAGGATAAGAATGTTATAGGGACAAAATGGGTCTTCAAAAATAAATTGAATGAAAATGGAGAAGTAATTAGAAACAAGGCCAGACTTGTTTGTAAAGGGTATGCGCAACAAGAAGGAATAGATTTTGAAGAAACTTTTGCTCCTGTTGCAAGATTTGAGGCCATCCGAATGTTCCTTGCTCTCTCAAGCTTTCAAAACTTCAAAGTATTTCAAATGGACGTGAAATCAGCCTTTCTGAATGGAGACTTGGAAGAAGAAGTATACATTGAGCAGCCAGATGGTTTCATTCTTGGAAATGATCCAAATCTTGTATGCAGATTGAAAAAGGCTCTCTATGGTCTCAAACAAGCTCCAAGGGCTTGGTACTATCGTTTGGACAAATATCTTCTTCAACAAGGTTTTTCAAAAGGATCAGCAGATAGCAATCTTTATATAAAAGTTGAAAATGACAAATTGCTAATACTTGTTGTGTATGTAGATGACATTATCTTTGGCAACAATGAAGAAGCCATGAGTCAAAAACTTTGCCTTGGTAATGCAGAAAGAATTCGAAATGTCCTTTCTGGGAGAACTAACATACTTTCTTGGTTTGCAAATCCAGCAAAAAGAAGGAGGGGTCTTTTTGTCTCAAACCAAGTATCTCAAGCAGATTTTGAAGAAATATGGCATGGAAGATGCAAAACCAGTATGTACACCCATGGTCACAGAATGTAGCCTCAGTGCAAATGATGAATCAGCAGCAGTGCATCAACCAACCTACAGATCTATGATTGGAAGTCTACTTTATTTGACAGGTACCCGACCAGACATAATGCATGCAGTAGGAATAGTTGGAAGATTTCAGGCAAATCCAAAGGAAACTCATCTTCAGGCAATAAAGAGAATCTTCAAATATCTTCAAGGAACTCAAAACTATGGCTTATGGTATCCTAGAGATACAAATCTCACACTTCATGCTTATACAGATGCAGATTGGGCCAGAAGCGTGGATGACAGGAATAGCACAAGTGGTGGTGCATTCTTTATGGGTTCCAGATTAGTATCTTGGTTCAGCAAGAAACAGAGTTCGATTGCTTTGTCTACAGTTGAAGCAGAATATGTTGCTGCTGCATCTTGCTGCACTCAACTCCTTTGGATGATGCAGACCTTGCAAGATTTTCAAATCACTTGTATTCCACCCATCTCCATCCTATGTGATAATACAAGTGCAATCAGCATTTCAAAGAACCGAGTCATGCATTCAAAGACCAAGCACATACCAATCAAGTATCACTTTCTCCGGGAACAAGTACTTGAACAAAAGGTCAAGTTGGAATATGTTCCTTCTAAGGAACAAGTTGCTGATATACTCACCAAACCATTGCCCAGGGAGACTTTTGAATACCTCAGGCAAAAGCTGGGGGTTGTTGATGCATTATCATATTGTTGAATCTCTTCTGATTGTTGGTTGTACGCAAGGCTCATCTGGGGTATATGCGTACATGTGCTGGGTTGCGGACTAGCCGAAGATCGAATGGCACAGGTTCAGGGGAAGCATATAATGCATTTTTGGCATTATGGAGGAAGTACAGAAGGAGATCATGGATGCTGGTCTGAATATTGCTGCAATATGCCTCTATCTCTTTCATGGTCATTTATGGTGTTTAGTGGATTATGGTTCTTCCTTGCAGATCTGGTTTACAGTTAGGGGGGGCATGTTCTCAGGGGGAGCATAACCCTTTGCCCTTGATGTCAAAGGGGGAGAATAACGTTGAGGATCTTGAGGTTGCCATCAAGTCCAAAGGGGGAGATTGTTGGCATTATGATTCTGGTATGGCTCTATGTTACAGATGTTGTACTTGATGGCAACACCCTCAAGTGGCAAAACTCTGATCAGGCTCTCAAAATGATAAAAATTAAGAGGTACGCATGTGCTCAGTGAAAAGCGTGCGTACCCGCAGGTACGCCGTGCAGGATCTGCAGCCATACATGCAGGTCACCCGTTCAGAAGGTGCGGACCCCCAGTTCACTTACTTCAAGGCAAAGAAGCGCGCTCACGTCGGGTTTCTTATGTTTGGCCCATGGTATTTAGCCCGCCATTCTTGATTCTATGGTTTTGGCCCGTGGTATAGGATCTAATTTTGCCCCGGTTTGGATCCCTTGTATTGGTTATTGATGGTTTTCTCCCATGGTGTGAATAAGGGCTTGACTATAAATAGGGAAGGAGATCTCTTGGCTAATGTATCTTTACAAATTGAATATCTTAAGATCTGAAATATTGGGTTATCGCTTTAAAAGCTTGATCTATATAAAAGTGAGGTTGAAAGTGAATCTATGAAGTGTGATCTCTCGGGCGCACGATCAGATCTGGGCATCTGACTATCTGTGGCACACTGGGGGGACTACCATTTTGGCCCTAATCAGAGGTACGTAGGTGATTAACAGTGCAGGTGCGTGGGTACGCAGAGCAGAAGAAGGCGCAATGCGTAGGTACGCAGAGCAGAAGAAGGCGCAGTGCATGGGTACGTAGAGCAGAAGAAGGCGCAGTGCGTGGGTACGCAGCGCGATAAAAGGTTCAGGTGCAGAGGCACAGGAAAGATACGCGGCGTGATAGAAGCCGCAGGTGTGGAGCTACAGTGGAGGTACGCGGCACGATAGAAGCCGCAGGTGCGTAGCTACAGTATATGTACGCGGCGCGACAGAAGGTGCAGTGCATAGATACGCAGTGTAGCAGAAGGCTCTCTGCGGGTATACGCAGGGGAGCAGAAGGTGAAGTGCGAAGCCACGCAGGCCAGATAAAGAAAAACTACGGACCTGTCTTAAAAACATTTGTTCATTATCTTTTATCTATTGCTGCAGAGTTCTGGGTTGATATTTCTGGTACTACCTTTCTATTTACAGCATTCTGAGAAGTTGTGTGACTCTTGGTTGATTGTATAAGGAGTTTGGGTAAATTGCATGTACTTGATGATTATTTGATATTCTTGGATCCAGTTTGAAAATTTATGAAAAGTGGTCCTTGAAAGAAAAAGAAGTAGGGGGTTGTAGCTCCCTTCCAGGAGAGACTGGAAAACGAGAGAGAGTTGTAGCTCTCTGCAGGTTGCAGCCTGCATATTGGTAAAGGACTGCACCAGTACAAAATCATTGTAAAAGGAGTTTCTAATTGAAAGAAGATAGAGACATATTGCAGCAGGTGGCTTTCACCCACATTGGGTTTCCACCTTACATCTGGTGTTCTTTGGTGTGACTATCTATTTTTCTTGTTCATGCTCATTGTTTTATGGTACTGACATACAAGAATAATTCAAAGTATAAATAAGGAAAATTTATTAAAAAGAACTAGATAATACTGATTCACCCCCCCTCTCAGTATTATTTCCAACAATGCCAAAAACATTGATTGCTACAATATTTCTATTGAACTTGGAGGCAATACCTGCAGATGATCCATGTTAATATCGTTTTCTGAGATCTTTTGAATCGAAGATATCATATTGCAGGTTCCTACCATCGCCGCTTCCGCCAGATTGATTGGAGGCAGAAGAGTAAAGGTTCCCATTAATATAAGGTCTTTTGGTAGGCCTACTCTGATATTTTGAAGCGAATGGGGGCTTCCATGGATCATCAGAATGCTTCCCGTAACTTGGGAACTATTGGGGAGAAATGTTTGTTGGTCGACGATTCTAATTCCTCCTTGAAAAGGAAATGCAATCTTCCTAAAGTAGGTCGACACAACCGTAGCCATAACATATATCCAGGGCCTTCCCAATAGGATGTTGTAATCGAGGTTTCTGTCAATTACTTCAACATCTATTTCTACTGTTTTCCCCCCAGTTCAACTTGCAAGTTACTTAGAATCCCATATGGGGTATATGTTCGTCCATCAAATGCTTCTAATGTCGTCGAAGATCGCGACAAGGTTGGAGATGCTAAAGTTTTCCAACAACTCATTGACATAATACATGTAGATGCCCCCTCATCAATAATTGTTTGATGAACAGTTTTGTTGAGGGCTTTCACTTGAATGAGGAAAGCTAGTTGAGCTGGTAACTGAGGATCATATCCTTTGTGATTAAAGGACACAAGATTAGAATCCTTTGGGTCAATCCCACCTATTGCTGATAATAAAGCCTGCTTTTGGGAGGGGCAATTTTGTAGTACCTCAAGTGTTGACATAGAGGGTGGTGATTGGGCGAGATCTTCCACTATATTATAATGTTGTGTTGCTCTGGCATGAGGATTAAATGTCGACTTGTGTACTACTCCCTTTGGCGGTTTTATTGTTAGCTCTGGAATGATGGGTGGCGCAACTTCTGTCGAAGTTGTTGTCGAACTACTAGGTTGATCTTTATCCTTGTTGTTCAACAGCTGTGGATTCTCGTAATCTTTATTCCTTGTCATTATCAAAGCATCATTTTTCTGTTTTGAAACCGACAACATCAGCACTTGGGACGAGGAAGCATTGTCACTAGCAACCAGATTTGTTCCTAGATTTGGAAATGGATCAGTCAATACCGCCGAGGTTTTTGAATTCTTGAAGAATTTTCTAAGCTCAGCTTTATATGGACAATCTCTTGTCCAATGATCCTCATCACATATAAGACATGGACGATTTGGTTTCTTATCTCCAAAAGGGTTTGCAGAAGATTTTTCAGGTGATGATTCCTCCTATTTCTTCTTCTTCCCTTTGTTTTTCTTCTTGCCTCCTCATTGCTTGGTTTCTTTGCCTTTATCAGTTGAGATGGAATTTACTTTTGAGGCGAGAAGTTCTTCTTTCGCATTTTGACTAGAAATCTTACGGGCCTTTTTAGATGTAGCCTTTGTTGATTTCATGTCTGTTGTACCAATCACGCCATCGCCGACATGAGAGTCATTGTTCGATTTAGGAGGAGGAGGAACGGAAAATTCCGGTTTGGGAGTGTCAGGGATTTTATCATATAGCGTGCCACACTGAGTATAAATAAAGTCTAAATACTGCGCACGAGCAATAACTTTCTCTTCAGTGACGACTCCTCCTTTTGCCACATCTTCTGTAATGGAAGGTAATAATGACTTAATAAACCATTCAGCTAAAAGCTGATCAGGAACATACATTTTTACCATTCTACGATGACGTTGCCACTCATGAATATGATCAGATATGTGAGTGGCCGTTGTTTGCTTGAGATTGGTAAGAAGTTTTGTTCCCATTTCATACCTTATGGGTAGCTGAAAATGGGTTAAAAAGGTTGTGGCTAGGGCACTAAAGTTTTCAAACAAAGCTCTAGGTAATTCGATATACCATTTTGTTGCCAGACCAGTTAACATCCTATGAAAAAGGCAAAGCCTGATCGAATCATCATTTAGGCTGTTTGATGAACACCACAGATGAAATGTCATCACATGATTCAAAGGGTCTTCACTCGGATTTCCATTAAATTTAGAAATATCTGACGGAATTTTATGCAGAATTGTTGGCCACCAAGGAGCGTAAGCAATTGGATCGTTCATTAGCCGATTTGGATCTGGTAACTCTAAAGTTGCCACTAAGGGTAATTGTTGATTCAGGTTTGGCGAAGCATACCCAGGAAAGGATGGAATTGCCTGAGCAGTTGGTCTTTGCATACCAGCATAATGCATTTGATGCTGGTAACTTTGGTAAGGTTGATGGGCATAAACATTGTAGAATGGTTGATTTTGACCATTTTGAATATACGGCTGCCCATTATTCGCAAAGATTTGTTGCTCAGATCCTTGGTATACTTGTTGGAATTGCGGTTGTTGGTATTGCACCAACCATGGTTGTGAAGCCATGTGTTGTTGTCCAATACTGGCCGTTTGACCAAGATGAGGGGTAATTGTACCCATTTGGGCCTGTGTCATTCCACTAGTTGGCGATTGTGGTTGAGTCGCAGGGACAAGAGGTTGTTGCATTACAACCTAAGAAACCTGATGTTGGCATACAACAGGAAACACTTGTACTTGCGACATCGTCACAATAGCCGGCGTAGTTGGTATATTTGACATAAGTAAACATTGTTGCATCAAATATTCAACTCTTGGTTGTTGAGGTAGTATTGGTACCCAACCGCTAGATGTATTTCCAGCATAACCTAAATTTTGTTGTGAACTCTCGTATGGTTGTCCTCCTGGAGGAGACAATGAAAGGGTATATTTCCTCCCATACGACGGTAATCTGGTACTCAAAAGAATTGTTTGTCCTTGAGGACCGGACTGCCCAAATTGACACCCTGAAGGATCAATTTGCTGAGACTCAACATAAGAGTTCCTGGATATTATTCCGGATGAAAAAACGGGAACGGACCATACTGTCGAAATAGCCCCTGAGTGGGCCCCATCTAGCGATTGAGAGCTAGTTGGGACAGATGGTATGGCGGTGAACATTGTTGGAGTGACAACAGGAAGTTCTGTTGTTGCTGTGTCGGATGACACAGTCCTAGATGTCGACGGTTGTTCAGACATTTCTAGTCTATCCAAAAGATTCCCTAGCGATTCTACAGGAGCTTCCGATAATGGTAGAATAATTTATGATGAAGAAGGATATAGAGTGAACCCGACTCCAAACTGTGATGGAGTACTAGATGGAGGATCCTCCACAATCTCTTCTATAGCAATCAGACCAGGTGGAAGAGGTAGACTGCCAGGTCCGTAAAATATTTCTGGTGGCGAAGAAGGTATAGAATCTGCAGCGACAGAGTTTGGGGAATAACACCTTCCGAATCAGTTGTAGATGGAGGTGGTTCAGTAATACAGGTGTTTACCTTCACACTAGGATCAGTTCTACAATCCTTTGGTGGCTAAGGAACTTCTTTCATAAAGGAAGGGATCCCAGAAATGGTTGGAGTAACCGAAGTTTCCGATGGTGTTGGAACACTTGTTTTAACTTTACCAGGGGATTTGGAACCGGTTAAACGAGTTCACTTTGTCCGTAACAGTTTTGATTCTGGAGACAAAGACGGTTGACTTGTAAGTCTCTGCGAACGATGAGGTTTCAATTAACTTTCTTCCACGATTGCGGATTACTCGATCAACTAAAAATCAAGGGGAAATATGTTTCCGAATTAAATGAATTTTAGACACTTTGACACAACTGTTTTTTCAATTTTTAAGAGTCGAGAAAAAACAAAAGATGACTCTAGTTGCCTTCGATTTTTAATGAGCCTGAAGTGACCAGTGCTCAGATGGACCTTTTCCTTTAACGAGTCAAAAAAGGAATGAAAGAGACTGCTCTGGAAATCTAGACATAGGGATTACCAAACCAGTCGCAAAACTGCAAAATACTTTTTACGGTACGGCAGTCAATCTTCCCAAATGTTGTGTTCAGTGCATTGCGATTGATAGGGTGGCAGACACGGCTTCCTATGGATAAAGGATAAAGCCTATTGTGTTCTCCCAATATATACTCGATGATACGTGGGAGCACAAGTCCGTACTGGCACTTATCGTTTCAAAGTGGAGGAATCACCCAACCAACAATGAAAACAACAGTTACCAGGCTTTACAATGCCAGAACACGTCTCTAGCCTAGACTTCTAAATGTTGCGCGTTAGGTTCCAAAGCGTTTTTAGATTCATTAAATTTATTTTACAGTTGATCTTGCTTAAGAAATTTGCCTTTCAGGTTCACCGTGTGATGTAGATGTACAATTCCTAAAATGCAATCTAAGATGATAAACAATCGTTTAATCTTCTTTTTTGCAATGAAAATCCTAGCTACTAAGGAAAGAGAGACAATATTCTTTCAACATAGAGGAGAGAGCACACACTATATGCACTGTCCTAAATCAAACCAACAAACAGTCTAAATGCAAATGCACATGCATGCATTTTTTTCAGCCTTCTTAATGTGTGAATGATAAAAAGAAAGCTAAGCGCAAATCTGAATTATTTTTCAAAGCGACATTACTAACAAGTTTCTTTTCAAGACAAAATGAAGGAAATGACGACACTTTGTGATTTGGAATTGAAAACTTGCTTTAGACACTTAAAAAACTACTAATTCAAATCAAATACAAGAGTAACAGTGTAATCGACTATCAAGAACAATCGGATTCTCTTCTATGACTGAAAACGACACTTGCGACACTTCCAAATCAAGAAACGACAGTTCAATTACGCTACTTCTTTGTAAAAGAGAACTGAAAATGGATCACAATACATAAAAAAATTTACAGTTCATTGCATAATGGAGGCAGAATAATAGCAAGGAAGGGGGTTTCAACAGAGGTATACTGACTACAGATAGCAAAACTCCTGTGTTATCTCAAAATCAGACCCTGATGGGCTGCTAGTCAGGTTGACTCTAAGTAACTATTTCAAACCTACTTTAGGCTGAGGCTTAGCCTCCTCAACCTGATAGGGCTCTCTCTAGATGAGTTAATGATTTTGATTAAGATAAGATGGCTAACTCTTTGTGAAATAACTGTGACAAATATGGATGCTGGAAGAACATTAAACAAGTTTCCATTGGGCCTATGGAGTCAACAACACCTCAATAAACAATGATCTTGACTTTACATAGAAGTCAGGGCATTCAACATTTGAATATTCAGAACATAACTCATATGGAACCACAGTTTATAAATGCACACAGGAAATCAGAGCACAATCAGTGAATTCTGAGTGATTATACATCTATACAACTGTAAAAATTAAGGAAAGGACAAGATCACACATTCTAAACATAGAAATCCTTCATGAATCCTGAGAAGTAAAGCCAAATTATATTACTAAAACTGTGTCTTCACATAAGCCAAATACAATGCTCTTTCATAAAGTTTTCCAACCCCCTTTACATTGCTGTTTCAGCTATATATAGAATTCTTATTCTAACTGTTCGAGATTCCTCCTCCAGCATGAGGGGAATTCGAAAACTACTTCTATTGACACCTATTAACCTTTAACTAACTAATAAATACAACTGACTGTTGACTGGAGTTTTTAGAGATCTAAATCAAGTAGGATTCTAACACCGTGTTATGCTAATAATAGCCTTGATTACAATGGTTCTTGTTCTTTGACATCTGGTTCCCTTCTGGCGGTGGCTGTGATGGATGTTTGTGGCTGCTTGCTGGCCTTTAATGTCGTATACTTTTACCTCTGCTGAAAAACAGGAAATTGTCCCTGTTTTTATGCCTTTGTTTTCCTCAAAGATATTCGGAAGTAATTGGCCATGTTCATTTTCTTGAATTAGTAATGAGTGCCACATACTTCGTGTGTTGTAAGCCTTTCCATGTACATGTGTGCTGACTGGCATTGAATTCTGCTTCAATGAAAGCTTTGCGGCTTCTACCATTATTTCCAATATTTGTTCAAGTTTAGCAAGGTTTCCCTCATGAACCACAGGGAGATATCTTAATAGTCCATCATATAATAGAATGGGTCTTGTAATTTCAAAATGACTCTGAAATTCAATGTCAATGATCAGGCGTTCAGTGGCTCTGTCATCACCTTCCAGTATAACATCTATGTACTCATATTCACCCCCTGGAACTTTATCAGTTCCCTTCCACTCTGACTTACAAACTGCAGAGTTGTATCCAATAGATCTCAAATGCTTCACAATTGAATTGAGCAAACCAATTCCAGATTATTGATGTGAACAATTTATTGAAAATACCTGGGGCACTTCATCAGTTGAAAGTTGCACCATACTAATTGCTAAGCCTAACCTATTTTATATCAGAAATACTGGTGTATTTAATAAGGATTGTGCAGGCCACTAAACCAAATGAATTTCAGGTTAAATACCAACTGCACTCTTATCAAAATTGCACTAAGGTCGCTTCTTCAAGCTCAGCCACAAAACCCGTCTTAGATAGCTTCCCTAACACATTATTGCCAAAGTCACTCCCACATTTTATCAATTGCAATTCGCTCACCAGTACTGAATCTTGCCAAGTACCTTTCAGCAGTATCTTAACAGAAGTTGTTTACTGTTGAATATGTCACAGCTTTGATGGAAACCTTTATTAAGATTCATGCAATAGTCTCTCGACCTCTTCCGGTGTGTGATCCTTGCACAATTTATCCATGAGGGTGTTATATGGAATCATATCAGGGACATGACCACTACCTATCATCTGTTTAAATAAGTTAATTGCCTCACTGGAAAAACCCGCTTTGCAGAGTCCATCCATCAATGTGCTGTATGTAATAACATCAGCGCTCAAACCCCATTTTGGTATCTCATAGAGGATTTGTTGAGCTTCGTCCATTCTGTGATGCTTACAGAGTCCATTTATTAGTGTTCTTGATACAAATAGCCTTGCAAATCCCTTCCCTTGAGCAATGAAAATCAATTTTATTGGATAGAATGAGAGCTTGTATCATAGAGAGCAAATCCTTCTCGAATGGCGTCATCGAAGTCTTTTGTTTTTTTTCATTTGTGTGCCATCCAATAACTTGGCTCCTATTGCAAACTGGACCTTCTAGGATTGCCTTACTTTTGCTATGTTGTAGCATGCCAACTGGCCAGGTACCGAAGTGCCTAATTTTTCTCAACTGCTCAAACAACTACAGTGTGTACACATTATCATTATCTGCGAAATTTACAATGCCGTCAAGCTGATGTTGCTCTATGTGGGCAAAAGCAGTGTTCCGTTGATGAATGCCACGATCTTTAATATCAGTGACATTCTTCTCACAAACAAGGTGCCTGCACATTACCCCTGTTTTCCTCAACAATTCTGCTGTTTCCATGGTCTGAGCGGTCATCTCAACAACAATCCAAAGAAGAGGTGGTGGAACAAGCCTTAGAGTATGAGCCAAACGATTCAAGTAAAAAACCTAAAAGGCACGGTTATATGTTGGAGTCACAACAACAAGAAGTTTGCAAGGCACAAAATCTTAAGACCTTAACCGGAGATAACCCAACCAAGGGATCCATCTTCTCACCACGAACAACTAATACTTCAGCTTCTTTCTCCTGCTGATCCTTTAATCCCAAATTCTTTGTTCTATCTGTCCTTATAGTTTCAATCGTTCTTCCTCTGTTTCCAACTTGACTGAAATCTTGCTCAGCATTTGTCGGTGTCGATTTTAGCTCAACTGCAGTTTTGTCTTGGATCTCTCTGATGAGCGCAAAGCTTTTGATGGGTAAACTGCAATTAAAAAGGCACGAACCGATGTCATCACAACAAAAATAGGCAGAACGCTGATTGAAGAGATAACAGAAGATGCCTGTGGTGCAGCTGAAGAGGAATAACTCAATGGAGACGAAAATTTGTGCGAAGGCGATGAAGCAGGAACAGAAAAAACATTTCCATTTGGGATGGATCGATCATGGATCGAAGGAGACAGTGTTCTCCGAAATTGCGCCATCGACCACTAAACTATTCAAACCAACTTCTTTTCTGATGCTTCCAGCATATGCCTCTTGTGCTTCTTTTAAACCATTCAGGTTGTTCATCAAGTTTACGCAAACTTGCTTTGCCTTTCTTTCTTTGGGCATCAACCGTCTTTCAGCTGGGCGTAAAATCTCAGAAAACAGAATATCCAGTACCAAGACACCTAACGACCTAATGATGAGGATAAGCGGTCGGATATGATAGACAAAGTATATAGGCTGACAACTGTTGATGGATTTTGCTGGATATGACAGCTGTGAAATATTTGCTATGGATTCAAACAAATCCCCAATTTCGTAGCGCAGCCAGTGCAAAATATGAATTATGCGCTACGAAATCACCTAAAAGATGTTGCGCTGCGAAACTGATAAAGGGATTTATGCGCTGCGGAAACACTTCAAAATTATTACATGAGCTACGAAATAACCTAAAGAGCTTTGTGACACATAGTAACTTTTGAACAAAACTGACACATGGCTATGAGACGGGGATGAATGAGAATGACCGGTGATGAATGAGAATACATAGTTGACTCAAGACTCTAAAAACAAAAATCAAACTTAGACTAGCACCGAATTTTTTACCATCAAACTAATGTGAGCGGTTTTGAAATTAGAATTCTTAAGTGATAACAGTGGCTCCACTTGGGATAGTGTGCTCCTGTAGTACACTAAGAATTCGCAGGTCCAGTGCCTTATCCATTTATGACAAACAGAGATTTGCTTGACAAGCATCCCCTTCAAGATTCTGGGGCGTTCACTTCGGGCTTAAGTTTGATGATGACTGTAGGAGAAGGAAATCTACATCTACTGAAACAAAAATGCTCAGTCAACCTTGAGCTTATTTGCATTTTCCTACCTACCTACCCTATCAATTCACACTTCTTTCAGCTCAATCAATGTGAAATTTCCAATGAAGCCAATCATTTGTCTTATCTGACGTTTGATTTCTTTGACTGTATCGGAGTTCAGAGCCAATATGATATTGTGATGACCACTGCCACTGAAATTGCCTCTGATCTTCATAGAAAAACTGAAACACTGGAAAGTAAAACTCTTCCATATATTTGGCTATAGGATCCTAGAATACATGATCAGCTTGATGATTCTTGTAACTTTCTGGTTGTGCAAACTCATCTTCAACAACAGTGTTCAGTTCCTCAATCGTGAAAGAGAAAGGAAGCAACACTCTCTCCTTGTGTTCTGCCATAGAAAGCTTCTGAAAATAATGATCATGATTATGAAGACTATATGCCTGAATTTGACCTTGTAAACCTTCAATGTCTTTCTCAATGTCATTAGCAACTTCATTCAAAAATTTCATCTTATCCTCTGCCTTACACTCAAATGATTTTAGATACGAGGACAAGGACAAAGAAAAATTTTCATCTGTTTCTCCATTACTATGATCATTATTCCATTGTTTGAAACCTTGAATTGAAGGAGATTTTGCCACCAACTCTGATCTATCTATCCATTCCTCCAAAAACATAAACCAAAAGTCTTCAAATGACTTAATGGATTTGGCAGGAAAGCTTTCAATCCACTGTTTGCATTTCCCTTGAAATGAATCATAGAACAACATAATGCAAACATCTTCATTTTTAACTCTAAGAAGCTCGATAAAATCACAGAACTCAGATAGATGCTTCAAAGTTAAACTCAAATCTTCTCCGTTGAATTTTGGACCATTCCTTAGAAAATATGCATCCTTGGGAAAATGATTTGGGAAACCATGAATTCCTAAAAAAATTATGCATGCATACCTTGAAATAAGAATGGTAGCATCTGGGTCCTTCATAACTCCAGTGGAATCACCATGAATGTATGAATTTCGAATTCTTCAACAATGGAGTCGCCAAGGTAGATTTGCAGCCTCAAAAACCTTCTGAGCTCCTGCTACCTTCAGAAGTTCAGCTTCATGATTTCGGGAATGAATAATCTTCAGACTCCCGGCAGACGCACCAAAATGTTATCTCAAAATCAGACCCTGATGGGCTGCTAGTCAGGTTGACTCTAAGTAACTATTTCAAACCTACTTTAGGCTGAGGCTTAGCCTCCTCAACCTGAGAGGGCTCTCTCTAGATGAGTTAATGATTTTGATTAAGATAAGATGGCTAACTCTTTGTGAAATAACTGTGACAAATATGGATGCTGGAAAAACATTAAACAAGTTTCCATTGGGCCTATGGAGTCAACAACACCTCAATAAACAATGATCTTGACTTTACATAGAAGTCAGGGCATTCAACATTTGAATATTCAGAACATAACTCATATGGAACCACAGTTTATAAATGCACACAGGAAATCAGAGCACAATCAGTGAATTCTGAGTGATTATACATCTATACAACTGTAAAAATTAAGGAAAGGACAAGATCACACATTCTAAACATAGAAATCCTTCATGAATCCTGAGAAGTAAAGCCAAATTATATTACTGAAACTGTGTCTTGACATAAGCCAAATACAATGCTCTGTCATAAAGTTTTCCAACCCCCTTTACATTGCTGTTTCAGCTATATATAGAATTCTTATTCTAACTGTTCGAGATTCCTCCTCCAGCATGAGGGGAATTCGAAAACTACTTCTATTGACACCTATTAACCTTTAACTAACTAATAAATACAACTGACTGTTGACTGGAGTTTTTAGAGATCTAAATCAAGTAGGATTCTAACACCGTGTTATGCTAATAATAGCCTTGATTACAATGGTTCTTGTTCTTTGACATCTGGTTCCCTTCTGGTGGTGGCTATGATGGATGTTTGTGGCTGCTTGCTGGCCTTTAATGTCGTATCCTTTTACCTCTGCTGAAAAACAGGAAACTGTCCCTGTTTTTATGCCTTTGTTTTCCTCAAAGATATTCGGAAGTAATTGGCCATGTTCATTTTCTTGAATTAGTAATGAGTGCCACATACTTCGTGTGTTGTAAGCCTTTCCGTGTACATGTGTGCTGACTGGCATTGAATTCTGCTTCAATGAAAGCTTTGCGGCTTCTACCATTATTTCCAATATTTGTTCAAGTTTAGCAAGGTTGCCCTCATGAACCACAGGGAGATATCTTAATAGTCCATCATATAATAGAATGGGTCTTGTAATTTCAAAATGACTCTGAAAGTCAATGTCAATGATCAGGCGTTCAATGGCTCTGTCATCACCTTCCAGTATAACATCTATGTACTCATATTCACCCCCTGGAACTTTATCAGTTCCCTTCCACTCTGACTTACAAACTGCAGAGTTGTATCCAATAGATCTCAGATGCTTCACAATTGACTTGAGAAAACCAATTCCAGATTATTGATGTGAACAATTTATTGAAAATACCTGGGGCACTTCATCATTTGAAAGTTGCACCATACTAATTGCTAAGCCTAACCTATTTTATATCAGAAATACTGGTGCATTTAATAAGGATTGTGCAGGCCACTAAACCAAATGAATTTCAGGTTAAATACCAACTGCACTCTTATCAAAATTGCACTAAGGTCACTTCTTCAAGCTCAGCCACAAAACCCGTCTTAGATAGCTTCCCTGACACATTATTGCCAAAGTCACTCCCACATTTTATCAATTGCAATTCGCTCACCAGTACTGAATCTTGCCATGTACCTTTCAGCAGTATCTTAACAGAAGTTGTTTACTGTTGAATATGTCACAGCTTTGATGGAAACCTTTATTAAGATTCATGCAATAGTCTCTCGACCTCTTCCGGTGTGTGATCCTTGCACAATTTATCCATGAGGGTGTTATATGGAATCATATCAGGGACATGACCACTACCTATCATCTGTTTAAATAAGTTAATTGCCTCACTGGAAAAACCCGCTTTGCAGAGTCCATCCATCAATGTGCTGTATGTAATAACATCAAGGCTCAAACCCCACTTTGGTATCTCATAGAGGATTTGTTGAGCTTCGTCCATTCTGTGATGCTTACAGAGTCCATTTATTAGTGTTGTTGATACAAATAGCCTTGCAAATCCCTTCCCTTGAGCAATGAAAATCAATTTTATTGGATAGAATGAGAGCTTGTATCATAGAGAGCAAATCCTTCTCGAATGGTGTCACCAAAGTCTTTTGTTTTTTTCATTTGTGTGCCATCCAATAACTTGGCTCCTATTGCAAACTGGACCTTCTAGGATTGCCTTACTTTTGCTATGTTGTAGCATGCCAACTGGCCAGGTACCGAAGCGCCTAATTTTTCTCAACTGCTCAAACAACTCCAGTGTGTACACATTATCATTATCTGCGAAATTTACAATGCCGTCAAGCTAATGTTGCTCTATGTGGGCAAAAGCAGTGTTCCGTTGATGAATGCCACGATCTTTAATATCAGTGACATTCTTCTCACAAACAAGGTGCCTGCACATTACCCCTGTTTTCCTCAACAATTCTGCTGTTTCCATGGTCTGAGCGGTCATCTCAACAACAATCCAAAGAAGAGGTGGTGGAACAAGCCTTAGAGTATGAGCCAAACGATTCAAGTAAAAAGCCTGAAAGGCACGGTTATATGTTGGAGTCACAACAATAAGAAGTTTGCGAGGCACAAAATCTAAGATCTTAACCGGAGATAACCCAACCAAGGGATCCATCTTCTCACCACGAACACCTAATACTTCAGCTTCTTTCTCCTGCTGATCCTTTAATCCCAAATTCTTTGTTCTATCTGTCCTTATAGTTTCAATCGTTCTTCCTCTGTTTCCAACTTGACTGAAATCTTGCTCAGCATTTGTCGGTGTCGATTTTAGCTCAACTGCAGTTTTGTCTTGGATCTCTCTGATGAGCGCAAAGCTTTTGATGGGTAAACTGCAATTAAAAAGGCACGAACCGATGTCATCACAACCGAAATAGGCAGAACGCTGATTGAAGAGATAACAGAAGACGCCTGTGGTGCAGCTGAAGAGGAATAACTCAATGGAGACGAAAATTTGTGCGAAGGCGATGAAGCAGGAACAGAAAAAACATTTCCATTTGGGATGGATCGATCATGGATCGAAGGAGACATTGTTCTCCGAAATTGCGCCATCGACCACTAAACTATTCAAACCAACTTCTTTTCTGATGCTTCCAGCATATGCCTCGTGTGCTTCTTTTAAACCATTTAGGTTGTTCATCAAGTTTACGCAAACTTGCTTTGCCTTTCTTTCTTTGGGCATCAACCGTCTTTCAGCTGGGCGTAAAATCTCAGAAAACAGAATATCCAGTACCAAGACACCTAATGACCTAATGATGAGGATAAGCGGTCAGATATGATAGAAAAAGTATATAGGCTGACAACTGTTGATGGATTTTGCTGGATATGACAGCTGTGAAATATTTTCTATGGATTCAAACAAATCCCCAATTTCGTAGTGCAGCCAGTGCAAAATATGAATTATGCGCTACGAAATCACCTAAAAGATGTTGCGCTGCGAAACTGATAAAGGGATTTATGCGCTGCAGAAACACTTCAAAATTATTACATGAGCTACGAAATAACCTAAAGAGCTTTGTGACACATAGTAACTTTTGAACAAAACTGACACATGGCTATGAGACGGGGATGAATGAGAATGACCGGTGATGAATGAGAATACATAGTTGACTCAAGACACTAAAAACAAAAATCAAACTTAGACTAGCACCGAATTTTTTACCATCAAACTAATGTGAGCGGTTTTGAAATTAGAATTCTTAAGTGATAACATCCTGAACAGAGCTGAAAAGAGTGAACACAGAAACCAAAATCTAAGAGTAGAAGAGGTCTGTCTGATCAGCGCACCTGTAACACAAGGAAAGTGAGATGCAGTGCACCTACTACACATGGGAAGTTTGATGCATCCAGCTTCCAAAGAAGAGACAGTGCGATGGTCCAGTGACGAGACTTCAACTGGGTTCCAGGTCACAGTTTGCAGCTCAGTTCAGGGATTTAGGCCGAGCAAGTGGTAATCAGTAAATAAATCATAGGGATAGATCTAAGGAGGTTACTAGAGCCACCACAAGGGCAATTAGAGAGCTTGTAAATCGATTATTCAATTCATAAACAAAACCTGGAGATAGAATGAAGCAGCATTGATCTACTTTGCACTTGCATAGCAAATGCAGTTCGAAGGCTAGCTGGCTTGACTTCAGGCTTCATCTGTAAGTTTATAAAGCAAACAAATGTAGACAAACAAACAATCTATTTGCTCCCCAGTGGAGTCGCCATTTTGTTATCACGAAATCTAGTGTCTACGTAGCGCTGCTAGTCCCACTAATGTTGGTAGCTACCTTAGAAACAAACAAACTAAAACCACTTTCATTTTCCTTTATGAGAAATAGATAAGAGGGGAATAAAGGAGACCAACCTATGTCTTGCGCTTGGTTCCTTGCTTGATTCCTCTCCCTTCTGATAGATCTTTGCCACTCGCTTCCCCATCTACCCAGCTTCAAAGAGCACCTGTAGGATCAAAGCAGCATAACACTATCCAAGAACATAGATCTACTATCATAAACAATATAGGACCAGATATATATTGACCACACAAATGCATATATCATCAATCATACAAGAATGTGGAGGAAAACTTGAATAGCTTTATTAATAATCAAGAATAGCAAAGAGGATTACAACCAATTGTTCTGACCGAGCATCATCCTCTCAGCAAGAAAGCCCTTCTTCACCTCATGAAAAGCTTATATCACCCAACACTATGATGTTACACCAAGAAACCAGTAGCACTTCCTCACAAGATACAAAATTCCAACCTCTGGCTCTGGGATGAGGGATCCATATATAGATGTTTGCAAGGGGGTGAGTCAGCTTTTGAGATTTCATTAGTGTCCTCTCTCTGATAGTTCTTGATTCCACTTGGAGATTGATGATCTCTTACTCATCCCTGGGCGAATGCAGAGAGGCAAGTGTCACAAGAGAAGTTTCTGGAAGATTCGATGATCCTCCACCTTGCAGATTGACCCTGCCATTTGTCCACTCTCACCCATCGCACCCCATAGAAGGGCTTTTCAGTATGCATCATACCTCCTGTGTGTATTTAGGTGGGATGCAGTGCACTTTGATCATGGAGCAGGTGAGATGGTCCAATTTTGACCAGTTCTGAGTAGTTTTTCATGGAGAACTTTTGGGAGATGCTATAATCAGTTGACCTTGTTCTTTTAGGGGTTGGAACAACACTTTTAGGGACTTAAGAGCCCTTGTCTTATGGACATTTATGATTGGGGTTGTAGTGCCCAAAAATGTCTATAACAACAAGACATCATACTCTGAAACAATTTTTTCTATATCAGCTTGCTGCTTAGCATTACAACCCTCAAATACAGTGGTTTGATTAGGTTTCTTTTCCTTTACAACCATTAGTAAGAATTGTTTGCATGAATTTATCATTCTTTTCATCTACCCTAAGTTTATGAGAGTATAATTATTCTTGAGCTTATGAGCTCTTACAAAGTATTCGATTCCATCTTTGACAAGTAGATACTTTTTCTCAGCTCTATAGAAAATAACCTTTCTATCATACAAGTAAGGACTCCCTAAAACAATTCCACATATATCCAAAGGAATTATGTCTAACTCAACCTCGTCCCTTGTAGTTGTGCTTTATCATTCAACCATCCTAATGGGTATGGTTTCTTGTGAGGTGTAGTTGCTAATCCCAATTTCTTTACAATTGCTTCAGAAATCAAATTTTCTTGTGAGCCACTATCAAACAAAGTATCAATCTTTTGATGTTTGGAAACAACTCGAATATGGAACAGCTCATGTCTTTTTCTCTCATGTTCTTCATCAATAATAGATTGAGCAGAATTACTAGTAGATGCTTTAGAATCCTTACCTTTTATAGTTGTGGCTGCAATGATTGTTTTATCTCCCGAGTCTGACCCCAAATATTTCTGAATAGCTGCAGCAGTCTTCTTCTTCTTTCCCTCGGACTTCTTAGGTCTCAGCCCTAGATGCAGAATCCAACAATGCTCATCGTCATGCCCATTCTTTTTACAGTGAGTGCATGAAGCTTTGCTTTTCTATGCTGTGTTAGCATTCCTTGCTTTCCACTTCTGCTTTCTTTTCTCCTTTCTCTTGTTTGTAGTGGGTTGGGATGGTCCCCCAACTTCTAGATTTCCATTCTTTCCTCTAGCTTCTAGATGAGTAGCTTGTATAGATACCTCATCTATACTAGTGGGATTAAACATGAGGATGGTATGCCTCATGTAGCTGTGAAGACCACCAATGTACTTTAAAAGAGTCTCTAGTGAGTCTAATGAGATCCCTAGAATCAATGCTCTCTTTCTCAATTCTTGAGTGTACCCTTGCACACTTTGCCCTTTCAACTGCCGAAGAGTTTGCCAACTCATCATGGCTTGTTGCATGTAGGCCAATGGATAAAACTGCTTCTTGATTGTAGAAACAAAGTCACTCCAGATAGAGATATTCTTACCATGTCTTTTCATGTCAGCTTGGGTTCTTCCTTCCTACCAAACCAAGGTAGTACCTCCTAGGCGTAGGCTTTCCAGCTGAATTTTGCTCTTGTTTGAGTCGATGTTCTGCACTCTGCAATACACATCAATTTGTCTAATCCAATTGTCCAAATTTTCAGGATTTAGCTCTCCATCATATATAGGCAAGTCAAATTTAACATCTAGCTTGATCAAAGATGCTTTCTTATTATGCACAGGGCTATTAGGAAGTGTGAGGAAGCTTTCCTCTTTCCCTTTTCCTTTTGAGTGGTCATGGGAATGCGACTCATCTTCTTCTCTGTCTTGTTTATAACCTGATGAATCTTCATCTTTATGCTTTCTAAAGTCCCTATACATTTCTTCTACCATAGAATTTATAGCTAGGAAACTTTCTAAGAATTGAGGGTCTGGCCCCATAGAACCTTCCTATGACATTGTCTTCCGAGGATAGACTCTCCCAATCTCAGGATTAGTTTTGACCAACTCTCCTTCTCCTAATTTGAACGTTGATCTAGTGAGCATTCAACAGCTAAACCAACACAAGCTTTTCTAACCTTACAACCTAAAGCTCTGATACCACTTGATCTGATAATCACCCTATGGGTGACCTCAGTTAAAGATTTATTAAATGAAGGTATTACAGACTCATATGCTGGGGTGTGTCTATGTCATTTAGGCAACGAATTGATCGAATTGCGAATACATAGACACTTGAAATGGAAAACAGTAGAGAAACACAGCAAGCAAATATAAGAACACAAGAAATTAATAAGGAGTTCACCCTATCCTCCAAGGCTACATCTCCGGTCCAGTTCTCAGTGGTGACCTTATTTTATTGTGTCTTGAAGCAAAGAATTACAATGAAGTAGCTCAATATGAGTCTCCTGAAACATATTGGCTTGGTAGGGTGGTTCTTGGATTCCCCAAGACACAAGAGTACACAGACTCTTTTCCTTGCCAGCTCTTTGACCTCTCTGGTCTGACAGATCTTCTCAAGGATGGATTGAATCTGTCAAGCTCTCTGGTGCTCGACGCTACCTTTGGTCAACTCGGCCCTTCTGTCTTCTTTCTGATTTTTGCTTCACTAGTTCTTCTCTTCTCTGTCTTCTGTCTTTCGGTGTTCCTCTCCAGGTGTGTTTTCTGTTCTCTATTCATGGCTTTCAAGCCATTCGAGCTCATGGCTATTTGATTCCTATTCCACTCCGTCCAATCGCCTACTACAGTTGCACTTAGAGTTCCCTGTCTCAGCATCATCATCAAACTCACAGGGAGCGGCCACTTGTCCTCCTGCAAACTGCGCCAGCTTGCCTCGTCGGTTTATTTCTTCAGTTACGTCGTAGAATGAGTCTTATGCCACCTTGGCGGTCAATTCTAACTTCAAATTCTTTTATATCGCAGCTTAATCCCCCATCAATTCCATCTTCTCCATCGGGGGAGATCTCAGCCATTAGATCTGGAGCCCCCAGATCCAATGCCATCCACTCGTTTCGCGCGATTGACTTGCTCGATCGTTAGCATGCGATGAGCGGCGGTTTTCTCTTTCCTCCGCTTGCCACGCATTGGGCGCTGAGTGGAATCGCTCTATTTTCACCGACTGCTTAGTGCCCATGGATGCCTCCGATCAATACCACTAGTTTTTGGAGTGCGGGTCCTGCCTTTGCCTTTAGCCTTTCTCCCCACAGTTTTCCTGGCTCTCATGCAACCGAGCGCTCAGGGCTTCTCCATTTTGAGGATTTTTTCCCAGCGATGCACAATATCACGCATTAAAAGCTCCTTGTGTTTCTAGATCCGGGCCTCCCAGGGACTAATTTCACCTCCCGCTTAGTCTCCATGGGCCTCGGTCGGCATGCTTTGATCGAGGTCCTCGTCGTTCCACGCTGGCTGCCAACTGCCACTGGTTTAGATGTGTTTTTGTTCGTTGTTCTAATTCTTTGAAGTCTATCCCAACCTGGTACAACCATGGTTCTTCTGATTATTCTTTATGGATCTAATTCAGATCAGTGGGTCTGTGTTTGAGCTTATTCTTGAGAGGTTTCAGGCTGCTTTGACATGCTTGATTGCCCTGATACTGGAGTGTTGGTTTCTTGTTCTCTTCCCTGTGATGGTTCTCCAAGTGGTGCACTAGTCTCTTGTGAGTGCCTTTGAGAGGTATCAACTATTGAGGCACTAGTATCTGATGTTGGCTTGTGAAATGTCTCAACTAACACCTGTTGAAAAGAATCCAGGTCAAATGTCTTTTCTAGATCTTTCATTACATTTTCTACATTGACCTGATCACTATCCATTTCTACAAGAGTCCCTTCCCTCCATTCATCCATGTTAGCATATTTCTCAATTTCTGGGATTCTGTGATGAAAATATGGTGATAGTCTATTTTTCATTCTCCTATCACAGATGAAACTGTGGGGGTCATATGGAGTCCAACCAAAGCTTTTGCGTAATCTCATGTGGCTTTCTAGGATTTTTTCTACTGCTTTGCCTGCTTCTCTATTGTTGCAGACAAATGGGCCTAGGTGATCCTTGATTCTCAGTTGTGCTTTCTTCTTATCCTTGGTAAAATGAACCTGATCTGAGTTGATCAATTTTCTATAATATTCCAAAGCAAACAGTGTCATTGGAACATATCTTAGTAGCTTGAATGGGGGAAGCTCACAACCATATACCCTGATATCTGTGTGATTCTGGTATAAGTACCAGTCGCCTACTCTGTACTGTTTTGATAGCTGAAGGATACTTTTTATTTCATCACTAATCCTAGGAGGAGGATTTCCTATCAGCAAGGTGGTTGCTGGGTGGACAAACTGGCCAATGAACTCATTATAAGCAAAATATTTGTGGAAGATAGAAGTCCAAAAAATGACTGACCTTGGATTACTTTTTGTATCAAGTTTCTTGACAGAAAACGGGAACTTGTCAGACTGATAGTAGAGGATGAGGTGATATATGAATGTGGAATACTTGAAAACCTTTTCATTTTCCAGTCTCAATAACTGGTCATGGATTTTCTCAGCAATAAATGAAGCATAATTATACTTGACAGCAGGGAGTTGACCAGGGGTAAATATGGACATCAACACTAAGCTCAACTCATCTACATACTAACTAGTTTTGAATCCCATGACTGCAGCTATCTTATCAACTATGATTTTTCCTGTATTTGTAAAGAAAACTAACATATAAGGAGGGGGGTCTTTAGGTTGATGCTATTTTAATATGAAAGTCTGGCAGAGGCGACTGAGTTCAGATTGGGATAAATTAGTTGATTTCTCAAGCAAATCTCCAAGGGAAATGGGGGTGAGGATTTGATTAGGATGAAATTGCAGCATCTCATTGATTGAGTCTGCAGCTATTGTGAAGAGGACTATTTGATTGGGAGACATCACTACTCTGAAGTTGGATTCATAATTTGCATGGCACTGATGGATTATGTCAGGGAAAACGTGCACAAAAGGGATAAAGTACATTGGGAGATTGGATTCCCACAGTTCTATGGCATCATAGCCATTCAAGTGATTATCTCGGCATTGGAAAAACACTTTTAGATGGTCTTTATCAGTGGTTAGGTCTTTTATTTGAAAATCCTTATCGGCCAGGGGCAGATAGTCTAAATCATGGTGAGGGGTGGTAATGGGTGCAATATTTAGGGCTACCGGGGTTTCCATTCTGGTTCTTGTGGATTCAGATAGGAAACTCGGGTTTTTTAAGTGAAATTGATGAAACAGAGGGTCTAGGGAACTTGAATTTCAAGTGTGGTAACTGAATTATGGTGAATTGGGATTCTTTTCAATTAATTTGCAGCGAAAGCAAGTATTCATAGGGTTTCTTGATGGGAATTTGGTAAATACCTACTTTTAGGGACGGGCAACAGAATGCAGGTGCACTAGGTGTGAATGGAGGACTCTGAGCAGCATTGACTCCAAATTTTGAAGTTGGTTGGCGACTACGAGCAGACACTAGTTGACCTCATCGTTAAGTTTGCATGGATGTATGTGTTCACAGAATAGAACGACAAAATAATTTTTTTTGTTTTATATACCAAGTCAAGGATTTGGCGGGTTTTGGGATTCGGATAGGTGGCATCAGTGAGAAAATTATCTGATGTTTTTTTGTTTAGTGGGAGGTGGTAACTGGTTTTTATCACTCCGCTCATGGAGGGGGGGGAAGTATTTGGGCTTAACCGAGCGATTCCATAGGATGAGCGATGCGTGGCGAGGGCCCTGTTCACAAACATGCTTCATGATCACGTGCTAACGTTTGGTCGCGGAGGGCCATGCGATATGCACGAAATCTGTTGGATGTGGGAGCTTGATCGAACAGCTATCGGGGAGGTGATGGTGATGGGAGTTTAATAAGGGAAAGCCCAATGCAATTAAAGATTTTTTAATCATATCGAGAGCAACGGGATTGGTCAGGAAAGTTATTAATTAACCGTGGGGGTTAATTAATCCTTATTTAATATGGCAGGGTTCAAGGTTCTTAATTAGTTACATATTAACTAGTTAATCCCCATTAATGATGTATTATAGTTATACTTAATCAAGGGGCGGGATATATAAGTATTTGGGATTTTTACACAATTAAAATAATACAGGAGCGGGTGAATTTTTATAGGGGAATTACTTAATAACATAAATTATTAGTTAATATGACATTGAACAGAAAAGGTGCTAAGTCTAAAACATTTTCATGCATATATTTGAAACTTAGGCCAAGTGAAAAATGAGGGTTTTTGTGGAAATATTTTAATTTCCCTAAGTAAAATACAATTTTACTTAGGAAAAACTTTATGAAGGGAATGAATGAATTATAAAGGGGTATGATGATTGATGAATGGACTTAAGTACTTAGGCATTTATAAATTATTGGGCCGAGGGTCCAGTCCCTCCAAAAGTCAGAGAAATGCTCTGAGCCCCTCTAATTTGATAGATACCTTGGCACCTAGGGGAAATTAGTGAAAATTTAGGGGAAATGAGTAGGGGAGTTAATTATTTTGACTTTGCTTGCTTGATGTGCCTTCCATGTGATACATGCCATTTGCCTTATGATGAAAGTAAAAAGATTTGCACATTTTAGACATATCATTCATCACATATTATTTCTGCAACCATCATCTACTTACCCTACCTACTTAACCTAGCATTTTTACTTCTTTATTAGGGTGCACTTAGACTGGCAAACCCTTATCAAACTTTCTTTTCTTTTACATGGTAATGCCTATCTAAGTCTACACTTATTACATCCAAGGGCTTAGATTAAACTGTTGAGCTCCTTTTTCACTCTACCTATCTACTTATCTGCCAAGATTAAACTGTTTGGTCAAATCTCTATTCTATATTTCTACAACATGAAATTAAAATATGAACTAGCCAAGTTTACACTGTTTGAGTATTCATGAATTGTGGCATAGGTGACAAACTGCACACAATTGTTTATTATACAAAAGTGAAAAAGTAGTGGCATTTAGACTTGCAGACTTTCCTGGTATTTTCTTTTTGGTGGGGTTCATTTTTTTCATTTTTTGACCATCTTTTTATTTATTTTCACCCTTTGATTTTTCTTTTAGGGCATACCCTCTTTACATTTTTAAATTTTTTATTTTTTTTATTTTTTACAAATATGGAAAAGCTTTGCAACAAGTAAAGGTATGAACATATTACATAGCTCATCAAATCAATCTTGATATATGACACCTATTGGTATAGGGGCATAACAGTGGCTCCACTTGGGGATGGCTTTTCCCTGGTGGAAAGTCAAGAACAGTAGATCAAAGGCCTCTGAATGACTTTGACTATGCTCTACAATCTTCTTTTGCTTGTTGCTTTATTGTATGCATGAAAGTGATACTTCTGAAGCTTAGGGCCTTTCCTTTGGGCTTCAACTCCAAAAGGTTACCGTCCAATCAAAACTATGACATTACAAAGGATATAATATGTACATGAAGAACATGGTAACATTAGTAAGTAGGATCAAAGTAATGCTTCAACATCTGACCATTCATTGGTCCTTCTTCTGCTTCTATACCTTTTAACTCTTTAAGAAAATATGCATTATTTCCCTTGAAAGCATAGATGATGTATGGTCCTTTCCATAGGAAGTCAAACTTCCCATGTTTCCCCTTATCTTCTCTTCTGGAATCCCATCATAACACTTTGTCTCCAAGGTAGAAATCTTCTACCTTGGTTCTTCTGTCAAATATATTTTTAAGCTTCTCTTGCAACACTTAGGATCTTTGGTACACCTCCTCTCTGGTCTGTTGTAAATTGATGGTCTAGTTTGTCCTTCTTTGAATATCATTAGGTTCTACTTGAGCTTCTTGGAGTATTTTCATGACAGGAACTCCTAATGATGAAGTAAAAATAGCTTCCATGCCATATACTAACTCATAAGGATTGGTTCCAATGGATTTTTTAGTTGTAAGCCTATCAACCCATAATGCATTTATCAGTTTCTTGTTCCAAGTTTTCTTGTTTTCTTCTAACAATTTTTTTATGATGTTAATGAGACTCTTGTTGGAAGATTCAACCAGTCCATTCCCTTGCGGGTAGTAGGTTGTGGAATGGCCCAGTGTAATGTGATACTTGTTACAGAAACTGATCATTTTCTTTGATTTGAAAGCTGCTGCATTATCAGTAATGATTTTAGTGGGGCAACCAAACCTTGACAATATATTGGTTTCTAGGAAACCTATAATCACTATGTCATTGGCCTGTCTAGAGGGGATACCCTTTATCCATTTAGTAAAATAGTCAGTGGCAGTGAGTATCCATTTGTGTTGGCCAGAAGAGGGTGAATGGATTTCTCCAATGAAGTCAAGACCCCATTGTTGAAAAGGTTTCTCGGTGGAAATAGGTTTTAGGGGTAAAGGTAACAACTTTCTCTTGCCTTCAAAAATTTGACATTTATGGCAAGAAGCCACAAATTTCTTCACATCTACAAACAATGTTGGCCAATAGCATCCATCCCTTAGGATTTTATCTGAAATTGACTTCCAATAGAGATGTCCACCACAGTCTCCTGCATGAAATTCTTGGAGAGCCTTGTCAGCTTCATCTTTTAATAAACAATTCAATAAAATTCCTTCATGATTTTTCCAAAAAAGAGTATTATCTAAGAAACAAAACATTGAGGCTTTCATTTTTAAAAACCTATTCTTTATTCTGGATAACCTTGGAGGAGTCTGCAAGTTTTGTAAGACATAAATTACATCAGCATACCAAGGTGAGTCTGAAAAGGCCTGGTTGATTTGTGGAGTCGCCATCTCCTACTCATTATCTAGTTCATTTATGTCCAGGGCTTGACAATTAGTTTCTGCCGTGAGTTTGGCCAATCCTTGCCCTTTTATCAGTTTTGTAGGTTTTATCTTTATATCATACTCTAATATGGTAGCAATCCACTTACCTCTTTTGCCCTCAATTCCATCCTGGGTTAGGATGTCTTTGACAACTGCATTAGGCACATAAGCTATCACATGAGAGTATAATATGTAGACTCTGAAGTCTTTAATGGCTTTTACCAATGAAAAAGCTTGTTTCTCCATTATTTTGTATTTTAATGATGCATCTCTGAGTGCTTTACTAAAAAAGGCTATAGGTTTCTCACATCGTTGATCATCCTTTTGTAATAAAACAGTTACTATAGTGTGTTCTAATGCAAAAGAAAAAATGATGAAGTCCCTATCAAATTGTTAGCTGGTGAGCACTGGTGTTTTGGTTAAGGCCATTTTGATTTCTTCAAATGATTGCTTGGCCTTTACTGTCCATTTGATACTTGAATCCTTTTTGAGCATGTTATTTAGTAATCTAATGAGTTCTACTAAGTTAGATATGAATCTTCTTAAAAATTTTATCTTCCCTAGGAAAGCTTGAAGTTCTTTAATACTTGTTGGATGATGTATCTGTAGAATAGCTTCGATTCTGGAAGGGTCAATTCGAATGCCATCCTTGAATATGATATGACTTAAAAGTTTACCCTCCTCTAGACCGAACAAGGACTTCTTTGGATTCAAAGAAATACCATATTTTCTGCATTTTAAAAGACTTGCCTAAGATGGTCCAAGTGCTGCTGATCTGATTTAGAAAAAACAGTTAGATCATCTAGATATATAATAAGAAAATCATGAATTTCTTTGGCAAATGCAATTTCCATTGCCCTTTGGAAGGTTTCTCCAGCATTTTTTAGTCCAAATGGCATTTTGATGTACATAAATGTGCCCCTTGGTGTTGTAAATGCAGTTTTCTCTTGGTCATTAGGATGAACCAAGATCTAGTTATATCCTAAAAACCCATCTAAAAGTGAAATTCTAGAAGAACACACTACCCTTTGAAAAATATGATCCATATTGGGTAAAGGGTAGTTATCTTCAACAGAGACTTTATTCACATTTCTCAGATCAACACATAACCTTATTTCCCCAGTTTTCTTCCTAGTAGGTACCAAGTTAGACACCCACTCTAAAAATCTAATAGGGGCAATAATCCCTGCTTCATACATCCATTTAATTTCTTTTTCAAACAATGGCAATAATACAGGGTTGTTTCTTCTGAGTTTTTGTTTAAAGGGCTTTTGATTTTCTTTTAGAGGTATAGTGTGTTGAATAATGGAGGTATCATGACTTCAAATCTTCATAACTCCAGGCAAAGACATCTTCGAATTCTCTCATGAGTTCAACATACTTTAACTTCTGGTCAAGAGGTAAAGATTTTGATAGTTTTATCCTTTTTGGATTATCCTGAGTTCCTAAGTTGTACTCTTCAATATCTACTTTTAATGGTTCCATTTTAGGTTTCTTAGAAATGTCATTGGAATCAAACAGATCTTCTAGAGGAGTTAATCCTTTGGGTAGGTGATTGTCCTTTTGGTTGATAACCTCTGTTTCATCATCAATTATTTCATCTAGGTCCATTTGTTTCAGGTCTTGAACTTCTTTTTGTGTGAATTTTGTGGGATGAAGCATATTAATTGAACTTTCCTTTAAAATGTTTGTTTCTACCTCATCTATCTGATTAGAATTAATAACTGTATCAACATCTATGTAATTGTTAGAAAACTCTTCATTTAAAGTTAAAATGTTATTGATCTACTCATCACTATCAAAAACATTACCAGGCTGTGGGCTTGCAAGTTGTGTTTGCTAGGGATTATAGCAAGTCGAGTTTTCAAAAAAGTGTTGAGAATTTCTATGATTGTTCCTCTGTAATATCCTAATCTAGGATCCCTAGTTAAGTATTTTCCTTTGATCTCTTTAATTATTAATTCTGAATCTCCTAGGAAAGACACCTTAATTGCTCCTAATATTTTGACAAGTTTAAGACCCAGCAAGAAAGCTTCATACTCTGCCATATTATTGGTGCACTTAAAATTTAATCTGTAGGCATGGCCTTCAGCATGATCGTTTTCTAAATTGTACACCCAAACTCCTGCTCCTGCCCCTAATTTATTGACTAAGCCATCAAATTCTAAATGCCAAATAATTTCATGCTCATAATTGGTGTCAAGGGTGGTAGGAATTTGTTTAACAATGGGATTTGGTTTTTCATTCTCATCTGGTTTTTCTTTCGTATCTGATATTTCCTAAATCTGAACACTTAATTTTTCTTTTTTAATTTCTTTTGGTTCTATTGCTAAAAATTCTAAGGTATTGGAAGGATTGGTTTCTGCATTATAAATAGTGAATGAGTCCATATCATAGTGTACTATGTAGATGGAGAAATTTTGTGGTTTTTCCTAACTACTTACTACATATTTCATCAATGTTTCTCTGTATAATTTCTTTGGTTGGCCGAAAATCAAGATAGTAGCATATGACATATCTAATTGAAGAGATCCCTGAAGTTTAGCACCCCAGGATCTAGACAATAACATGCCATATTTTGGTGGTATATCTACTACCACTATATCCATTAAGATTGTTTTCGTAGGGTATTGAACCAATGAGACACACAAGTCTTTTATCAATCCTAAACATCTCACCTGACTAGAATCAAAAGAAAAGAGATCTTTGTATGGTCTAGTGATGTGTAGCTCTAGCTTTTCCATTACAGATTTGGGCATGAGATTATGAGATGCCCCAGAGTCAAACATGGCATTGTGAAGAATCTTATCATGTATGTTTAAGCTCACATAGAAAGGAGGAATTCCTCATTCCAATGATTTTCCATTCACTTCTGGACCAAAAGTTAATTTGGGCTGGTCATCAAAAACATTAACTGAGTCTTCAATTCCAGTAATTTTCAGTGATCTATTGATTTGAGTTCGGTAGGCATCATGTTTAGCTAATTCAGATAATGGAACAACAATTTTTAGCTTACCTACTTCAGTTTCCAAATTAAAGGGTTTTTCTACTTGGACTTTTGGATTTTGAACGACAATATTCTCTCCGTTTTCTATATTTTCTGTGTTTTTCTCCTTTTCAGGAGTGGAATCATTGTTTGTTGGTTCTCCTAAATCAACTTCTGGAGGTTCTTCCACATTTCCCTTGGAAGGAAGAGAAGTGGAGGGTTTTTTATTATTTGGTTGATTATGAGAGACATCTTCAATTATGCGGTTAGAAGGATTAGTGTTTAATCTAGAAAGAATATGTACAAGTGTGGTGACTTTCTTAACTTTTATGGGTTGTTTTGGAACCTTATGCTTGTTTGTTTCAGGAACACCAATTCTCCTACTTCTTAGGTTGTATTGCTTATGCACTTCAAAGATGGATGTGTCATATCCTTCCCTAAAGTCGAATGATTCATTGGACTGAGTTTGAAACTGTTTAAAGATGTGGGCCTCTTGATCTTCTTGGGTCAAGAAAACTTCTCTTTCATTACTAAGTCCCATCAAATTTATTTGAGTATCTTCTACTGGATCTTCAGAGTTGGAAAATTCTGCATAATTCTCTTGGAAATGGGGTCTAATGTTTTGGTTTGGACCAGTCTTCCCAGTGTTCTGGTTTTGATTTTTTTCTGAAATTAGGATTTCTCCCTGTGTTGGTTGGTTGACCATCCCAAGGAGCTTTCCTTTCAATTGTTTCCACTCTGTCTCCTAGTCTATCCATCCCTTTAATTATGGCATCTAGCTTTTTTTCAAAGTGTGAGGCTTCTTCCTTTAATGGTATTCTCCTTTCACTCCTAGCCTTGGATCTTTTAGACATCTGGTTGGCTTCAATAGTGACAGCTGTGCTTTGCATATCTTCCAAAGTACGCGGGCTCGTTCTCTCAGTTGGAAAACCATGTTAGAATCAAATCCATCTAGGAATTTGATTAAGGCTAAATCAGTTTGGGGTCTAAGGTTTTGAAGGATGGCTTTATAGACATTTTTGAATCTAGTGCAGTAATCCTACACAGTTTCTTGTGTCCCTGTCTTTAGGTTTTCATACTCAGATAGAATCTGAAGAGGATCCTTCTTTTTCTCCCATCAGTTCAGGATTGTCTATAGAGAGTTTCTAGGCTGTCTATACTATTTGTTGCTAAACCTTTGAACCAAGTTCTGACTTCCCTAGTTAAACTCTGAACGAATATTCTCATTTTCACATCATCAACATCTATTTCATAAATTTCAAAGTAATCAGTCATCTTCTTGGTGTGTTGTTGGGTTGTATAGGTACCAGTACCATCAAACTGAGTGATCTTACTTTGGTAATCCTAGGGCATGGCACCTAAGTTTCCTGGTAGTACCAGGGGGGTATACCTATTTTCCATTGTTGTAGGTAATGTTGAAACAATGGCTGGGGTTGGAATAACAGTGGGTGTTTGGGTTGTGGATGGAGGGCTAGAAGGGGTGGTCTGATGTGGAGTGGTTTGAGGTTGAGATGTATGAGGAAATAGTGATGAGCTTGCAGAGGCAGAAGTAATTACAGAGGGATTAGGTGTTCCTTCAATGGTAAGATCAGATTGTAGTGAGTTCTGTAAATGTCTATCAATTGACAAATTGACAGCTTGAAGTTGTAATTCTTCGATGAACACTGGGTCTGGGATTCGGTCAATTAATTCAGAATCAGATGAAGTTATAAACAAAGAGGTCTCAAATTATTCATCAAAGGGTTGGTCTTCAAGGTAAATCCACCTAACAGGACAGGATGATGATCTGAAGGTGGGTTGAGGACTAACAGAGCTTCCTTGACTTTCTTGTCTCCTAAAAATTCTGGGGATCAAATTGGGGTTCTCAAACACTTGTGGTGGATTGGGATCAGGATTAGCTCTAGTGTAACGAGTCCTTTCTAAAGCCAGGTTTTTAGGTTTTGTTTTTAGTTTTTCTTAACTGATATCAAAACAACTTCTATTATTTCTTTAAGATGCTTTAGATTTATGGTTTTAAACTTTCTTAAAGATTTGTTATGATTGAGGATTTGGTCTCCCCAGTGGAGTTTCCACTATGTTATCACTTAGATTTTCCTTGAAGTTGTCAAAAGAAGGAAAGGGGTCCAGGGTAACCACAAACCAACTTTTAAGTACAGAATCTATCCAATTTGTACTCAGAGAGGGCTCTCTCTTTATGATTTAGTTTTTTTTTGTAGGATATTAGGCAAGTTATGAAAGCTTGGGGATTTTGATTGTGTTTGGTGGTGGAATTCTGGAGCAGATGGATAAAACAGAGTATCTCAAGCCATTGGGGTATGGAGTCAACTGAAGATGGCTTAATTGGATTAGGTTTTTTCAACAAAAGAGGGCTTCACAGGGCAAGATAGTCAAACACGAGACAAATGGTAACTTGAAAGTGTGAAATGGACATAAAAGGGAAGAAGGTCAATTAAGAATCCTTCAACAAGTTTTAAGAGGAGGGAAATTGGGTGATCACTAATAAAAATCAATTAAGAATTTCTTATTAAATGACCACAATGATAAACTAAGAAGCAAGGAGCAGTTAAAAATTCCTTGCCTATGATAGCTTAGAAGAAAACATTTAGAATAAAAACGATTTTAAAGACAGAATGCAGTAAAGCACTTTCTGAAATATAATTTTTCATTTGTTATTCAGATATGAAACACATGTGAAATATTAAACCAAAAAACAGTAACACATAAGATATAGAATACTTATTTTTCCAACGTTTGACACATGAATCCTATAAAAAGTCCTTTGCTTTATTTCTTCATCCAGCCAGCCATACAAGAGTTGTTCAACAACACTTTATTCCAAAATAATAAGTCTACATAAATGTCTAAGAATCCACCCTAAGTACTTCGAATGAGGAAGTACTTATACAAAATTTTACAATAAAATATCTCATAACTGAGAGAGATATAATCTAGGAAGACTAACTATATTTTACATAAAAGTAGAGACAGATGGTCTCGAAGAAAGAAGCTAGAGTGAACTGATGGCTTGTTATCCCTGTTTTTGTGAATGAGCTAGAGTCAGGCCCTATGTTTGAGAATCTTGCTATCTTGCCCGTAATTCTATGTTGGCTGTTTGTTTTTCATATTCTTACTGATACTCTTTGACCTGTTCTGATACTATTTACCTGCTTTATCCTTTTTCACCTTCTTTTACCAAAATTGACTATGGTAAATACTGAAAATTTACTTTTTTACCAAGGTAAATCATAAATTTTATGTCATATTTGTCCACCAATCTTCCCTTGGTATCCTGGACCTTTGAAGCTTCCTAAATATTTCATCAACCTCAGTGTATTTAACAAAATTGGGCTGTACTGGAAACAAATGTTTTAATTCATGCTCAACATAAAACAGTTTCTCTAGACTGTCATAGAGAACTCTGCCTGTAGGGAGTGCCTTGGGTGCAGATGCACTCGCTAATGAACTAGCTTGGTTATTTGCATACTGACCCAATTTTTCAATATAATCCTCATGCCTCATCAATTTATCATTAATAACTAAAGGACTGGGAAGTCCTTTGCTTTGTAAAATGCCAAACTTTTCCATAAATTCATCAATGTCCTCCTGCATGTTCTGACATTTTCTTTCTAAGCTTTGCATCGGAGACCTTTTGGTCAATACCTTCTTGATTTCTAGGATAGTTCTAGTCCTATCCTCAATGTTTAGCTGTTCCAACTGGTACTTATTTCTGTTGTTCAAAAATTTTATTAGCCTGATAGCTTCCTCGGGCTTCCCTCCTAACTCTTCCTTAGTTTTCTGAATCTCTTGAAGAGCCACTTTCACCAGGTCAATCTGTTCAAAAATGATTTGTATGGATGACCAAACATCATTTATTGATTGAGTGATGTTGGTCCATAGAATTTTCCTAATATCTGTTAAAGGCTTTTCAAAAGTGAGATCCTTTTCCAATGTTTTTACCTACTGAGCCAAGCCTTTATTCTTCCTCACTTCCTCAGCAAAATTAATCTTTGAAACATCATACTTCTGCTCTAAAGTGACAAATTTCTCCTTTACCTTCTGCAATTCAGAGACTTGGATTTTCATCTCCTCCATGGATTTGATTAACTCCTCAGTACATAGACTTGAAGTTCCTGCCTGTGCTGTACTTGTGCTTGTACCTGTAATTGTCTCTATTGTGGCCAAAGGGACATTTGGTGCAAGAGTTGTTGCAAGTGTGGATGGGACTGTCATGGAGACCACTGGTACCACATTTTGTGGCGGAGAGGTCGACTCACTCTGTCTGCTCTTTAGTGATTTTTCTAATTCTTGCTCAGTCTCCTTCAAATGTTCATTTAGCTTAAGGACTAAGTCCATAAGCTATTCTTCAGACTTCTTTTGAATAACTTCGGCAGTTTGTGGGTGTCTTAGTGAGACAACTTCAACTACTTTCTCAAGGCAACTATGTCTTCATCTTTCTTCTTTATTAAGGCCTCTGCAGCTTTCACATCTTTTGGGTTATGACCCAATCCAATAACCAACTCCTCTAGTGATTTGATTCTGTTGTTATTAGCCTGTGAGGAGGCTCTTTCTAGCAGCAACTGAGTAGTGGTATTATTCAATGAATTTTCTAGTCTATGTTCCATCATGGCCTTGCTTGTCAAAGTTGAATATACCATTTCCCCTATCTTCTCATGTAATCCAATCTGATCTAGGGGGTGAATGTCCTAAGCCATGACCTCAAAATCAGTTTTGAGGTAGTCTGCAACTGACTGAAGCTGTTGTACTTTGGGCTTAAAAAAACTCATCTGCATTTTGCTTCCTTGATGTCATAGGCTGACATCAACCTATTCTGACTGGTAGGAGGCATCTTCAAATATTGATTGTAGACTTGGACCCTTAACGGTTCATTTCTAGCCTTTATTTCTTTGAATTTTTCTTTAATATCTAGGGACTTATTAGCTGAAGGCTTGAAGGATGGTACTTCAGAACTTTGTTGTCTTTCCAGCTCCTGCCTTTGTGAGCTAGAAGGTGTCCCACCTGTTGGGAAAGTGTGCTGACTCTCTGTAGTTTCTTCAAAAAATTCCTCTTCTGAATGAGGATTTAGCCTGTGCCTCTTAGCACCAAGCTGATCTGAAGGACCACTGGCAAGGGTAACTACTTCCCTATCTCTCTTTAAGCTATTTTCCTCATTCAGAGTATTATGTAAAATTGGAGGGTCTCCCCTGTTAACTTGAGTCGGCTGGGTCTGTGTTTGAGCCTCTTCTTGAGAGGTTTTAGGCTGCTTTGACATGCTTGATTGCCCTGATACTAGAGTGTTGGTTTCTTGTTCTCTTCCCTATGATGGTTTTGTAAGTGGTGCACTAGTCTCCTATGAGTGCCTTTGAGAGGTATCAACTGTTGAGGCACTAGTCTCTGATGCTGGCTTGTGAGAAGTCTCAACTAGCACCTGTTCAAAAGAATCTAGGTCAAGTATATTTTCCAGATCTTTCATTACATTTTCTACATTGACCTGATCACTATCCATTTCTACAAGATTCCTTTCCATACATTCATCCACGTTAGCATATTGCTCAATTTTTGGGATTCTGTGATGAAAATATGTTGATAGTCTATTTTTCATTCTCCTATCACAGATGAAACTGTGGGGGTCATATGGAGTCCAACCAAAGCTTTTGCTTAATCTCATGTGGTTTTCTAGGATTTTTTCTGCTGCTTTGCCTGCTTCTCTATTGTTGCAGACAAATGGGCCTAGGTGATCCTTGATTCTCAATTGTGCTTTCTTCTTGGCCTTGGTAAAATGAACCTGATCTGAGTTGATCATTTGTCTATAATATTCCAAAGCAAATAGTCTCATTGGAACATATCTTGGTAGCTTGAATGGGAGAAGCTCACAACCATATACCATGATCTCTGTGTGATTCTGGTATAAGTACCAGTCACCTACTCTATACTTTTTTGATAGCTCAAGGATCCTTTTGATTTCATCACTAATCCTAGGAGGAGGATTTCCAGTCAGCAAGGTGGTTGCTGGGTGGACAAACTGGTCAATGAACTCATTATAAGCAAAAGATTCATGGAAGATAGAAGTCCAAAAAATAACTGACCTTGGATTACTTTTTGTATTAAGTTTCTTGACAGAAAATGGGAACTTGTCAGACTGATAATAGAGGATGAGGTGATATATGAATGTGGAATACTTGAAAACCTTTTAATTTTCCAGTCTCATGAACTGGTCATAGATTTTCTCAGCAATAAATGAGGCATAATTATACCTGATAGCAGGGAGTTGACTAGGGGTAAAGATGGACATCAACACTAAGGTCAACTCATCTAGATACTCACTAGTGTTGAGTCCAATGACTGCAGCTATGATATCAACTATGATTTTTCTTGTATCTGTGAAGAAAGCTGACATATAAGGAGGGGGATCTTTAGGTTGATGTTCTTTTAGTATGAAAGTCTGGCAAAGGCAACTGAGTTCAGATTGGGATAACTTATTTTATTTCTCAAGAAAATCTCCAAGGGAAATGGGGGTAAGGTTTTGACTAGGATGAAATTGCAGCATCTCATTGATTGAGTCTGCAGTTATTGTGAAGAGGGATGTTTGATTGGGAGACATCATTGCTCTGAGGTTGGGGTGATAATTTGCATGGCACTAACGGATTATGTAAGAGAAAACATGCACAGAAGGGAGAAAGTACATTGGGAGATTGGATTCCCACAGTCCTATGGCATCATAGCCATTCAAGTGATTATCTCGGCGTTGGAAAAACACTTTCAGATGGTCTTTATCAGTGGCTAGGTCTTTTATTTGAAAATCCTTATCTATCAGGGGCAGATAGTCTAAATCATAGTGAGGGGTGGTAATGAGTGCAATATTTAGGGCTACTGGGGTTTCCATTCTAGTTCTTGTGGATTCAGAGAGGAAACTAGGGTTTTTTAAGTGAAATTGATGAAACAAAGGATCTGGGGAACTTGAATTTCAAGTGTGGTAACTGAATTATGGTGAATTGGGATTCTTTTCAATTAATTTGCAACGAAAGAAAGTATTTAGAGGGTTTCTTGACGAGAATTTGGTAAATACCTTCTTTTAGGGATGGGCAAAGGAATGCAGGTGCATTGGGTGTGAATGGAGGACTTTGAGCGGCGTCGACTACAAATTTTGAAGTTGGTTGGTGGCTGGGAGTACGAGCTGGTTGACCTTGCCGTTAAGTTTGCATGGATGTATGCGTTCACAGAATAGAACGAAAAAATGATTTCTTTTGTTTTATATACAAAGTCAAGGATTTGGCGAGTTTTGGGATTTGAAAAGGTGGCGTCAACGGGCGAATGATCTGATGTTTTATTGTTTAGTGGGAGGCGGTAAGTGGTTTTTATCGCACTGCTCATGGAGGGGAGGCGATATTTGGGTTTAATAGAGTGATTCCATACAATGAGCGACGCGTGGCGAGGGCACTGTTCACAAAACCACTTTGTGATCACATGCTAACGTTCGACTGCAGAGGGTCGTGCGATATGCACGATAGCTGTTGGATGTGGGGGGATTGATCGGATGGCTATCTAGGAGGTGATGGTGATGAGAGTTTAATAAGGGTGGGCCCAATGCAATTAAAGATTTTCTAATCATATCGAGAGCAACGGGATTGGTCAGGAAAGTTATTAATTAACTGTGGGGGTTAATTAATCCTTATTTAATATGGCGGGGGTCAGGGTTCTTAATTAGTTATAGATTAACTAATTAATCCCCATTAATGATGTATTATGGTTATATTTAACTGAGGGGCAGGATATATAAGTATTTGGGATTTTTACATAGTTAAAATAATACGGGAGTAGGTGAATTTTTATAAGGGAATTACTTAATAACATAAATTAGTAGTTAATATGAAATTGAACAGAAAAAGCGCTAAGTCTAAAACATTTTCATGTGTGTATTTGAAACTTAGGCTAAGTGAATAATGAGGGTTTTTGTGAAAATATTTTAATTTCCCTAAGTAAAATAGGATTTTACTTAGGGAAAACTTTATGAAGGGGATGAATGACTTATAAAGGGATATGATGATTGATAAATGGGCTTAAGTAATTAGGCATTTATAAATTATTGGGCTGAGGGTCCGGTCCCTCCAGAAGTCAGAGAAATGCTCTGAGCCCCTCTAATTTGATAGATACCTTGGCACTTAGGGGAAATTAGTGAAAATTTAGGGGAAATGAGTAGGGGAGTTAATTATTTTGACTTTGCTTGCTTGATGTGCCTTCCATGTGATACATGCCATTTTCCTTATGATGAAAGTAAAAATATTTGCACATTTTAGACATATCATTCATCACATATTATTTCTGCAACCATCATCTACTTACCCTACCTACTTAACCTAGCATTTTTACTTCTTTATTAGGGTGCACTTAGACTGGCAAACCCTTATCAAAATTTCTTTTCTTTTACATGGTAATGCCTATCTAAGTCTACACTTATTACATCCAAGGGCTCAGATAAACTGTTGAGCTCCTTTTTCACTCTACCTATCTACTTATCTGCCAAGATTACACTATTTGGTTAGATCTTGTTGGAGATAATATTGAGAGGGGGGGGGGGGGGGGGGGTGAATCAGTATTATCAAGTCAAGTAATTTTTAATTTTCAAACTTAGATATACGCTACTTCAGATATGGAAACCAGCGTATACACGTAACTATGTCTACAACAACTAGCGTATAACCTGTAAACATAAGATTTAATTAATCCATTTGATCTTTAATCAGTGCATTAGAACTTCATTAACCATAAGAACAGTAAACAGGTGCAGTAAACAGAACATATCATCACACATATGAACACAAGATATAAGGTGGAAACCCAATGTGGGTGAAAACCACCTGCTACAATGCTTCTCTATCTTCTTGTTAATAAGACACTTCTTTTTACAATATTTCTATACTGGTGTAGTCTTATACCAGTACACAGGCTTCTACCTGCAGAAGGCTACAACCTTCTCTTGTTCTCCAGCTTCTCCTGGAAGGAATCTACAACCCCCTTAGCTCTTGTACTAGTTGATGTACTAGTACATAAGTGCTGACCTACAGAAGGCTACAACCTTCTCTTTTCTTCCAGGGACCACGTTTCATAAATGTTCAAATTGGATCCATAAATAGAATCAATCAAACATCAAATGTATCTGCATCAACCAATCCCCTTTGCACCTACTAAAACTGAATCAAATAATCATTAGGCAAAGGTACTCAATACCTTACCTGGGTCCAAATATCTGGGTTCAACACTTTGGATGAGATACCATGGTCCAAATACCAAGGACCAAATACCATGGACTAAAAAATGTACACGCTTTTCCATGCATGAAAGTGCATACACACGCATACACGACTTTTGATTGGCGATCCCGCATGTCTACATGCCTTGGTTAAGTGGAAACTGCGTCTATCTCTTTTTCCTTTATTTTGAGAGCCTGAACTGTGATCTGTCATCTGAGTGAGTTTCCATCAAGGACAACACCTGTGTCATAGTGCCAAACCTGAGTCATAATTCCAACAGATCTTTATTCTCTATTTCTACAACATGAAATTGAAATATGAACTAGCCAAGTTTACATTGTTTGACTATTCATGAATTGTGGCACAGGTGACAAACTGTACACAATTGTTTATTATACAAAAGTGAAAAAGTAGTGGCATTTAGATTTGCACACTTTCCTGGTCTTTTCTTTTTGGTAGGGTTCATTTTTTTTCATTTTTTGACTATCTTTTTATTTCTTTTCACCCTTTTATTTTTCTTTAAGGGTATACACTCTTTAAATTTTTAAATTTTTTACAAATATGGAAAACCTTTGCAACAAGTAAAAGTATGAACATATCACATAGCTCATTAAGTCAATCATTATATATGACACCTATTGGTATAGGGGCATAACATTATCAATCAAGTGGAAATCCTCTTCTGTTTACAAAAAGAATCAGCTCAATAGCTATCTTGTACTCTCTGCAATCAAAAGATGAAGATCATAGACTACCTAGGCCTCAATATATAGGCCACAAATCCTCCAATCTCCTATATTACATATTTCTCTTGGAAATAGATCCTTCTCCATGCAAGGAATACTTACTAGAAATATCCAAGAATCTGATAGTACATTGTCCCTCATCTGATCTCAACTGGGTCTCTGTCTGAATTGACATGCATCAGTTATCCATGAGGGAATGATCAGTTATCTGAAATAATAGTTGTCACATGCATGCAAGCATTAACAAACTATATCTCATTAATTTAACAACTTGTTAAATTAAGGTAACTGGACTTGACTAAGTAAAACCAAGTCAATTGATCCTCTCATTATAGAACTCATACTTGATTCCTCAATCAATGGAGAAAATCAAGGATAAATTCCTCAATCAGTGGGACAACTAATTGCATGTTCTCACAAAGAATTCAAGTTTAATTTTCCGTAATTAATTAACTCATGGAGATTAATTAATTAATATTTTAAACTGTTGTTAAGACCAAATTTGTTTTTACTTCCTATAGTTAGACCAGGGACTGCAAAAAATAGGAAGGGACCCAGAAATGCTATTTTTATAAGATTCTATTTTTAGCATTTTCACCTCTCACCCAAGGTGGCCAAAATGCTCATTGGCCAAATTGCTATTTTTAGAAGTGCTATTTTTAGGAGTTTTATTTTTAGCACATTCTAAATTTAGAATTTCTTGTTGCACACTTTTCAACACTCCCTCTCAACAAAAAAGGGATTATCAACAACCCCGATCTTGTCTCTATGGAACTCAAACTTGCCCTTTGACAATGCCTTTGTCAAAATATCTGCATCCTGTTCCTCGGTCGAAATGTATAGCAACATCATGATCCTCTTGACCACACAATCCCGTAGATGATGATAGTGGATATCTATATGCTTGGACCTGTCATGAAACACTGGATTCTCAGAGAGTTTAATGCAACTCTAATTATCACAATATATCATGGTAGGATCCGTCATCTGACCAAACAATCCCACTAGAATCTTACACATCCAGATGGCCTCACATGCAGCCTGACTAGCATCCATGTATTCAGCCTCCGCTGAGCTAAGTGCAATTGATCTCTGTTTCCTGGTATACCAAGCAACCATAGCTGACCCAAGGTTGAAGATTCCTCTAGAAGTGCTCTTCCTATCTGATGGAATACCCGCCCAATCTGCATCCGTGAAGCCTTGGAGCTTCACTCCCTTTTTCCACTTGTACCATAATCCATACTGTGTAGTACCTCTGAGATATCTCAGCACATGCTTGCCACCTTCCAAAATAACTTGGTTAGTTGAACCATAGCTTGACTTAGCTGGTTCACCGCAAAGCACAAATTTGGTTGTGTGTTCACTAGATACATAAGTGAACCCATAAGCTATTGATAAACAATAGCAAATACTACCTCACTTGAAGTAGCATCCTCCTTCCTCTAGTTCCCTACTAGAGGAGTCTCCATGGGCTTGCACATTTCCATGTGGAAGCGCCTAAGTATCTCATTGGCATACTTTCCTTGAGACACAAATGCTTCCCCATCTCTCTGCCATACCTCCATGCCTAGAAAGTAGTGCATGAGGCCCATGTCCTTCATCTCAAACTCTCTTGCAAGGCCCTCCTTGTAAGACTTGATCAACTGATCATCACCTATCAAAATCAGATCATCGACATAAAGTACAATAATCAATAGCTTACCTTCTACCATGATGTGATAGAGGTTCACATCCACTTCACTCTTGGTGAAGCCCAACCCGGTGAAATAGATGTCGATCCTAGTATACCAAGCACGGCGTGCTTTCTTCAACCCATACAATGCTCGCTTGAGCTGGCACACATGCAACTCATGATCGAAGGTCTTAAACCCCTCAAACTGCTCTGTGTATAACTCTTCCTCAATTTCCCCATTGAGGAAAGTTGCCTTCACATCCATCTGATGGATCTTCCAACTCATCTATGCTGATAGCGCTAAAATCAATCTGATCGATGAGTACCTTGCAATAGGAGCAGAGGTCTCATCATAGTCAATCTCCTGAACCTGTGAGAAACCACAGGCAACAAACCTTGCCTTATGTTTCTCAATACTACCATCAGCTACATGCTTTACCTTGTAAAGCCATCAGGAAGTAACCACTGTTGGAAATAATACTGAGAGGGGAGGTGAATCAGTATTATCAAATAAAACACTTTTTCATTTCCATACTCAGATTCATATACGCTACTTCAGTTAAGGTAACCTGCGTGTACACACAACTGTGTCTAATGCAACTAGCGTATATCCAGTAAACTTATGATTCAGTTAATCCATTAAATGTTGATATTTAGTTAGTGCATCAGAACTTTATTAACCATATGAACAGTAAACAGGTGCAGTAAAACATAACAGATCATCACACACAAGAAGCACACATGAACACCATGATATAAGGTGGAAACCCAATGTGGGTCAAAACCACCTGCTGTAATTCGTCTCTATCTTCTTTTCATAAGAAATTTCCTTTTACAATATTTCTATACTGGTGCAGTCTTATACCAGTACACAGGCTTCTACCTGCAGAAGGCTACTACCTTCTCTTGTTCTCCAGCTTCTCCTGGAAGGGAGCTACAACCCCCTTAGCTCTTGTACTAGTTGATGTACTAGTACATAGGTGCTGACCTACAGAAGGCTACAACCTTCTCTTTTCTTCTAGGGACCACGTTTCATAAATTTTTAGACTAGATACTCCTGAAGCACAACACCATAATTTGAAGGCCATGTTTCATCTAGTTTTCATACTGGACCCGTCAATATCATTGAAGCAGATAATCAATCAACACTAGCATCATCAATCTCTGAATCACCCAATACTAATTCACTAAAACCCTATCAACAAACTGTAGTCACCAGAACACAGAGCAGAGCACAGAACTCTGTAATAATGTTCAGATCTAACTGTATCATCAAAAATCATGCATCAAAGTGCATACGCTACTTAGAAGAGCCAAACCATCATGTATACGCAACTTCACCAAAGCGAACTAGCGTATATGTCATTAATTACTTATAACTTCGCTGCACTTCCTGACTTCAGACATACCTAGATCTTTACATATATAAAGATAATATGTGTGTTAGCAACTAGATCTAGTCCATCAGATCACATAAATATAAGTCATTGTGATCCTGATCCATTATTAGATCTCATCCATTAACATTGAATCTAAACACAATCAACCAAACTGAATATGCAGAATACTGACACCAGTAAACAGTCATCAGAACTCATCAACAATGAAAACCACCTGTAACATCAAACATCATAGCTCATATGGCATACGCTACTTAGATGTATCTAACCTGCGTATGTATGCGCTTTTATCGTAGTCCACCAGCATATACATCTGTAAATATTCATTCATGATTTGCAGCTATTCCAAACTTGAGTTATACCCAGATCATAATATTTATAGAACATTACATGCGTCAGTATACAAATCTAGACTAAACAAGATCAAACCGTATATAGATGATTCATTCCAAGCCATTAGATCCCGATCTATCCTTTGATCTTGTTCTCCATCAACCGCTGAGATTCCTCCTTAGCTCAGATCAAGTAAGGCATCATGAACCCATAACCTGCATACTGGATCTCATACTTCATCAGATATTCGAGACTTCCTTGATGTCTTTGCTTAATGATCTTCTCCTCGTTTTATAGTATTTGGCCTTTACTCAATACCATGGTCCAAAACCACTTAGAACCAATACCTTGGACCAAATACCTCGGATCAACACATCAGACAAGATACCTTGGACCAATACCATGGATCACAATACCATGGTCCAAATACCATGGACCAAAGCCAATTGTATGTACTTTTCCTTGCATTAAAGTGCGTGTATACATATATGCACCTTTTGGTCGACTAACCTGTGTGTATACGCGTATTTATCCAGAGTAACCTGCGTATATCTCTTTGTCTTCATTCTGTGAGCCTGAGTTGTGATCTAACATCTTAGTGAGTTGCCATCAAGGACAACTCCTGTATCATAATGCCAACAATCTCCCCCTTTGGACTTGATGGCAAAGCTAACTTGCCATATTGAGAATTGTCATCTTAATGAGTTGTCATTGTACATTAAATCTGAAATGATTTCTTTGAGCTACCATACATCCCATGTATTATGTCACATCTGATATCTCTTTTGTAGATTCATCTAGTTATATATTAGTGAGTTGTTCTGCTACAAGTGGGTTGCCATCAAGTACAACACATGCTTCATAATGCCAACAATCTCCCCCTTTGGACTTGATGGCAACAACCATACCAAGTCACTCTCCCCCTTTGACATCAAGGGAAAAGGGCGAACCAAGATATTCTCTTCCTTGATATGCATTCCATTGTCCATACTCCCCCTGAGTACTTGCTGAAATCTTTGATTGAGCTCCCACTTTGTATATGCCAAGGTGTACCAATCTATCCATGCTCCCTCTGAGTACATGTTGAAATCTCTGCTCTGCTGAAGTGTGTTGTTCATGCTCCCCCTGACTGTAAGCAAGGTCTGCAAAAAGAATTTCTACAAGAAGAACATGACTCTATCATAAATGACCTTCCTATCACCAAAGACTCATACATACATCCATCTTCCAACCAAGTGGCATTATACCAATGTTGACTCATCCACCCAACCATGTGGGGATACACTAGATACCAATTGTTTATACATGACTGAAATATTACATCATCCTTCCCATGCATAGTGGGGGTACAAATTACATCATATGACCAAAAGGGATTCATCAAATGACTACAATAGATAGAGACATATTATTACATCATGAATCTTGATATGACCTTTACATGACATTTATAACAAAGACCAAACATTTAAATAAGACCATGATAGTCATCAGAAACTATCATACACAATGTATGATTTGCTCCATAAGCATCTGTCAACATCATCTAGACCAGCAACCTGTATATGTCCATTAGTGTATAAGTCATCAACCTATAACAAGGTATGTCTGCATATAGATATCAACTCATCGTTTTGAACATAATTTTGCATATACAGAATCATTCACATTATATCATATGTGAAAAAACACCATAGCCATATCATCAACATCAAGAACTGCATGATCTTATATATCATCCAAGTATCATCACTTGGGAACAACTGCATCAATCAACATATGTAAGTATCAACCTATCATCATATAGGTAAGAAATCATCATCATCATGTCTCCAACAATGCAACTTTAAGTAATCATCCACGTATCCAGCATACTGTATATAGCACTATGTATCTTGAGCTCAAGATGTTTTGTCAAGACTTCTTGATATCATCAATAACAACTATCCTCATCCATGCGAGCGCCAAGAACTATAGGAATCCTGCATCATAACTGTATTATATGTCGACATCAGCATATGAGTGACTCATCATCAAGTAATGAAATTGTGTATTCAAGCTTTGTACTTCTCCTTATCCTTATGAAGATCACCATGTAAGCACCATATATGCATCATCAGAGAATCCATCACAAATCTGATCTAAACACCAACTATGTAACCCCAAGAATCATATGAGATTTTGTCATGGACAGCTCATAACCATATCATAGCAAGATGTATCATTTAGCCATATAAGCATCATCACCAAGGACTACTAACCATAATGCCAACAATGCATTACTAAAAGCATATTCTCCCCTTGAACCTGTGCCATCTTGTCAGATCTGATCATGCATATATTAGCAAGAAGTATCAAGGCATCATAATCATCAAGTTAGGATCAAAACACTTCTAAACATCTTACAAGTATCAAGACATTTCCACACATTATCAGTAGATTGTAACCATTATCAAACATAGCAAATAATGAACTGAATCATATCAGACCCTTTTCCTGAGCCTGTCCCACTACTTTTCTCAAACTGACATATACACGACTATGCAGAGTCTAACTCGCATATATACGTGACTTCTCTTTATGAAACTTGCGTATGATATTGAGAACTCTGAAGGTTTACACTTTCAGCTTCCTCTGAGTCTGTTATGCCTGTGCATTGTGTTATGCCACATCTTTCAAACTGTGCTTCCTTCTTCTTCCATATCTTCAAGTGTGATGATGTTTTCTCCTTTTGGTACGGTGCCCGTACTTTGTTCCTGCATTCCTTTGCTATATGTCCCAGCTTGTTACATGCATAACATCTTACATTTTCATATTCCCTCTGTAGCAATAAACAGCTTTGTGACCAAACATATTGCAAGAAAAATAATATCCCTTAAAGTACCTGGAACATGATGATCTTTCTGTGTGATGGTCTTGAACCATTCTACTTTTGCATCTGGCTGCAACATGCCCAAGATTATGACATACATAACATTCAACATTTTTCATCGGAACAGTAAAAGATTTTCTTTGAAGAATTCTTTCCTTGGTTGTTGATGGGATTGACCTCTCATCTCCTTGTTGAGTATTTTAGATTGTGCATTAGAGTTCCTTGTCTTATTTTGTGAACTAGATTCACCTTCAACAAACTCATGAAAACCAAGACCAGTTTTGATAGCAGGAGACCTTTGACTACTAAGAATATTATCCAAGATCTTAGTACTATCTTGAAATTGTAAGAGATTATCCTTTTCTTCTAAGTTATCTTTTAGAATATTTACTTCAACCTGATGTTGCTCCTCCTTTTCACGATACTACTTCCTCATGTTTTCTTCACCTTTTCTTCCTTCTTCCAACTGATTTCTTAATTCAAGAACTCCGTTTTCTTGTTTTTCAAGAGCTTGGAGTAGTTCTTTATTATGCTTATTTTATTCTTCACGATCTTCTTTTAGTGAGAGGATCGTAGCTTCAAGCCTTTCATAGTAACTGGATCTTTCTCTGAGTTTCTTGATTGTTGTTCTCCTTTCATTTACTTCATTTCTTAATGATGTTACTTCATCCTGCAACTTTTGACATTGATCTTCCTTTTCCTTGAATAGCTTCCTCACCTTGTTTCCTTCCTCTACTTGAACTTTTAGATTGGTAACTTCTTCTTTGGACACACATTCCCTTTTGTGCAATAGATCTTGTTGATCTCTAATTTTGTCTGTAAGCCTTTTAAATTCTGCCTCTATTTGATATCTTTCTTTCTCACCCATAAGAGCAAATTCAGTTGTTTCGCTATCACTTTCATCATATTCAAATGGATGGAGAAATGTAACACCAGAGGATAACAAATTCATACCTGATAGTTCTTTTGCTTGTTCATCCTCATTCTGAAGTGATTCTGAATCTGAAGTTTTTATTCCACATATTCCCCAATTGATTCTCCCACTGTCATAGTTCCTTTGAGATGTCTTCTTCTTTTGAGGCACTTTCTTCTTAAGCTTCTTTCCCATTGTTCTACGGATCTCCTGCAAGTGATCAAGCTTCTACCAAAGGACCTGCTCTAAAACCAATTGTTGGAAATAATACTGAGAGGGGGGGTGAATCAATATTATCAAATCAAACACTTTTTCATTTCCATACTCAAATTCATATACGCTACTTTAGTTAAGGGAACCTGCATGTACACGCAACTGTGTCTAATGCAACTAGCGTATATCCAATAAACTTATGATTTAGTTAATCAATTAAATGTTGATCTTTAGTTAGTGAATCAGAACTTTATTAACCATATGAACAATAAACATGTGCAGTAAAACAGAACATATCATCACACACAAGAAGCACACATGAACACCATGATGTAGGGTGGAAACCCAATGTGGGTGAAAACCACCTGCTGCAATTCGTCTCTATCTTCTTTTAATAAGAAAATTCCTTTTACAATATTTCTGTACTGGTGCAGTCTTATACTAGTATGAAGGCTTCTACCTGTAGAAGGCTACTACCTCCTCTCGTTCTCCAGCTTCTCCTGGAAGGGAGCTACAACCACCTTAGCTCTTGTACTAGTTTATCTACTAGTACGTAGGTGCTGGCCTACAGAAGGCTACAGCCTTCTCTTTTCTCCTAGGGACCACGTTTCATAAATTTTTAGACTGGATACTCCTGAAGCACAACATCATAATATGAAGGCCACGTTTTATCCAATTTTCATACTGGACCCATCAATATCATTGAAGAACACAATCAATCAACACTAGCATCATCAATATCTGAATCACCCAATACTAATCCACTAAAACCCTGTCAACAAATTGCAGTCACCAGAACACAGAGCAGAGCACAGAACTCTGCAACAATGTTTAGATCTAACTGTATCATCAAAAATTATGCATCAAAGTGCACACGCTACTTAGAAGAGCCGAACCAGCGTGTATACGCAACTTCACCAAAGCGAACTAGCGTATATGTCATTAATTACTTATAACTTTGCTGCACTTCCTGACTTTAGAAATACCCAGATCTTTACATATACAAAGATAATATGTGTGTTAGAGACCAGATCTAGTCCATCGGATCACATAAAAATAAGATCCTAATCCATTATTAGATCTCATCCGTCAACACTAAAGCTAAACATAATGAACCAAACTGAATATGTAGAATACTAATGCCAGTAAACAGTCATCAGAACTCATCAACAATTAGAACCACCTGTAACTTCAAAAATCATAGCTCATATGGTATACGCTACTTAGATATATCTACCCTGCATATGTACGTGATTTTATCATAGTCAACCAACGTATACATATGTAAATATTCATTCATGATTTGCAGCTATTCCAAACTTGAGTTATACCCAAATCATAATATTTACAGAACATTACATGCGTTAGTATACAGATCTAGACTAAACAAGATCAAATCGTATAGAGATGATTCATTCCAAGCCATTAGATCCTGATCTACCCTTAGATCCTCTTCTCCATCAACCGTTGAGATTCCTCCTTAGCTCAGATCAAGCAAGGCATCATGAACCCATAACCTGCATATTGGATCTCATACTTCATCAGATATTCGAGACTTCCTTGATGTCTTTGCCTAATGATCTTCTCCTCCTTTTATAGTCTTAGGCCTTTACTCAATACCATGGTCCAAAACTACTTAGAACCAATACCTTTGACCAAATACTTGGGATCAACACGTCGAACAAGATACCTTGGACCAATACCATGGTCCAAATACCACAGACCAAAGCCAATTGTACACGCCTTTCCTTGCATGAAAGTGCATGTATACGTATATGCACCTTTTGGTTGGCTAACCTGCATGTATACGCATCTTTATCAAGAGTAACCTGCGTATATCTCTTTTTCTTCATTCTGTGAGCCTGAGTTGTGATCTATCATCTTAGTAAGTTGCCATCAAGGACAACTCCTGTATCATAATTCCAACAATCTCCCCCTTTGGAATTGATGGCAAAGCTAACTTGCCATACTGAGAACTGTCATCTTAATGAGTTGTCATTGTACATTACATCTGAAATGATTCCTTTGAGCTGCCCTACATCCCATGTATTTTGTCACATCTGATATCTCTTCTATAGATTCATCCAGTTATATATTAGTGAGTTGTTCTGCTACAAGTGGGTTTCCATCAAGTACAACACATGCATCATAATACCAACAACCACTGACTTGTCCCCCGGTCTAGGGACAACATCCCACACACTGTTCTGGATGATAGAATCATACTCCTCTACCATTGCATCCACCCAAACTGGCTGTTGTACTACCTCCTCAAAATAAGAAGGCTCGGTCGCTACACACTCCCCAACCAGGGCCATGTATCCAGTGTATCTATCAGGAGATCTCCTCTGTCTATGCTGAGAGGATGGCTGCCCCACATTCTCTCTCACATCCTACATCAATATGTTAGATTCCTGTGAGCGTTTTCGCCCATCTCTGGAAGACACTCCATTAGTGGTGATCTCCACTACTGGAATCTCTACATGTGGTTGATCCACATCATCAGGAGGCTCCTCCTCCTTAGTAACTAATAGTTCCTCATCACCACCATGTAACTTGAGCTCCCTCTCAAGTGACACTCGCATGGCTTGTTTCTCATTAAACTTCAGATCCCTGTGCACTACGATCCTCTAACTGGTAAGCAGAAACACACGATAGTTGTGAGGTGTATCCGTGTACCCCACAAGTATTCCCAACTCAGCTGTTATGTCTAGTTTCTTCCGAGAATCTTTGGTCACATGACAGAAGATTGGTGATCCAAAGATGCGGAAGTGACTCACATCTAGTCTCTTCCCCAAAAAAGGCTCTACAGGTGTCTTCATCCCAAACATGTGATGAGGACTTCTGTTATGAAGCTATATTGCTGTATTGCATGCCTCAGCCCACAGATGAAGTGGTAGACCTTGGTCATGCAACATCGCTCGATCTACTCCCACAATAGACTTGTTCTTCCTTTCGGCCACCCCATTCTGTTGTGGGTTATGAGGTGTCATGAGTTCTCGTTTAATTCTTTCTAAAGCACAGAAGTCGTTAAACTACTGGGAAACATACTCTCCACCATTATCAGTCCGCAAGGCCTTTATTTTCATCCCTGATTCTTTCTCTGCCAAAGCTTTGAACTCACAAAACTTCAAGGAGGTTTGATCCTTCTTTTGGATGAAGTAGATCCAATATCTATGAGAAAAATCATCAACAAAAATAACATAGTACCTATGCTTTATCGTGGAGGTTGTAGAGAAGGGCCCACACATATCTGAATGAACTCACTCTAGAACTGCTCCTGCTCTACTATCCCGATCATGAAAGGAATCTTTTGCATACTTACCCAAAGTGAAACCTTTTCATGTGCTCGTTTGCTCCATCTTGCACTTGGGTAATCCAGCAGAAATTTGTTGCATGATCTTCAAGGCCCCATGATGCAAGTGGCCCAATCTCCTATGCCATAACTCACCAATATCTTGGCCATGCACCACCTCTGCTTTGGAACTCAATGCAGCATAGTATTCTACTTGTAACTTATAGATATTCTTAATTCAAATCCCTATCTGTTTGGTCTGTCCAGTGTCGATATTCCTTAGGAAAACCTTTCCCAAACTAAAAGCTACATCATAGCCTTTATCCTCAAGCATAGCAATAACCACAAGATTATTTTTTAGCCCTGGTACATACATAACATTAGAAAGAGTGAGGTCAGAACCATGCTCCCTTTGAAACACAATCCTACCTTCACCTGAGACATGATACTTTCTATCATTACCCATCTCGATCTGTATCTAGAGATCCTTCTCCTCCAAAGTGCTAAAAATATTCTTGTCACCTGACATGTGGAAAGAGGCTTCACTGTCCAAGCACAAAACACATGCCATGCTGGACATGCTGGACGAAACCATGCATGCAATAAGTGATAAATCCATGTCAAACTGTGAAGCTAGTGCATCACCATCAGATTCCTTAGAGGAACCTTTCTTGGACTTCTTCTTTGGGAAATTAGTAGCATAATGGCCCAACTCATGACAATGAAAGCATCTCACCTTCGACTTATCAAACTTCTTCCCTCCTTGAGAAGACTTGGATTGGGATGCCTTCCATTTCCCTTTCTTAGCTTTAGTAGCTAAAGACAAGTTCTCTTCATCATTATGTTTTGATGAAGATCCATCCCTAGTTCTCTGTCTGATCTCCTCCTGCATCAAATCTGACCATGGTCATTCCCAATCTGGTAGTTTGTCCCTTCCATTCAGTGAGTCCTGGTAGCTATGCCAGATCTTAAGAAGGCCAAGGAGTGCTAGACTCACCATATCATCATCAGCAATCACGACCCATACACTTGCAAGCTCATCCCTGCAGGTGGTGAGCTTGTTCAGGAATGTAGAGATAGTGTCACCCTTTTCACGCTTGATCTTGCGAATTTTGTCCTTCAGTGCCAGCTTCCTCTAGTCACAGCTATTCTAATATAAATATTTCAATGTTTTCCACATTGCATGCGGAGTCTCCTTCCCATGGAGGCTCAAAATTATGTGATCTCTAACTCCCTCTAGGATGATTCTCCTAGCTCTAGCCACACACTTCTTCCATTCCACCAGTTGAGTAGCATCAGTAGGCTTAGGGACTTCTTGATAAATGAAGTCCTTAAGGCCATTATCTTCCAATACTACCTCGATGCAATCCTTCCAAGCTATGTAGTTTGAGCTACCATCAAGGGCATACTCAAGCCTCAAACCATAGAAAGGCGTCAATGAAATAGATGTGATAAGAACCTGAGATCTATATCCCAAATAATAAACTTCGGATTTCTCTTGCTAGTATATTGTTCTTCCTTGATCACCTGTGCTCCAATACCATGTATAATTTTTCTACAAATCAACTACTCTGATACCATGTAGAAATTTCACACCTGTAGATCAAACTGATATGCAATGTACTAAAGCACAATACTTGATCTAGTTCTACAAAACATTAAGCGGAAGCATAATCAACTTCATGAGAAACATCAAGCATAAACACATATAACTGATCAAGAGAAATAATCAACCATAACACAAGATATATCACTGGGGAAAGCACCAGCATAAAACCCCTATTTGTATTATCAATCAAGTGGAAATCCTCTTCTATTTACAAAAAAAATCAGCTCAATAGCTATCCTGTACTCTCTACAATCAAAATATGAAGATCATAGACTACATAGGCCTCAATATATAGGCCACAAGTCCTCCAATCTCCTATATTACATATTTCTCTTGGAAATAGATCCTTCTCCATGCAAGGAATACTTACTAGAAATATCCAAGCATCTGATAGTACATTGTCCCTCATCTGATCTCAACTGGGTCTCTGTCTGAACTGACATGCATCAGTTATCAATGAGGGAATGCTCAGTCATCTAAATTAATGGTTGTCACATGCATGCAAGCATTAACAAACTATATCTCATTAATTTAACAACTTGTTAAATTAAGCTAACTGGACTTGACTAAGTAAAACTAAGTCAACTAATCCTCTCATTATAGAACTCATACTTGATTCCTCAATCAATGGAGAAAATCAAGGATAAATTCCTCAATCAGTGGGACAACTAATTGCATGTTCTCACAAAGACTTCAAGTTTAATTTTCCATAATTAATTAACTCATGGAGATTAATTAATTAATATTTTAAACTGTTGTTAAGACCAAATTCGTTTTTACTTACTATAGTTAGACCAAGGACTACTAAAAATAGGAAGGGACCCAGAAATGCTATTTTTAGAAGATTCTATTTTTAGCAGTTTCACCTCTCACCCAAGGTGGCCAAAATGCTCATTAGCCAAATTGCTATTTTTAGAAGTGCTATTTTTAGGAGTTCCATTTTTAGCACATTCTAAATTTAGAATTTCTTGTTGCACACTTTTCAACATGATGTTGTGATACCTGTTGTAGCATTTTTTGGTTTTGATAAGTTATAATAAATTAGACAAAAAAATGAAAATATATTTACAAAATGTTAAGATAGGATGTGGACAAAAAGAATATTGAATAGGAAATGTTAGGAAAATATTTTGATAAATATGTCAATATCAAAGAAAATGTTAGGGTAGATGCCCTAAAAAATGAAGGAAAAATAAAATGTTAGGTTAGATAGAAAAGAAAAATAACTCAACTCTGAAAGTGTTGCGAATGTAAATGCCACTACTTTGTTCTAAATTCAGTTTGAAAAATAATAGTTGTGAGCAGTTTGTTTAGATGCCACACTAGGTTATTTTATCCAATTATACAGTTGCATCATAATTGGATTTTTTTTAAATTAATTCTCATAGGTAGAAAATAAATTGGCTCAACAATTTAATTTGAGCCAATGGAGGGAATAAGGTATAGATATAGATTGTTCATCAAAAGAAAATATTGGGTTTCTAGTTCAAATGCACTCTGCAAGGATAAGTAAAAATGTTATGAATAGAAGGGTAGGTAGAAGTGTGAAAGTTTGAGATGTTGAAATGGTTATTTCCTAAAGATCAAAACATTAGGAAACATATCGATGACAAGATTTCGAATAACCAAAGTTTTGACTTTATGTTATTTCATTCATATGCTACCATTCCATTCATTAAAACACCCAGACCCACAGCCGCCACGTCTGTCTATCATATCGCGACCCCACCGTTCATTCCCTGCTCACATGTTAAACTCCCTCCACCTCATCTCTCATCCTGCACACTCCTCTGAAATCATATAGCCCACATTCCCTTTCGGTCCTCATTCGACGTCTGAAGTTTATCAGCGGGGGGGCAAAATGGGCAGTCTTTAATACCGCCTACATAAACCATAAAGCTCACCTTTTAGTCTTTCGAGACTAGAAATCCCAAAACCACAAACCAATCTGTCTTACCCCCGAACATGGTATCCTTCAGAGTCATTTACCACTACCCCACATCATGTTTCACTTCATATCTCCTGTCCAATCATCTATCGCCTATCTGTTACCCATTCATTTTCACTCCCATGCATTTATAACTAAATGTCTGTTAATTAACCCGTTGGATAATTAATGAACTTTCAAATGTTCGACTTCTCTTTATAAACATTGTGTCATGCATTTCAAAGGTTACACAGTTAACTTATGCGACCAAGATTATTCTTCAAGCCCACCTGCTCAATAGCTCAACCACTGTCTGACATTATAGCAGCCACTTGTACTATTCGCAAACACATTTTCCAAGTCCACTTGTCAGTTACCTGTCTCCACTCTGGTAACTCCTTTTATCATTTTGTCATTTATAGTCTGCAGTTTCATTTGACAAAATGCCTCCCAATGGAAAAACAATCACGGAGGTTTCAAATCCTCTAATTCACCCACAGATTGATTTCTACCATACTCCATTAGTTGACAAGGATTGCAAAATCATTGAGACTTCTTCTCAATTTCATTTATTTGAAATTTATTGCTGGTGGGAAGAGCAACTAATTGACTAGAGTGATGAAATTGGGCTCTGGGAATCCCAATTATCCCACTATATTTTTCCACAAATACACCGAGCTCCAGAGTTTGTGAGAAAATTCCATGAATCCTATGATCTTGGCCAGAGAGCCATTATCTCACCTACTGGAGAAATCCTCTGTCCCATTAATGTTGATTTAATTGAGAAAATGTTGCAGTCCCCCACCAAAACACCAACTCATCCTTTTCTCATGAAAACATGATAGAAGCTTATAACAAGCTGGACTTTACCAAGAGATCCCAGACCCTGGAAATATTTTTAGCAATTCGTAATCCTCTACCAAAGAGAAATCCCCTTTATGATTCATCTATGTTTCCTGATAGAACTAGGAATATTACTACTATCCTGTGCTATTTGCTTGGTTATCACTCTGATCAGTCTATCAATGAAGCCATCCTTGGTTTCTTATCCATGTTTTCTTCTGATTCTAAGCCTACTTTTATTTATGATTTCAGACATTTCATAGTTGAAACCATACATGAGCAGATTGTCGAATTTAACACTGAAGAAGTATTCAAGTATGCTTCAGTACTTGTGTATGTTTTTATATATTTTTAGAGAGACAAATTCACATTTCCTTTGCAGAGACTTGATGAAGAAGGACAACAATAGTCAGTGATTTTCTAGAATTCAAGGGGGATGAAGGAGAAAGAAGAATTCACATACAAGCAGTTCATAGAACTATTTATTCACCCAACCCATAGCCTTATGAGAAGCACTCCATTACCAAGGATCAGTGAGGAGATTGTCAAATAGCTTCAGTTCATAGATCAAGATGCAACAAGAGATTGGTATTACTACCAAAACTACACAGAAATCAGGGTTTTTAGCTGTGAGCTTCCCCCTACAAACTACCAAAATACCCCCCTGTCAGAATCTTTGCACTGGAGTACTTGAGGAAAAGATTGAATGCAGATGAAGTACATTTTGTAGCTGCCAAAAAGAAATCACAATTTAAGCTTAAATCTCAAGTTGGTCCCTTCATTTGTAATACCAGGGCAGCATGGGAGGAAGCCGATAAGCTGTTAAAAGAAATGAAATTTGCTCTCAGTTTCTCTTGGTCATATGACCCATTAGGAGTCATCTCCAAACTCAGGGTGGAAAATAAGTTCACACCATATCATCATACAACTAGGCCTGAGATAGAATAGTTCAAAAATCAGTTGGAATGGATAGAGAGTACCCTCCAAGAGGGTGAGGAGCAGGAAGTCTCTACATCAAATATGAAACTCCAATTGCATAGGAAAAAATAGCCAAGAGAGGGAGGGAAGAACAATATTCACTTGTAACAAAGGCAACAAGCCAAGGCCTCAAGGTCTTTCACAGGAAAAAGAAACAAAGGGTCCCTATGAATATTGATTCACGGTCTGGTGAACAGTCTATACAATCTCCAACTCAATCTACCACTTCTCATGAACACCAAATAGTCCAAATTGTTGGAGGCATTCAAGAGAATAAAGAGGAAGACATATTCCATGTCTTTAGTGAAATCAAAAGAAAGAATGAAGAATTGAAATTAAATAATTACACCCAGTTCTGGAAGCATTCTTCCAGCTTTCAAGCCAAGCTTCTTTCAGCCTTCGACTCTGAGAAGGGGAAGGTGCAAATGGCTTTCTTGCAGGCCCAAGTTCCTCAGCCCAGGACTGTAGCACAATATCAAAAACATACTTCTTTTGAGTTTAATGTCCAGGATGTGCATCCAATTGATCAAATTGAGATGCACAAACATATTGGACATATGATTGCTTCAACCTTGATAAAAACTTCTATGAGTTTGTCAAAAATGCAGGTTGCATTGGCCAACATTCGGTCACAATTAAAGTTGGAGAAGGTCTCCTCATTAGCATAGGATACCAAGATTCAATCCTTGGAAAATCTAGTGCTAAGGATGGGATATGATCCCTCAAACATAAATGCTACAGAGGATCTCATTAAGAAAAAGAATGAAGGAAAATCACACACATAAAATAAACTCAATAAAATAAACACTCAGGAATATAGAAACCAGACATGGCGGAAAAGGCAGAGAGCCATCATGTCGTCTCTCATGCTCATGTAATTCTCATTATTCAAATAATTTAATAATACATTTAAATACATGAGTAAGTGGTCTTAAGATAGTGCGTCTATCTTAGACTCACTTGGTTGAGACAATTTCTCAACTTACACACTAATTTAGGAGAGCTAGTTGGAGAGAATCTCTCATCCAAACTAGACTCCTTAGTTTGAGGAATTCTCATGATTTTTTTTTATTTAATTTAATAATTGGATTTATTATTGATTTTTGAGTGAGGTTAACAAAGAACACTGAGGTTGCAGCATTAAAAATACATTTGAAACTACCAACATCTGAGGATCCAATGGCTAAAGAAATCGAGGAGACAGAGACACAAAAGTCAAATATGATGAAGCTCATCATATAATAGAATTTGCAAATAAAACAAATGGAGAAGCAGATGGAGAAATTGGTTAAGGAGTAGGAGGAAGCTATCAGGAACATTCAAACTTCAGTGGATGTAGTCTCTCTTGCAGTAGTTCCCATCATTAGAGTTTCTACTATAGCCACCACATCACGAACACGTACAACAGAAGCAGTTGAATAGCTTACTGAAGTTGTTCAGAACCTGTCTACTTACACAGGAGAAATCAATAAAATAAAGGATGAACTCAAAGAATTATGTCTTATGAAGTCTATATCAGACATTTCACACACAACTAAAACAAACCGACTCAAAGGCCAAGTGGAAGTGTTGAATAAAGAACTCATAGATTCCTTCATAGGAAACAAGTTGGGTTTATAAAAAGAAATCTTGTGGGAAGAAATCATAGAGACAAACAAGGAGATTTGGCCCTCCATTAAGATAATATTCAATCATAAAAATCTCTTTGAAAAAGCTCAAGAAGCAGTGCAATCCATAACTACGCAACTGGAGGATATGCTAGAGACTGCCTCTAATATAATCAAATTTATGAATTCCAAGGATGAATATGAGCTTGAGGAGTTAATAATAAGTGACAGAATTGCAAAAACATTAGAGGTAAAGAAGATTATCACTAAGAAAAATGTCACCCTTCAGCTACAACAAAAGTGCAGCAATGTTAACAACATAGTTCAGAGATTTTTCAACAAGATGGAACCTTTCGTCAGCAAAGGTTTACCTTCTATGATGGTTATTAATGATAAATTGATTCCAATTGAGGATTATGTCAAAAAGATAATAGAGGTGGGCATCCATGCAGCTTCATTAGCCAATATCAAAGGATCAGCAACACGAGCTCTCATAGTAAAAACACTCAGGGATTCTTTCTTCATCCTGGATGAAATCAAACATATATTTTTGGTAAAACCCACTTTTACTAAATACACTGAGATTGATGAAATCTATAGGAGGGTAACAAATATTTCTATCCTAGATAAGAAACGTTGGGAAGAATTAACATATTTACTTGATTAAGGATAATTGAACAGCATTCAGTTTTTGAGGGAATAGTCAGTCAGCTCCACCCACTCTTCAACTTTTTCAGTAATAGTCATCAAATAGTTCAGCACCAAAGTAGTGCCAAATCATTAGATAGTTTCATTTTTGACTATGTAAATAATCTATTTTTGTAAAAGTTGTTCAGGATATTTTTCGTCCTACTGTTGTATAAATAACTCTTTTCACAAGTTATTTAAGGTTGGACCCTTGAAGAAGCATTTCTAAACATCTGATGTAATTAATATTTCTGGATCATTATTACAAAGCAAAGGATTCTGAATTTTGTTTTACATAGTTTGTGTTTCCTGTAAGTTTTTCCAGTGTCATTCATTATGTTTTTTCTTCATATACTTGTGTCTTGCAGAGATAACTAGGTAGGAATAATTTTATTTCAATCTATTCTTATAAGCTTTCTGAAGTGATAATCTATAAAGAGAATGAATTAATGGACTATTTCTTTAATTAATTCCCTCAAAATTAATAAATCATCAGCATCTTTTGTAAGCTCATGTGTATTTTCTCAAACCTTTAAACATAGTTTAAAGGTTTTCATAGTTATGATTATTTAGCTTTCAATTTGAAAACTGTGGCAATCATATTACATTTTTGTTTCTGCTCATCATCTTAAAAGCTATTTCACTGTGTAAATATTTATAGCATCCCTATGCTGAGATATTGATATTATTCAAGAGGTTAGGCACATTCGTTCTGGATATGTTTCATCCATTGGTCTCCCAAATTAAAACAAAACCCCCAAAACATTTATCTTATATGCACTGGCATAATAACTGACCATTATTATCTCAAAGATACAACATCAAACTGGCGTTGTTTCCACTGATTTAAATTTCATTAAGTTTTCCTGGGGAAATGATATGTATTCTATTATTTTAAGGTTATTAAAGGTATAGAAAGGTTAAAATCCTTCACCTGACGACTCCACTCTTCCAAATCTTCACCTTTTAAGCACACCAGATCTCATTTAGAGGCTGACTTAGTTGATCCTCTGTCAGACCCTGATTTTTTTTTTGAGAAAATCCAGTTCTAAAAGGGGACATCAACCCTCTTATTCTTCCTCTTCAGTCTTGCAGTTTGAAGATTTAGCATCATTTGATCCTTATAGTAACATTCCACCTAATCCAGATTATTCTCACCTATCACCTAGGGTTGTTGAACTCTTAGATAGGGGAGTTTATTTTAAATCAGCATTCCTTATTCATTCATTTGAATCTCATCCAGAACCCTCACTACCACTAGGATTACCTAAAACTGAGTCTAATTTGGGTGTTAATTTACCATAATACAGACCAACAGATTTCATATCCCTACCGCTTATTCATTTCCTCCCACTTTCAGACAACCTCAAGCTTCTACTTTTGAACAACCTGAAGAGACCTTCTCTGTATTCAAATCCACTCTTTGAAATAAAGGAAGGTAGTCATCCACAGGTCCAAAAGTTAGTTCTTAATACTCCTTTGAAATCATTCAGGAGATCTCCTCCTTCTTCACCTCCAACTAGTTCTTCACCCCCTCAATCACCTTTTTCAACCCCTTCTTCATCTTCTTCAACTTCTTCATCCACACAAACACCTCATACACCACCTCTCACTATGGCTTTCCAACCTATTGTATAGGCTAGATATGCAGCTTTAGTCCTACCTCCTAATCTCGATGCACTCCCAGTTGGATACCTAAAATACCTTCCTAGGTATATTGGAGAAACTGGTCCCTCTACTAAAGACCATCTTCAAGCCTTTTTAGACTTTACAGATAACATGAATATTGAATAAGAAAATTTTTACATGAGGTTTTTTGTACAATCACTTGAAGGAAATGTAAGAATTTGGTTTAGGCAGTTACCTGGAAATTCTATTAGAAATTGCGAAGAACTTACAAACATATTTAAAAACTAGTGGGGTGTCAAAAAAGATCCTCTTTACTTTCTCACTGAGCTTGATGAACTTAAAAGAAATTTTGGTGAACCTGTATCATACTTTATCAAAAGATTCAATAAGCTTTATCATAAAATTCTCCCTGATTGTAAATCCCCCTGTAGTAGCAACAAAGTCTAGATTTCCTAAAGCCTTTGATGATGATTTGGTTGTTATGTTGAGAGAGAGAACTTCAATAACTCTTGAAGATACACAAACAAATGCTATTGAGGTAGAAGAAAATAGGGCTACTTCAACTTCTTTGAAACCTAAAGAGGAAAAGGCCCAAAGAAAACTCAAATCGACACCAGAGGCTTCTAGTTCCTCTAAGACTAAAACTGAAGATTCTAAAATACATGAAATAACTTCTCTTCTTATAAATATATCTAATAGAATTTCCATGATTGAGACTCAACCTAGGAAAATTCAACAAATGGTTACCAGACCCCAAAATCAAAATCAAGGTCAGTATAAATGGAATCCAAAATTACAAATTATTTAGATACCTAGTAATGATCAACAGATTCCCACTCCTTTGTTGATATATGATCAGCAACCTGATGATAATATTATGATTGTCATTGAAGATATAAATAATATGGATACTTCCTTTGATCAAATAGTTATTATTCCACCTACACAACAAAATCAGGTTCAAGAAGATCAAGAAGCTTCACAGGTTTCTAAATACCATTTTGTTAGTGTCGATATCTTCATCCCTCCGTCAGAGATCAAATCCTCTTGTTTCATTTCATATTAGGTGTCCCGCCCAGTCATTTGCATTCCATTAGGCGCATAGATCACCTCTGATGGCAGTGGCATTCCTACGGTTTCCCTCATGTTATCTACCTGCTGGCTCATGTTTGTTCATTAAAAAAAGCATATACAGTCTTCTTTTTATCTTAAGATTGCAAAGGTTGTCGTTAGGGTTTCATTGTCAATTAGGTCTAGGGTTTCATTAGGGTTTCATCAAAAAATGTTTCAAAGTGTCCAATAATTACTAGCAGGCCATGAGGAGGTTTCAATATCAATAAATTTCATTGCCAAGTGTTCAAAAATGTGTTTTTCCTCAAAACTCTGTTTTGAGGAAAAAAAAAAGTATTTTACTTTTATTGTACAAAAATCATGAAATCTTATTTTCTTCATTGTGTATCACTCCATCTGCACCCTGGTTTCTTTCCTTAGCCCTAGAAGCTCCAACACCTGCAAAATAAGCAAAAGCTCAGGTCATTTAGTCATCACAAAACTCAAATGAAGTGAAAATTTCCAAAAAAACAGAGTTTGAAAATAAAGCCATTTGCAAAACATTATGAAAGTGGGTTTGGCAAAATTAAAATTTAAAATCTCCATGTATAAATAATTTCTCCAAATGTTTAAAGCTCATTTGCACTCCAAGAGCAAAGAGAAGCAAGACAAAGTGATTTTGGTGAGCAGGTGACATGTTTGGGTGAAAATCTCTCCACGTTGCTCAGCGCGGTGCACTGGTCAGGAGACGCAGTGGACTGGGCCTTAGACTCCTGTGTTATTTTGCAAGGGCACAGTGCATACGTTGGGCGCGGCGCATTGGGCTGGATGCGCGACGCACACAGCCACAGAGCCCAAAAACTGCTCAAAATCGCTCCCATCGCCCCAAATCACATGAATTGGTCTTGATACAAGTAGGTAGAGCCTCCATCTCTGTTTTTATCCAAGTTTGGTGTATATGTCATGATGGTTGATGAATGGTGAATGTTTAAAGGAAAACAAACCCTATCTCTCAAAATTTTCAAAGGAAATTGTTGCTAGGGTTTTGATTAACTGTTTTGCCACCAAGTTCACTCCCTTATCCCATTTTTCCATTGATTTCATTATTCCCTAAGTTCCCCTACCCCCTAAATTCACTAATCCCCTATCCCAAGTTCCCTTTCCCAAAATCCCAATTGTAAATTCCCAAACCCTAATCCTATACAAAAACTCCCAAACTACATTCTAATTCCCTGTTCCCTTAAATAACCCTACCCCAACAGTCCTTAATTCCCTATTTCCCTAAATTATCCTTCCACAGTCCCTCATTTCACTATTTTCCCTTGGTGGCAGAGGTCAAACACATCACCAAAAATAGTTCAAGATAGTTTGACATATCAACGCCTACTTTTCAAGGCATTTTATTTACCAGCAAACATGGCATCTGATCCTTCATATGATTATGAAGAGGAGACCGAAAGTGATTCACCCACAGAGGGAAATGCACCCAGGAGACCTCATAGAGGTGGCAAACATATCAGAGAAGAACCAAGCACTCTTGCTGAGTTACAGGCCTACCCTCTTGCCATCTCTTATTTCCAGCATCAGTCATGTTATCAATTTTGCGAGAAGGTTGCTAATATTCAATTTCATCATCAGTTGGATCGCTTGTTTGTACTGCATTTACATGGTGATCAAGCCACTCTAGCTGGTGTCACTTTCACATTAACACCAGAATCCATTTCATTAGCAACCGGCATACCTAAAATTGGAGAGCCATGGAACAAGAGGCAGAAAATTGACCGGCAGCATTATTAACCGTACATCAAGCTGGGCTTTTTGAGACAGCTCAAGGGAGTGTTTCCTTTTTGGTACCTCAAAGATGAATATGATCCTTTAATGAAACTCATCATGAATTATTTTAGCTGTGAGGGCCGGTTCTCCCACTTATATGCTTATCATATCAGGCTGCTGATGCATTTTACCCAGGTACAGATGATGAACATCCCTTACTTCATGTGTCGAAACATAGAGAAGATGACCACCCTTGTGCAGCACAAGACTCCTCAGCAACAATTCAACAATATTTATCATTTTGCTTTCATCAAAATTGTGGTCGTTCATCAGCTTGGTTTACATGGCATCACTTGGGATGACTTCATCTCTCGTGAGTTTTCAGAGCTTCACAGGGACCTTCAGAGGCTGGGCATGAGACAAGTGAACCTTCCTATCAGCATGAGGGCCATGAGATACAGACCGCTACTGTGCTAGTGTTCATTACCTATCAGAAGGGCACTAGACGGTTGTTTGCAGCAGCAAAGCGAGTGTTATCTCCACCTGGGGTGGAAGGGGCCTCACTTCCATCATCAACACAGCAAGTTCAGGACCGAGGCAAGAGGCCACTACAAGAGGAAGGACCATCAGGTGAGCGAGAGACTGATTTCATCCTCATTGAGGGTGATGATACTGGTATGGGCCCCCAAAGCACAAATCTTAGAGAAATCATTAAGGAGCAGCAGGCGGATATTGATGCCTTGTCAACCAACTTGGATTGAGCTCAATGGACTATAAAGTACCTGGAACAGAGGAATAAGAAGCTTGAGGACCAGCAGGTGATTATGGAGTTGCAAAACATTTGGGAGAATTGCCAAGCTGCCCAAAGGAGGAGGGTGGAGTTCACTTCATTGGAGCAAGAGATCAATGCCGATAGAGAGTCATGGCTTGAAATATTCAATTTCCACTTGGAGAGGAAGCTGGAGAAGGCCATCAATGAAAAGAATATGCTTATAAACCTATCATATCATTACTTGTCATGGAACTTGGTGTGCTAAGCGAGAATCAGGAGTTTGAAAGAAAAGTTGAAGAGAGCATCAAGGAGGCAAAAAGAGGATGAAGGACTTCAGATATTGGCTAAGGATTCCTTGGCCCAACATCATGCTTGATAGAGAAGACTCAACCCAAAGTTCAAGAAATTTGGAGCAATTTCTGCATTTTGGAAATTTTTGGCACAAAAAACAGGTTTTTCTGCCCTATGCGCCACGCCACATGGCGCTCGCTTTTGCTAGGGGCCTCAAAATCACAAAAACCTGGCATTTTTTGATTTTTCATGAAGAATTATGCTTGCCTACCTATGGCCAAGAAATTTGGGTAGGTTTTGAGCCCTCAAAAAGGTAAAAAACACTCAAAAAATGACCTCACTGCCCCTATTTTGACACATAGAAAGCAGTGTTGGGAGAATGGACTTTTGGAGGGGTAAATTGAGGCCAAATTGAAAAATTCTGCTTGGGTTCAAAAGAAGATAGGAATACCTTTCCAGAAAGCACACCTGGAGCTCATTTGGTCATTGGGAAGGCCTCCAAATGTGGGTCCAAATAGACACGATGCATAGAGAATCAAGCACGGCGCATAGAGGAAAAATTGCCAATTTGACCAAGTTTTGCTCTGTTTTTCACCAAGCTTTGCCTAGTTTGACTTCTTTACTTTCCTAATGAAAAACTTGTGATGTAATTTGATGTATATTGATGGATCATGATGTATGAAAATCAATGCATATCCGGATCTCACCTGTTTTCTTACGGACGGGCACCAAGTTTGAAATCCAATCTGAAAATCTTATGGGGACTATGATACCAGCTTTATACAACCTATTCACTTCCTTCTCGATTGAGGGCAGCAGCTTTGGATTTATTCTTCTTAGCTTTTGATGAAAAGGCTTTTGATTTGGCTTGATTGGGATCACATGCTGGATTATGCTCGTGTCATATGCCTTCAAATCTGAATAATCCCAAGAAAATATGTCAGTAAAAGAGGATAACAAACTGATATACTTTGCTTTTACCTATGGGGACAATTCCTTCGATAATTTCACCATCTTGGGGTTTTCAGCTGATCCAATGTTCATGTCTTCAACTCCTTTTTCGGTTGGCAGCAAGGTCGATTTTTTAGCCGCATCGTCCTGATTGAAGAGCTCCTCTAAAGGTATTAGACCTTTAGGAATGATGTTGTCTTTGAGTTGCAAAACTTCCATCTGATTGACTTCCATATCCTCATCACCATCATCATACTCCATATCAATAGAAATGTCCTTGAATTTACGTTTATTTTACAGAAATTCATCGATCTCATCATCATCTTGGAACACTTGCCAATACGTTTGATTGTCGGGGACAGCTAGGCGATGTTTCACGTGAATCTCAAACTTATTGTTTGAATTCATCGGAATTTTCAAATTAATTGTTGCTGTTGCAAGTGAATCTGCAATGACATTCTGAGCACGAGGCACACAAGTTATAGTGTAATCAGAAAATACTTTCAAGATATCCAACACCGCATTGCGGTAGGCCCGCATTTGAGGATGCTTAGCTTGGTATTCACCTTTCACCTAGTTGATAACTAACTCGGAGTCGCCATACAATGAAATCCTCTTAGCATTTAATTTTTTTAGAACTTTCAAACTAGCAATCAAAGCTTCATATTCAGCCTCATTTTTTGAACAGTCAAAAGCTAGTTTATAAGAGCAGACCCTTACATTGCTTGGCACTTTGTTTGGGGCGAAAACAGGGTTGCGTATCCAAATACCAATTCCAGTGCCTTCCCTTCCTACAGTGCCATCAAGGTCCATACTCCATAGGCCTGTTTCATCTTCTTCCAAATGCTAAAATTCTTTTTCTTTTCCTTGCTATCCATCAATATGTTGTTGCTATCGGACTACTGATTGCTCAGCGGTACCATCAAGTATTTGTCGTTCTTGTCTTAAGACTTCTCTGAAATTTTCAATGATCTGGGGAATGTCTTCTACTTCCACTATTTGACTATTTACATCATTAAAACTATCTGAATACAAAACAAATGACTCTAGATCAGTATGTGCATAGTTGATTGGATGATTTACCAGTTTCTCCTTGCTAGTGATCATGTACTTAATTTTCTGTTCCTGGTATAGTTTCCTCATCTAAGCGAACACGGGAATTGTAGCATAGGAGAAATCGATTTGCATTGTCCCTTTAATCTTTGCTCCCCAAGATCTGGAAAGAAGCATGCCAAATCTAGGAGGTATATCCGCCACCACCACATCCATCAAAACATTTTTGGCCGGAATCTGATCCAAACTGACCACCAAATCCTTGATAAGACCAATGCACCTTACTCTACTGGAATCAAAAGAGTAAAGGTCATGATACTTTCTAGTGATATCCAATCCCAATTTCTCCATGATGGCTTTCGGCATGAGATTATGAGAAGCTCCAGAATCAAACATAGCATTATGGAAAACAAAGTCATGCACCCTGAGACTGATATAGAAAGGAGCGACATCACTATCTTGGGACTAACCTTCCAATGTTGGCCCAAAGATCAGCTCGGGACTATCATCCTTCACGTTTACCGTGTCGGATGATGGATCTAAACTCAAAATTTTGGACACCTGACTTTTATAATTGCTGTTCTTCATCAACTTAGTCAAAGGAATGGATATTTTCAACTTAGCAATTTCATTTTCTAAGTTAAAAACTAAAACTTTTTCTACCTCTTTTGCTGGAACATCCTTCCTTTCCATTTTCTCCTTTGAAAATTTCGCTGATTTGGTCTTTTACTTGCTGATGTCGTTTTGTTGGTGCTAGGATCAGCTGTCTCTTTTCACTTTTTCTGCACATTGGGAGGATAATTCTTTGACGTTGTTGCCTCCTTCCTTTTCTGAATTGGATTTACAGGCACATCTCTATTCCGAAGTGAATATTTCCACTGATGAGCTGAAAAAGCATTCATGTATCCTCTTTGGTATTCATCGAACTCTTTCTCAAGAACTATCTCATTTGCCAAAATAAAATTTTCATCCCCTCGTTCAACTGGATTCTCAGAATACTCCTCATTTTCAGTGATGTAAATTGGCATGTCATCGGGCATAAAGAAATGATTTTCTTCTCCAATCACATTCTCCTCCTCTTCTGATTCTGAACCAAGTACAACATTCTATTGTAGAGGTGTCTACACTTGCTACTGCGCTGATTGATCTTGGGCTCGCTGCTGTCTTTGTTTGATCCTATATTGGGGCTGCTGCTGGCCACGGAAGTTAGGATTTTTTACTTGTGGTTCAAACTTGTCAAGTTTCATCCTATCAAGCATCTGTTCCACCTTTCGAAGCACTTGATCTGATATGGAAGATTCTTCTTTTATTGTGACTTTCTTTTCAGCTCTTGCTCTAGCTCTCTTGGCAAGCAGATTTGCTTCAACGCTGACCGCAATCTTTTGCATGTCTTCCAAAGTAGTCGGATCTCTCTCTCTTAATTGATAAGCCATATCAATATCAAAACCATCCGGAAACTTGATCAAGGCTAGCCCCATGGGTGGCTTTATATGATCTGGGATTGCATTGTAAACTGAATTGAATCTAATAAAATAATCTTGAACAGACTCACCCGCATTTCGCTTGATGTGCTCATATTCAGAAAGGATCTAAAGGGGATGTTTCTTGACTTCCCATCGGTCTAAGAATTGTCTCTGTAGATTGGCCAATGTAGTGATTCTTGAAGCCGGCAAGGCCCTGAACCATTTCCTTGCTTCACCACCAAATGCTTGTAAAAAGAGTCTCATGGTTACATTTTCTACATCAATCTCATGGATATCGAAGAAATCCATCTTTCTGTCCACATGTTGCTGAGCAGTAACACTATGAGGAGTGCCATCAAACAAAGGAATTTTGCTTTGATAATCGGCAGGCATACCATTCAAATTTTGAGGCAGTGCAAGAGGTGCAAAACGAGCAGCCATTTCTCTTGGTGGATTTACAATCGGTCTTGGGGATGTTGGGGGAGTGGGTGGAGCTGATGTATGGGGGGTATGAGGAGGTGTATGCAGAGGGGAAGCAATCTTGGAGTAGAAGGAGAAGATGGAGGCGATACTACAGTAGATTTTTTATCAGAAACAGCCCAATGGACGAAGGCACTACCTGCTTTCCCAGAGATCTATAGTTCTTAGCATCTCCAAGGAGCTACCATCCCCATTGGAGCCAATGTTAGTGTCGGTATCTTCATCCCTCCGTCAGAGATCAAATCCTCTTGTTGCATTTCATATTAGGTGTCCTGCCCAGTCATTTGCATTCCATTAGGCACATAGATCATCTCTGGCAGTAGTGGCATTCCTACAGTTTCCCTCATGTTATCTACCTGCTGGCTCATGTTTGTTCATTAAAAAAAGCATATACAGTCTTCTTTTTATCTTAAGATTGCAAAGGTTGTCTTTAGGGTTTCATTGTCAATTAGGTCTAGGATTTCTTTAGGGTTTCATCAAAAGATGTTTCAAAGTGTCCAATAATTACCAGCAGGCCATGAGGAGGTTTCAATATCAATAAATTTCATCGCCAAGTGTTTGAAAATGCGTTTTTCTTCAAAACTCTGTTTTGAGGAAAAAACAGAGTATTTTGCTTTTATTGTACAAAAATCATGAAATTTTGTTTTCTTCATTGTGTACCACTCCATCTGCACCCTGGTTTCTTTCCTTAGCCCCAGAAGCTCCAACACCTGCAAAATAAGAAAAGCTCAGGTCATTTAGTCATCACAAAACTCAAATGAAGTGAAAAAGTCCAAAAAAAAAGAGTTTGAAAATAAAGCCATTTGCAAAACATTATGAAAGTGGGTTTGTTAAAATTAAAATTTAAAAGCTCCATGTATAAATCATTTCTCCAAATGTTTAAAGCTCATTTGCACTCCAAAAGCAAAGAGAAGCAAGGCAAAGTGATTTTGGTGAGCAGGTGACAAGTTTGGGTGAAAATCACTCCAAGTTGCTTGACGCGACGCACTAGGCAGGAGGCGCGGCGCACAGGGCCTCAAACTCCTGTGTTTTTTTTTAAGGGCACGGTGCATTGGGCTGGATTGGCGGCGCACACAGCCAGAGAGCCCAAAAACTGCTAAAAATCGCTCCCATCACCCCAAATCGCATGAATTGGTCTTGATACAAGTAGGTAGAGCCTCCATCTCTGTTTTTATCCAAGTTTGGTGTATATGTCATGATGTTTGATGAATGGTGAATGTTTAGAGGAAAAAAAACCCTATCTCTCAAAATTTTCAAAGGAAATTGCTGCTAGGGTTTTGATTGACTGTTTTGGCACCAAGTTCACTCCCTTATCCCATTTTTCCATTGATTTCATTATTCCCTAAGTTCCCCTAACCCCTAAATTTACTAATCCCCTGTCCCAAGTTCCCTTTCCCAAAATTCCAATTGTAAATTCCCAAACCCTAATCCTATACAAAAACTCCCAAACTACATTCTAATTCCCTATTCCCTTAAATAACCCTATCCCAATAGTCCTTAATACCCTATTTCCCTAAATTATCCCTGCACAGTCCCTCATTTCATTATTTTCCCTTGGTGGTAGAGGTCAAACACATCACCAAAAACAGTTCAAGATAGTTTGACATATCAGCACCTACTTTTCAAGGCATTTTATTTACCAATAGACATGGCATGTGATCCTCCATATGATTATGAAGAGGAGACCAAAAGTGACTCACCGACAGAGGGACATGCACCCAGGAGGCCTCATAGAGGTGGCAAACATATGAGAGAAGAACCAACCACTCTTGCTGAGTTACAGGCCTGCCCTTTTGCCATCTCTTGTTTCCAGCGTCAATCATGTTATCTATTTATTGAGAAGGTTGCTAATATTCAACTTCATCATGAGTTGGCCCGCTTGTTTGTACTGCATTTACATGGTGATCAAGCCACTCTAGCTGGTGTCACTTTCACATTAACACCAAAATCCATTTCATTAGCAACCGACATACCTAACATTGGAGAGCCATGGAACAAGAGGTAGAAAATTGACCGGCAGCATTATGAACCATACATCAAGCCCGGCTTTTTGAGACAGCTCAAGAGAGTGTTTCCTTTTCGATACCTCAAAGATGAATATGCTCCTTTAATGAAACTCATCATGAAGTATTTCAGCTGTGAGGGCCGGTTCTCCTGCTTATAAGCCTCTCATATTAGGCTGCTGATGCATTTTACCCGGGTATGGATGATGAACATCCCTTACTTCATGTGCTAAAACATAGAAAAAATGACCACCCTTGTACAGCACAAGACTCCTCAGCAGTAGTTCAACAATATTTATCATTTTTCTCTCATCAAAATTGTGGTCGTTCGTCAGCTTGGTTTACAGGGCATCACTTGGGATGACTTCATCTCTCATGAGTTTTCCAGAGCTTCACAGGGACCTTCAGAGGTTGGGCATGAGACAAGTGAACCTTCCTATCAGCCTGAGGGCCATGAGATACAGACCGCTAGTGTGCCAATGTTCATTACCTATCAGAAGGGCACTAGACGGTTGTTTGCAGCAACAAAGCGAGTGTTATCTCCACCCGGGGTGGAAGTGGCCTCGCTTCCATCATCAGAACAGCAAGTTCAGGACTGAGGCAAGAGGCCACTACAGGAGGAAGGACCATCAGGTGAGCAAGAGACTGATTTCATCCTCATTGAGGGTGATGATACCGATATGGGCCCACAAAGCACAAATATTAGAGAAATCATTAAGGAGCAGTAGGTGGATATTGATGCCTTCTCAGCCAACTTGGATCGAGTTCAATGGACTATATAGTACCTGGAGCAAAGGAATAAGTAGCTTGAGGACCAGCAGGTGATTATGGAGTTGCAAAACATTCGGGAGAATTGCCAAGCTGCCTAAAGGTGGAGGGTGGAGTTCATTTCATTGGAGCAAGAGATTAATGCTGATAGAGACTCATGGCTTGAAAGAGTCAATATCCACTTGGAGAGGAAGCTAGAGAAGGCCATCAATGAAAAGAATATGCTTAGAAACCTGTCATATCATTACTTGTCACGGAACTTGGTGTGCCAAGCGAGAATTAGGAGTTTGAAAGCAAAGTTGAAGAGAGCATCAAGGAGGAAAAAAGAGGATGAAGGATTTTAGATATTGGCTGAGGCTTCCTTGGCCCAAAATCATGCTTGATAGAGAAGACTCAGCCCAAATTTCAAGAAATTTGGAGCAATTTCTGCATTTTGGAAATTTTTGGCACAAAAAATAGGTTTTTCTACCCTATGCGTCGCGCCACGTGGCGTTCGCTTTTTCTAGGGGGCCTCCAAATCACAAAAACTCAGCATTTTTGGATTTTTCATGAAGAATTATGCTTGCCTACCTATGGCTAAGAAATTTGGGCAGGTTTTGAGCCCTCTAAAAGGTCAAAAACACTCAAAAAATGACCTCACTACCCTTATTTTGACACACAGAAAGCAGTGTTGGGAGAATGGACTTTTGGAGGGGTAAATTGAGGCAAAATTGAAAACTTCTACTTGGTTTGGAAAGTAGACAGATAGACCTTTCCAGCAAGCACACCTAGAGCTCATTTTGACATCAGGAAGGCCTCCAAAAGTGGGTCCAAATAGGCGCGATGCATAGAGAATCAAGAACGGTGCATAGAGGAAAAATTGCCAGTTTGACCAAGTTTTGCTCTGCTTTTCTCCCAGCATTGCCTAGTTTGACTTCTTTACTTTACTAATGACAAATTTGTGATGTAATTTGATGTATATTGATGGATCATGATGTATGCAAATCAATGCATAACCGGATCTCACCTATTTTCTTGTAGACGGGCACCAAGTTTGAAATCCAATCTGAAAATCTTATGGGGACTATGATACCAGCTTTATACAACCTATTCACTTCCTTCTCGATTGAGGGCAGTAGATTTGGATTTATTCTTCTTAGCTTTTGATGAAAAGGCTTTTGATTTGACTTGATTTGGATCACATGCTGGATTATGCTCGTGTCATATGCCTTCAAATATGAATAATCCCAAGCGAATACATCAGTAAAAGAGGATAACAAATTGATATACTTTGCTTTTACCTGTGGGGATAATGCCTTCAATAATTTCACCATCTTGGGATTTTCAGCTAATCCAATGTTCACGTCTTCAACTCCTTTTTCGGTTGACAGCAAGGTCGGTTTTTTAGCCACATCGTCCTGATCGAAGAGCTCCTCTAAAGGTATTAGACCTTTAGGAATGATGTTGTCTTTGAGCTGTAAAACTTCCATCTGATTGACTTCCATATCCTCATCACCATCATCATACTCCATATCAATAGAAATGTCTTTGAATTTACCTTTATTTTGAAGAAATTCATCGATTTCATCATCATCTTGGAACACTTGCCAATACCTTTGATTGTCTAGGACAGGTACGCTATGTTTGACGTGAATCTCAAACTTATTGTTTGAATTCATCAGAATTTTCAAATTACTTGTTGTTGTGCAAGTGAATCTGCAATGACATTCTGAGCACGGGGCACACAAGTTATAGTGTAATCAGAAAATACTTTCAAGATATCCAACACCGCATTGCGGTAGGCCCACATTCAAGGATTCTTAGCTTGGTATTCGCCTTTCAACTGCTTGATAACTAACTCGGAGTCGCCATACACTGAAATCCTCTTAGCATTTAATTTTCTAAGAACTTTCAAACCAGCAATCAAAGCTTCATATTCAGCCTCATTGTTTGAACAGTCAAAAGCTAGTTTATAAGAGCAGACCCTTACATTGCTTGGCACTTTGTTTGGGGCGAAAACAGGGTTGCGTATCCAAATACCAATTCCAGCGCCTTCCCTTCCTACAGTGCCATCAAGGTCCATACTCTACAGGCCTGTTTCATCTTCTTCCAAAAGCTGAAATTCTTTTTCTTTTCCTTGGTGTTTATCAATATGTTGCTGCTGTCGAACTGCTGATTGCTTAGCGGTACCATCAAGTCTTTGTCGTTCTTGTCTTAATACTTCTATGAAATTTTCAGTGATCTGGGGAATGTCTTCTACTTCCACTATTTGACTATTTACATCATTAAAACTATCTGAATACAAAAAAAATGACTCTAGATCAGTATGTACATAGTTGATTGGATGATTTACCAGTTTCTCCTTGCTAGTGGTCATGTACTTCATTTTCTGTTCCCAGTATAGTTTCCTCATCTGACCGAACACGAGAATTGTAGCATAGGAGAAATCAAGTTGCATTATCCCTTTAACCTTTGCTCCCCAAGATCTGGAAAGAAGCATGCCAAATCTAGGAGGTATATCCGCCACCACCACATCCATCAAAACATTTTTGGCCAGAATCTGATCCAAATTGACCACCAAATCCTTGATAAGACCAATGCACCTTACTCTACCGGAATCGAAAGAGTAAAGGTCATGATATTTTCTAGTGATATCCAATCCCAATTTCTCCATGATGGCTTTCGGCATGAGATTATGAGAAGCTCTGGAATCAAACATAGCATTATGTAAAACAAAGTCATGCACCCTAAGACTGATATAGAAAGGAGTGACATCACTATCTTGGGACTGACCTTCCAATGCTGGCCCAAAGATCAGCTTGGAACTGTCATCCTCCACGTTTACCATGTCGGATGATGGATCTAAACTCAAAATTTTGGACACTTGACTTTTATAATTACTATTCTTCGTCAACTTAGTCAAGGGAATGGATATTTTCGACTTAGCAATTTCATTTTCTAAGTTAAAAACTAAAACTTTTTTTACCTCTTTTGTTGGAACATCCTTCCTTTCCGTTTTCTCCTTTGACAAATTTGGCTGATTTGGTATTTCACTTGTTGATGTCATTTTGCTGGTGCTAGGATTAGCTGTCTCTTTTCGCTTTTTCTGCACATTGGGAGAATCATTCTTTGATGTTGCTGCCTCCTTCCCTTTCTAAATTGGATTTACAGGCACATCTATATTCCGAAGTGAATATTGCCGCTGATGAGTTGACAAAGCATTTATGTATCCTCTTTGGTATTCATCAGACTCTTCCTCAAGAACTGTCTCATTTTCCAAAATAAAATTTTCATCCCCTTGTTCAGCTGGATTGTTGGAATACTCCTCATCTTTAGTTCTGTAAATTGGCATGTCATCAGGCGTAAAGAAATGATTTTATTCTGCAATCACATTCTCCTCCTCTTCTGATTCCAAACCAAGTACAACATTCTGTTGTAGAGGTGTCTGCACTTGTTGCTGCGCTGATTGATCTTGGGCTCGCTGCTCTCTTTGTTTGATCCTATATTGGGGCTGCTGCTGGCCACGGAAGTTAGGATTTCTGACTTGTGGTTCAGACTTGTCAAGTTTCATCCTATCAAGCATCTATTCCACCTTTCGAAGCACTTGATCTAACAAGGAAGATTCTCTTTTATTGTGACTTTCTTTTCAGCTCTTTCTCTAGCTCTCTTGGCAAGCAGATTTGCTTCAACGCTAACCACAATCTTTTGCATGTCTTCCAAAGTAGCCAGATCTCTCTCTCTTAATTGATAAGCCATATTTGTATCAAAACCATCCGGAAACTTGATCAAGGCTAGCCCCATGGGGGGATTTATATGATCTAGGATGGCATTGTAAACTGAGTTGAATCTAATACAGTAATCTTGAACAGACTCACCAGCATTTCACTTGATTTGCTCATATTCGGAAAGGATCTGAAGGGGATTTTTCTTCATCGCCCATCGGTCTAAGAATTGTCTCTGTAGATTGGCCAATGTAGTGATTCTTGCGGCCAACAAGGCCCTGAACCATTTTCCTACTTCACCACCAAATTTTTGTACAAAGAGTCTCATGGTTACATTTTCTGCATCAATCTCATGGAGATCGAAGAAATCCATCTTTCTGTCCACATGTTGCTGAGCAGTAACACTAAGAGGAGTGCCATCAAACAAAGCAATTTTGCTTTGATAATCGGCGGGCATATCATCCAAATTTTGAGGCAGTGCAAGAGGTGCAAAACAAGCAGCCATTGCTCTTGGTGGATTTACAATCGGTCTTGGGGAGGTTGGGGAGTGGGTGGAGCTGATGTATGGGGGGCATGAGGAGGTGTATGCAGAGGGAAAGAAATCTTGGATATTTTAGGAGTAGAAGGAGTAGATGGAGGCGATACTACTGCAGATTTTTTATCAGAAACAACCCAATGGACAAAGGCACTGCCTTCTTTCCCAGAGATCTGTAGTTCTTGGCACCTCCAAGGAGCTACCATCCCCATTGGAGCCAATGTTAGTGTCGGTATCTTCATCCCTACGTCAGAGATCAAATCCTCTTGTTGCATTTCATATTAGGTGTCCTGCCCAGTCATTTGCATTCCATTAGGTGCATAGATCATCTCTGGCAGTAGTGGCATTCCTACAGTTTCCCTCATGTTATCTACCTGCTTGCTCATGTTTGTTCATTAAAAAAAAGCATATACAGTGTTCTTCTTATCTTAAGATTGCAAAGGTTGTCTTTAGGGTTTCATTGTCAATTAGGTCTAGGGTTTCATTAGGGTTTCATCAAAAAATGTTTCAAAGTGTCCAATAATTACCAGCAGGCCATGAGGAGGTTTCAATATCAATAAATTTCATCTCCAAGTGTTCAAAAATGTGTTTTTCCTCAAAACTCTGTTTTGAGGAAAAAACAGATTATTTTGCTTTTATTGTACAAAAATCATGAAATTTTGTTTTCTTCATTTTGTATCACTCCATCTGCACCCTGGTTTCTTTCCCTAGCCCCAGAAGCTCCAACACCTGCAAAATAAGCAAAGCTTAGGTCATTTAGTCATCACAAAACTCAAATGAAGTGAAAAAGTCCAAAAAAACAAAGTTTGAAAATAAAGCTATTTGAAAAACATTATGAAAGTGGGTTTGGAAAAATTAAAATTTAAAAGCTCCATGTATAAATAATTTCTCCAAATGTTTAAAGCTCATTTGCACTCCAAGAGCAAAGAGAAGCAAGGCAAAGTGATTTTGGTGAGCAGGTGACAAGTTTGGGTGAAAATCGCTCCAAGTTGCTCAGCGTGGCGCACTAGGCAGGAGGCACGACGCACTGGGCCTCAGACTCCTGTGTTATTTTGCAAGGGTGCGGCGCATACGTTGGGCACGGCGCATTATGCTGGATGCACTACGCACACAGCTAGAGAGCCCAAAAACTGCTCAAAATCGCTCCCATCACCCCAAATCGCATGAATTGGTCTTGATACAAGTAGGTAGATCCTCCATCTCTGTTTTTATCCAAGTTTGTTGTATATGTCAGGATGGTTGATGAATGGTGAATGTTTAAAGGAAAACAAACCCTATCTCTCAAAATTTTCAAAGGAAATTGTTGCTAGGGTTTTGATTGACTGTTTTGCCACCAAGTTCACTCCCTTATCCCATTTTTCCATTGATTTCATTATTCCCTAAGTTCCCCTACCCCCTAAATTCACTAATCCCCTATCCAAATTTCCCTTTACCAAAATCCCAATTGTAAATTCCCAAACCCTAATCCTATACAAAAACTCCCACACTACATTCTAATTCCTTGTTCTCTTAAATAACCCTACCCCAACAGTCCTTAATTCCCTATTTCCCTAAATTATCCCTCTACAGTCCCTCATTTCACTGTTTTCCCTTGGTGGTAGAGGTCAAACACATCACCAAAAACAGTTCAAGATAGTTTGACATATCAGCACCTACTTTTCAAGGCAGTTTATTTACTAGCAGACATGGCATCTGATCCTTCATATGATTATGAAGAAGAGACCGAAAGCGACTCACCCACAGAGGGACATGCACCCAGGAGGCCTCATAGAGGTGGCAAACATATCAGAGAAGAACCAACCACTCTTGCTGAGTTACAGGCCTGCCCTTTTGCCATCTCTTATTTCCAACATCAGTCATGTTATCAATTTTTTGAAAAGGTTGCTAATATTCAGTTTCATCGTGAGTTGGCCCGCTTGTTTGTACTGCATTTACATGGTGATCAAGCCACTCTAGTTGGTGTCACTTTCACATTAACACTAGAATCCATTTCATTAGCAACCGGCATACCTAACATTGGAGAGCCATGGAACAAGAGTCAGAAAATTGACCGGCAGCATTATGAACTGTACATCAAGCCTAGATTTTTGAGACAGCTCAAGAGAGTGTTTCCTTTTCGGTACCTCAAAGATGAATATGCTCCTTTAATGAAACTCATCATGAAGTATTTCAGCTGTGAGGGCCGGTTATCCCACTTATATGCTTATCATATTAGGCTACTAATGCATTTTACCCGGGTACGAATGATGAACATCCCTTACTTCATGTGCCAAAATATACAGAAGATGACCACCCTTGCACAGTACAGACTCCTCAGCAGCAGTTCAACAGTATTTATCATTTTGCTCTCATCAAAATTGTGGTCATTCATCAGCTTGGTTTACATGGCATCACTTGGGATGACTTCATCTCTCGTGAGTTTTTCAGAGCTTCACAAGGACCTTCAGAGGCTGGGAATGAGACAGGTGAACCTTCCTATCAACATGAGGGCCATGAGATACAGACCGCTAGTGTGCCAGTGTTCATTACCTATCAGAAGTGCACTAGACGGTTATTTGCAGCAGCAAAGCGAGTGTGATCTCCACCTGGGGTGGAAGGGGCCTCGCTTCCATCATCAGCACAGCAGGTTTAGGACCGAGGCAAGAGGCCACTATAGGAGGAAGGACCATCAGGTGAGCGGGAAACTGATTTCATCCTCATTGAGGGTGATGATACCGATATGGGCCCGTAAAGCACAAATCTTAGAGAAATCATTAAGGAGGAGTAGGCGGATATTAATGCCTTGTCAACCAACTTGGATCGAGCTCAATGGACTATACAATACCTGGAGTAGAGGAATAAGTAGCTTGAGGACGAGCAGATGATTGTGGAGTTGCAAAACATTCAGGAGAATCACCAAGCTGCCCAAAGGAGGAGGGTGGAGTTCACTTCATTGGAGCAAGAGATCAATGCCGATAGAGAGTCATGGCTTGAAAGAGTTAATATCCACTTGGAAAGGAAGCTGGAGAAGGCCATCAATGAAAAGAATATTCTTAGAAACCTGTCATATCATTACTTTTCATGGAACTTGGTGTGCCAAGCGAGAATCAGGAGTTTGAAAGCAAAGTTGAAGAGAGCATCAAGGAGGCAAAACGTGGATGAAGGACTTTAGATATTGGCTAAGGCTTCCTTGGCCCAACATCATGCTTGATAGAGAAGAATCAGCCCAAATTTCAAGAAATTTGAAGCAATTTTTGCATTTTGGAAATTTTTGGCACAAAAAACAGGTTTTTCTGCCCTATGCACCGCGCCACGTGGCACTCGCTTTTGCTAGGGGCCTCCAAATCACAAAAACTCAGCATTTTTGTATTTTTCATGAATAATTATGCTTTCCTACCTATGGCCAATAAATTTGGGCAGGTTTTGAGCCCTCTAAAAGGTCAAAAACACTCAAAAAATGACCTCACTGCCCCTATTTTGACGCACAGAAATCAGTGTTGGGAGAATGGACTTTTGGAGGGGTAAATGGAGGCCAAATTGAAAATTTCCACTTGCGTGGGAAAGTAGACAGGAAGACCTTTCCATAAAGCACACCTAGAGCTCATTTGGACATCGGGAAGGACTCCAAAAGTGGGTCCAAACAGGCACGACACATAGAGAATCTGGCGTGGCACATAGAGGAAAAATTGCCAGTTTGACCAAGTTTTGCTCTGTTTTTCGCCCAGCTTTGCCTAGTTTGACTTCTTTACTTTCCTAATGACAAATTTGTGATGTAATTTGATGTATATTGATGGATCATGATGTAAATATGTTATATTTTCACTTGTAGAGGTAGATTCATCAGTTTAAAGGTTGTTTGAAACTAAATGAATCAGTTCCCTTGTTTCTAGAGGCATGCTGTCATGTTGCCTAGTTTCTAGTTCTCAGTTTAGAATCAGTTGGATCAGCTCCTAAACATGTGAGCTAGACCACTAGAGGCAAGGATGAGCTATGTTTGTATATATTATGTTGTTTTTCAGTCATTACCATGGTTGGACTCTTGAGAAAGAAAAGAACTTCATTGTACACTCATATTTTGATTTTGGCTAAGGAATTGAGACTAGGATTTGTAGCACTCTTTGGGATTCATGTGGCAATTTGTCTTGGTACAGTGCTTCTATTTGTAATTGTGAATTTTTTTATGTGATTGTATGCCATTATCTATCTTATTTTCTTTTGAACTAAACAAACAAGAGTGTAAGTAGAATCCATTGAAAGTGCAGTGCTCTACTTGAAGTTTGCTTTAGTTATTTGATGTTTTCAGCTGTTTGGGGAGGATCCATGATTGCTCCTACCTTGTTCAACACCTCACCTGTCTATTCCTTCCATCTCATTTAGATTTAAGTGCCAAAACGATTGCCTACCTTGCCCATTGAGATCTCTGCAGGACTGATCCTCAATCCCCGCACCCAAAATCTATCTTTCCCTCTGAGCCAACAAAATCATCTTTTATTAAATCAAACTCTCTTGCACATATACCTAGCCTAAGATCAGAAGATATTTCAGTCATCTCTGTTAACACCTAAATCTGCCTCAGGCTGAAGGAAGGCAAAAATTAGGGTAACCACAAACCACGCTCAGTCTGGTAGCTAGCCCTACCAGAGCAGGAGAGGGCTCTCTCCGAGTCATGCTCAGTGAATAGATGATCGAAAATGGTCTGAGATGACTTACAATGCAATATTTACCTTAGGCTAGTAAGTGAATAGGAATTTGGGAAACAATTTTCATGAATGACCGAGCTTCTGGGATGTTATGGGATCGGCGCTCAGCAAAGAACAGAGAATTTAATACAAAGGCACAGATTATTCCGTGAGGCAAGGTAGGCAGAAAATTTAAAAATTTAGTTTGAGGTACCACGACATGAATAGATTGCTGAAGAAAGTGAAAAGGGCATAGTGACATGAATCCTTTTCAATAGAAGAATAACATTGAACATGAAATTTTCCCACAGGCAGAGCAATAAAATTGAATTCTACCTAATCTCACTCAGAAAATTTCACTGTAAATGAACATGAATTGAATTATGAAACATAACGAAATACATATGAAAATAGAAGAGACACATTTGCTACACTCACAACCACAAGAATCTCATGAAACAGAGCCGTTGCATTAATTCTCTGTCAAAAATACACAGTGAAGAAACAAAGTTTCTTTCCCACAGTCTCCCAGAAGTTACAAGCCAACCAACCCTTTGCAAATAACTTGCATACAATATATAGAATGTGTGAGGAAGAGATAGAACACACAAGGGTTGGGAAGTTACTCGAATCATTACAAAATGGAGATGGAGAGCCAACCATCAGCTACAGGTGCAGCGCTGCAAACATGACATTTGGCATTGGGTGACCGTTTGCCTTCCTTCGCCACTTGGATAGAAGCCAATCTGGAGAAAAGAATCTTTATATTCCACCTTTGGTGCCAAAAAATAGAAGTGTAGATGACCGGGCCCACTTGGAGAAGTCGCAAACCGAAATTTCGCGAAACGGAAGAAAATTGGCAATTTTCCCTCTGTGCGCCGCGCCATTTTCACTGTGCGTCACACCGTTTTGGGGCACTTTCAAGCGTCCAAAATGTGCCCAAGTGGGCTTGTTGGAAAGCCTGTCCTATCTACTTTATAACCCCACTAGAATGTTCAAATTTGGTGCTCATTTGCCCCTCCAAATCTTCATTCTCCTAAGACTGCTTTCTGTGTGTAAAAAAAGTGGCAGAGAGGCCATTTTTGGGTGTTTTTTGACCTTTAGGAGACCCAGAACTTGCCCAAATCTCTTGCCCAGACACCAGTAGTCGTAATTTTCAATGATGAATCTAGATATGCAAGCCGTTTCTCCATTGGAGCCCTAGAATTTTAGCGTTGTGCTAGTGGCGCGGCGCACAGGGAGAAAATCCCTGTTTTTTGCCCAAAACATTTCCCTGTGACCAAAATTTGCCCAAATTTTGTGAAATTTGGGCTGGAAGTTCTCTATGGGGTGCCATGCTAAGCCAAGGAAGCCTCAACCAAGATTCTAAGCCTATCTTGCTCTTTTGCCCATTTTTCCCTTCTTGTTGCTTTCCTCAATTTTGCTTTTAAACTCCTTATTCGGGCCTGTGCACTCATGTTTTGCACCCTATAACGGAAAGCCATATGTCTCAATAGAGCAAGGTCCTGGTTAGATTTTTCCAACAGCCTCTCCAACTGCATGTTCCTGATCTCGAGATAGGCCTCCCGATCTTCATTGATCGCCTGTTCCAGTGATATGGGCTGAACTCTTCTCCTTTGAGAAGCTTGGCGATGCTCACGAATGTTTTGAAGCTCCATAATCATTTGCTGGTCCTCCAGCTGCTTGTTTCTCTGCTGCAGGTAGTTCGGTTTCCATTTGGCCCTCTCCAAGTCAAGGGACAAGGAGTCAATCACTGACTGCTGCTCCTGGATGATCTCTGTGAGCTCCTCATTTGCTGGTTCAGCATCTGTCTCATCAACCTGGAGGAGAACAAACTCGATCTCTCGCTCAGCTGATGGTCCTTCCTCATGCACTAGCTCCTTACCCTTATCGTGCTCCTGTGGTGCTAATGTCGGAAGCGAGGCGCCTTCCAACCCGGGTGGAGATAACACTCGCTTTGCTGCTGCAAATAAGGGTCTACTGCCTTTCTGATAGGTGATGTATACTGGCATATTGGCGGTCTCATGTCGCTCATACTAATGAGATGGGTCCCCTACCTCATGCTCTGCCTCTGAAACTACCTATGGAGTGCTGAAAAAGTCACGGGAGATGAAGTCCTCCCAAGCAATACCTTGCAATCCCAACTGATGGACTACCAAAATCTAGATAAGGGCAAAGTGATACACACTGTTGAGTTGCTGTCGAGGGGTCTTGTGCTGCATGAAGTTCCTCATCCTCTCTATGTTCCCATAGATGAAAAATGGGAGGTTCATCATCCGCACCCTGGTAAAGTGCATGAGCAACCTGATGTGATAGGCATAGAGGCGAGAAAACCTCCCCTCGCAACTGAAGTACTTCATGATCAATTTCATGAGCGGGGCATACTCATCTTTCAGAAATCTGAATAGAAAAACTCTCGTGAGTTGGCTCAAAAAACTGTCTTTGATGTAAGGCTCATAATGATGCCTCTCCACCTTTTTCTTTTTGTGACACTTCTCTCCAATGTTGGGTATGCCTGTCGCCACTGATATGGTCTCGGGTGTCAATGTGAAAGTGACCCCAGCCAAGATAGACTGTCCTCCATGTAGGTGAAGTGCAAAAACTCGGGCCAACTCACGATGAACTCTGACATTTGCCACCCTCTGATAAAATTTGGAACATGCTAAGTGCTGGAAGCAAGACATAGCAAGAGGGCTTGCCTGCAACTCGGTGAGGGTGTTTGGCTCGTCTCTAAGATGTCTGCAACTCTGGTGATGTCTCCTTTAGGCCCTTTCTCCTGAAGCTGTGTCACTGTGGGTCTCTCCTCATACTCTGATGAAACTTCTGATGCCATTTATGTTGTTTGTACCCTGAATTTTATGTTGCCCTTGAATTCCAATGAAGTTGGTAGTTGCCCTGAAAATCTGCCACCAAGGGGACAATAAAACGGGGAGTATTAGGAGGGGAATGATGAAATAGGGATAGTGGTTTAAAGGGAGAGATTTAACATGGATTTGGGAGTAGTTTGGGTATAGGGTTGATGGGGTAGGTTTTGAACATATTGGTAGCTTTGTCACTGTAGCATAAACCCTAGGATCAATGATTTCTTTGTTCCCCTTTTGTTTGCTTTACAAAGATTTTTTGCGTTTGATTCCTACCCCTACAATCATGCTATCCCTTTCAATTTTGGTGCAAGGATGGATGTTGGTGGCCTAACCTTCAAAATTGGTGAGCATCCACAAGTTTTTAGGCAGATGGGGTAGTTTCTGGGCCTTGTATTGTTGTGCGCCACGCGCTCTGCCTAGTGCGCCGCGCCAGTGTTATGCTTACACAGTGGACGGGCCCTGTGTGTGCCACGCACCATGAGTGCACCGCGCTCTTTAGTGTGTGTGCCACGCACTATGAAAACACCCGAATTTCTTCCTAATTGTTTTGACTCTTTAACCCTTTGCTCATGCACCCTCTTCCACGACTTGGCTTGCACAGTGAGCTGATTTCGTGGTGACTTTGAGTTAGCCAACTAGTGGACGAATAGGGAGAGGGTTTGGTAGTGACTTAGGGTAGGGGTTTAGTAAAAATAACAAGGGAGGATGGGGAAAAATGATAAGTGAGGGGAATAGGTGAGTGGAGTGAAACTTTGGCAATATCAACACAAATTTATAACCCAGCCTTCATTTTCTTGTTGATTTTCTCATGGGTGACATTATGTATTTTAGGTGACCTTCAAACCTCTTCACAAACACCATATCTTTCACAAAACTTGATGAGCAGGCGATGTCATAAGGCTTACCTCTCAATTTGATAGCCTTCCCTGAAGTTTGAAGTGGTTTGGCAACGTTTCTTGGCCGCTGGACTGTGTGCACCGCGCGCAATTCCTAGTGCGTCGCACGCCTTGTATGCACCACGCCCATGTATTATTTCAACGTCGGGTTGGCTGCGTGTGTGTCACGCCTGGTGAGTGCGCCGCACCCCTAGTTATATGCGCCGCGCGCTCCCAAAACCTGCCTCCAATCACTCAAACTCTCCAATCTCACCCTCACACCTTTGAAATGCCTTCTCCAAGTCTTGCAAGAGCACGATGCTTTTGATTTGGGTCAAAACATGTATTTATAGGCTTGGAGGAGATGGGTTTGATTTTTTTCTCTTTGAAAACCCCTTTTATAATGTTGATTTTTGCACTTTTTCATTGATCCTTAGACACACTGATTTTCACTTTCCCTGTGACATTTTGGCTCAAATGATGAAATTTTTGGCACCTCTTTGCAGGGACTGTATGACAGAGCATTGGGCCATGTAAATCATAACTGCATTTGAAAAGTCAACTGGTGATTTTTTGAAATTTTTTTGTCATAATTGACCTTTTCTTCAAAACGGAGTTTTGAAGAAGAGTCGGTGTCTCTTCAGGTGATGATGAAGCTTTCTCAACCATAGCTGTGTAAGGCCTCCCTCTGGCCTGCATGGCTTGTTTTGGACATGTTTTCAACAACCAAAATGATGAATTCCTAGACCCAAACATAAATAATTACTTTGTCCTATAAAGGACCAAACCTGGACTGTCATGAGCTTCGGTGATTATGGACAAAGACCTGAGCCAGCAGGGGCTAGACGTGAGGGAAAATGATTAGCATGACTTTCTCCATCAGATCATGGCATGCCCCTAGCGAAATGCAGCTGAGTGAATGGAGCGGGAAACCTAAAATTGAAATGCACAAATAGTTTTGATCTCTGACAGAGGGCTGACTAGACTGACCCTAACATTGGCTCCAATGGGGGATGGTAGCTCCTTGGAGGTGCCAAGAACAGCAGATCTCTGGAGGAGCTAGACAGTGCCTTTTTTCCATTGGGCTATGGAGTCATCATTTCGATAAACAGCACAGGACTCTGACTTATTTATGAAACTGAAAGAACCAAGAAATTGGCTCTACTTGACATTGAAATAACTCAAAAACTAACTTTACAGACTGAAACCAAACTGAAATAAAAATGGTATTTACAATGATAGTGGAAGCAGCGTTAATAGATCAGTAGTGATACTGCTTGAGCAGCCGACCATTGATCGGCCCTCCAGGACAATCTTCCCCGTTCATTTCCTTCAGAAGAAAGGCATTCTGACCCCTATATGTTGCAATCTTGAAAGGACCTTTCCAAAGATTTTCGAACTCTTCATGCTTGCCTTTCTCTTCATTCCTTGCATCCCACTTCAGCACCACATCATCCAACTGAAATTTATCTACTTTTGCTTTTCTGTCATAGATTTTCTTTATCTTCTCCTGCAACTTGGATGTGTTCTTGAAAAATTCTTCTCTTGTTTGCTGCAAGTGGATCATTTGATTCAGCCTTCTCTGCATGGGATCTTCTTCACTGCCAGCCTCCTGAAGAATTCTGACCACCAGGGCAGCAAACGAGGAGGGGAATACTGTGTCAACTCCATAAACAAGCCCAAATGGTGACATACCAATAGACTTTTTCTGACTGATCCGATCTGCCCAAAGCGCATGGACCAACCTCTTGTTCCAACTCTTCTTATTTATTTCCAGCAGCTTCTTGATGATGTTGACCAAAGATTTATTCGAATATTCTGCCAATCCATTTCCTTACGGATGATAGGTAGTTGAATGACCCAAAATTATGTGATATTTATGACAAAATTCTACCATCCTTTTCGATTTGAAAGCTGCTGCATTATCAGTGATTAATTTGTTTGGACAACCAAAGCGAGACAAGATGTTATTTTTTAGAAATGAAATGATTACCGTGTCCGTGGCTTGTCTGGTAGGGGCTGCCTTAATCCATTTTGTGAAATAGTCTATCGCTATAAAGATCCATCTATGTTGTCCGGAAGAGGCGGGATGAATTTCCCCAATGAAATCCAACCCCCACTGCTGGAAGGGAGCGCTCACTTCAATAGGCTTAAGTGGCAAAGGTTGTAATTTCTATTTTCCTTCGAAAATCTGACATTTATGATAGTGCTTGACCATCTTATGCACATCAGCAAACAAAGTAGGCCAGTAGTACCCTGCTCTCAAAATTTTGTTCACTGTTGATTTCCAAAAAAGATGACCACCACATTCTCCTCCGTGGAAATCCTCCATGACTTTCTTTGCCTCCTCTTCCACCAGACAATTTAACAAAATGCCACCAGGATCTTTCCAATACAGTGCAGAATTCAAAATACAAAACTTGGCATCCTTCAATTTGAGTGTTCTCGCTTTGTTTCTAGTCATGCCAGGCGGTGGCGATAGATTTTTTAGCACGTATATTATATCTGAATACCATGGGGACAAAGCAAAAATTTCAGATACCTGAAATGACGTTCCTTCCTCATTCTCATCGGACATGGCAGCGATTAGATTTATGTCCAAGGCATGCAAGTTTGATTCAGCCATTAGCTTCACCAACCCCTGTCCTTTGACCAGCTTTGTAGGCTTTATCTCCACATCATATTCCAGCAAGGCTGCAATCCATTTTCCTCTTCTTCCTTCTGGATCGGTCTGCACTAAAACATCTTTTACAGCAGTATTAGGAACATAGGCCAAAATGTGAGAATGTAGGATATATACCCGGAAACCCTTCAATGCCTTCACCAATGCCAATGATTGCTTCTCAATGATGTTTAACTTTAAAGCTGCATCCCTTATAGCCCTACTGAAGAATGCAATGGGTCTTTCATGATCATCTCTCTTCTGCAATAATATCGCTGCCATAGTGTGCTCAGAAGCAAATGAAAACAATACGAAATCTTGAGTGTCGTGTGGGCTGACTAGAACTGGAGCTGAAGAAAGGGCCAATTTGACTAAGTTGAAAGATTTTACAGCCTCCTCTATCCATTTCACTTGGCTGTCCTTCTTAAGCATGTTGGTCATTTCTCTCAAGTGTACTGCAAGATTAGGCACAAAGCGACGCGGAAAATTCATCTTACCATTGAATGATTGTATCTCCTTTTAGTTCCTAGGCAGATCGATTTGCTGAATTGCTTGCACATGTGCTGGGTCTATACGAATGCCATCCTTTGAAATGATGTGCCCAAGTAGTTTTCCTTCCTCCATGGCGAACAAGCTCTTCTTAGGATTAACCGATAGACCATATTTCCTGCATTTTTGAAAGACAATTTTTAGGTGATGCATGTGCTCTTCATCAGATTTGGAAAATACCGTAAAATCATCCAAGTACACCACCAAAAACACATCCTTCTCATTTGCAAACACCAAGTCCATTGCCCGCTGAAATGTGGCACCTGCATTCTTTAAACCGAAGGGCATTTTAGCATAGTGAAAGGTTCCCCATGGAGTGGTGAATGTTGTTTTGTCTCTATCATCTTCATGGACAGAAATTTGGTTATATCCGGAATAACCATCAAGCAGTGACATACGAGATGCCCCCACTACTCGCTGAAGTATATGGTCCATCTTGGGTAGTGGATAGTTGTCCTTCAATGAGACCTTATTTAGATTTTGAAATCAATGCATAGGCAGATCTCACCGGTCTTCTTGCATCCAGGCACTAAGTTAGATATCCAATCTAAAAATCTGATGGGCACAATGATACCTGACTTGTACAACTTATTTACCTCTTTTTCGATAGATGGTAGCAACTTTGGATTTATCCTTCTCAGCTTTTGTCTAAATGGTTTTTGATTAGGCTTGATAGGTATTGTGTGCTGAATAATATTTGTATCATAGGTCTTTAAATCAGAATAATCCCAAGAAAATACATCTGCAAATGAAGCCATGAAACTGATGTATTTGTCCTTGATCTTTGGCGGTAATGCTTTGGACAATTTTACCAACTTTGGATTGGCAGCTGTACCGATGTTGACTTCTTCTACACCCTTCTCTGTCGGCTGCAATGTTGGCTTGTGGGCTACATCATCCTGATCAAAAAGTTCCTCTAGAGGTATCAAGCCTTTAGGAATGATGTTATTCTTCAGCTGCAATACGTCCATTTGATTGATCTGCACTTCATGTGTACCATTCCCTTTGCCTTCATCGTTCTCTACATCAATTGAGGTTTCTTTGAACTTGCTTTTGTTGAGCAGAAAATCCTTAATCTCCTCATCATCTTGAAACACTTGCCAATGTCACTGATTGTCTGGAATGGTTGGACGATGCTTGACATGGATTTCAAATTTATTGCTGGAGTTCATGGGGATCTTCAAGCTGCTCGCTGCCTTGGCAAGAGCATCAACAATACTATTTTGTATATGAGGCACACATGTCAAGGTGTATTCTGAAAATAACTTCAAGATGTCTAAAACCGCATTATGATAGGCCCGCATCCTAGGATGTTTTGCTTGATACCCACCTCTGACCTGTTTTATTACCAAATCGGAGTCGCCATATACCGAAATCCTCTTTGCATTCATCTTTCTAATAATCTTCAGGCCAGCAATCAGAGCTTCATACTCAGCTTCATTATTTGAACATTCAAAGGCCAGCTTATGAGAGAAAACTCTCACGCTGCTAGGCACTTTGTTTGGGGCGGAGAAAGGAATGTGTACCAAATTCCAATTCCAGCGCCATCATTCCCTACTGCTCCATCGAAATCCATGGTCCACAAGCCTTCCTCATCCTCTTGTAAGTGCTGGAAATCTGTTTGTCGTGCCTTGTTTGCTTGCTGTCCATCACTTTCAGCTGATTGCACAACGTTTTCCTTCTTTTCTTGTCTTTCTTTCTTCAAATTTCTCTGAAATTTTCTGTTATTTCTGAAATGTCATTTGCTTCTACTATCTGACTATGTATCTCATTTAAACTATCTAAAAACAAAACAAAAGACTCTAAATCTGTATGTACATAACTAATAGGATGATTTATAGGTTTCTCCTTGCTTGTGATCATATATTTCATTTTTTGTTCCCGATATAACCTCCTCATTTGTCCAAACACTGGGATTGTTGCATAGGAGAAATCTAGCTGTAGTGTCCCTTTCAATTTCACTACCCAAGACCTAGAAAGAAGCATGCCAAACCTTGGAGGAATATCTGCTACCACCACATCCATCAAAACATTTTTCATAGGAAGCTGATCCAAACTCACGACTAAGTCTTTGATGAGTCCTATACACCTTACTCTACTGGAATCGAATGAATAGAGATCATGATATTGCTGGGTGATGTCCAGACCATGCTTATCCATGATAGCCTTGGGCATGAGATTGTGAGAAGCTCCGGAATCGAACATGGCAATATGTAACACAAAATCGTGCAATCGTAAACTGATATAGAAGGGTGGCACATTGCTATCAGGAGACTCACCATTTGTTGTTGGTCCAAAAATCATTTTAGACTGATCATCTTCTACATTTACCATGTCGGACATTGGGTCCAAATTCAATATTTTAGAAATCTGTCCTCTATAACTGTTGTTCTTCATTATTTCAGTCAAGGGGATGGATACCTTTAACTTAGAAATCTCATTCTCTAGGCTAAAAGTGGGAGTTTTTTCTACCTCTTTGACTGGGATCTCTTTCCTTTCCCTTTCTTTTGATGTGGCTGGTTGTTGTGATTGTTCTGGTGATTTTGATTTGCTGCTCTCCGGAACAACCGCCTCCTTTCCTTTTCTTTGTGTAGCTAGTGAATCATTTTTTGTTGTCTCACCCTCCTTCTTCTTCTGAATTGGTTTGGCCAGCACATCTCTGTTTCTAAGAGAATATCGCTACTGTTGTGCAGATAGAGCATTCATATACCCCCTTTGATATTCTTCTGATTCTTCTTCCAACACAGTGTCGTTAGCTAGAATAAAATCAGTGTCTTGGTGTGCAGCTGAATTCATTGCACATTCTTCCTCTTCGGTAATGTAAGTAGACAGCTCATCTGGAGTAAAGAGGTGGTTTTCCTCACCTATTACATTCCCGTCCTCATCTGACTTCGGTCCATGCACAAAATTCTGCTGCAAGGGTGTTTGTACCGGCTGTTGTGTTGTCTACTCTTGAGTTCGTTGATCCCTCTGTCTTATCCTATATTGTGGTTGCTGCTGACCACGAAATTTAGGATTCCTAACTTGTGGCTCTCGCTTGCCAAGTTTTACCCTTTCAAGCATCTGCTCTACCTTTTTTATCAGCTGATCCATTGAAGAAGATTCTTCTTTCATAGTGGTTTTCTTTTCTGCTTTCGCTCTAGCTCTTTTGGACAGCAGATTTGCCTCAACGCTGACCGCAATTTTCTGCATGTCTTCCATTGTAGCCAGTTCTCTCTCTCTTAATTGGTACGCCATGTCAGCATCAAAACCATCTAGAAAATTCATCATCGCTAGTCCCACAGGTGGCTTTAGATGATCTGGAATTTCGTTGTAGACTGCATTAAATCTAACACAATAATCTTGGACCGACTCACTAGCATTCCGTTTGATTTGTTCATACTTGGCCAGAATTTGAAGGGGATTCTTTTTCACTTCCCACTAGTTCAAAAATTTTCTTTGTAGCTCAGCCAAGGTAGTGATACTTACAACCATCAAACCTCTGAACCACTTCCTCACATCACCTGCAAATGTTTGTACAAAGATCCTCATTGCCACATTCTCCGCATCGATCTCATGAAGTTCGTAGAAGTCTGCCATCTTGTCTACATACTGCTGAGCAGTAATGCTGTTAGGAGTGCCATCAAAAAATGGGATTTTTCTTTTATAATCCATTGGCATGTCATCTAGAACTTGGGGCAGAATAAGAGGAGCAAAACGGGTAGCCATCATTCTTGGTGGATTTGGCCTTGGAGGTGTTGGAGGAGTGTGCACAGTTTGCAAGGGGCTTGCAATTGGGGTTTGGGGCTATGTTGAATGTAATTATCAATTAATCTATTAGCTCTTTCTGTTTCAAGGTCCACGAGAAATTACAGATTGGGGACAGTATAATCAACAACCATTTCGGATTTAGACTCAAATAGTGATATATCAAATCGTTCATCAAACTCAAGCTCTTCAAGATACTCAAAAAAGTCGGGACATGAATGGGATTTGAACACGGGAGTTATGGTGCTCTCTTGACGGAGGAGTCTTGGGATCAAATTGGGGTTTTCATAAATATGAGGAGGATCTGGGTCTAGATTGGCTCTGGTATATCACCTCGAAGCTAGCGTACTATTGAGAAAAATCACAGGACACGACCAACTTACTCAACCTTTACAATCCTAAGCTCATCGTCTGGAAGCCTAGAATTATTATGAAACAAGGGGATTTGATTTCAACTTAGATTCCCAGTGGAGTCGCCACTATGTTAGCACCTAAATCTGCCTCAGGCTGAAGGAAGACAAAAATTAGGGTAACCATAAACCACGCTCAGTCTGGTAGCTACCCGTACTAGAACAGGAGAGGGCTCTCTCCGAGTCACGCTCAGTGAATAGATGATCGAAAATGGTCTGAGATGACTTACAATGCAATATTTACCTTAGGCTAGTAAGTGAATAGGAATTCGGGAAACAATTTTCATGAATGACCGAGCTTCTGGGATGTTATGGGACCTGTGCTCAGCAAAGAACAGAGAATTTAATACAAAGGCACAGATTATTCCGTGAGGAAAGGTAGGTGGAAAATGTAACAATTTAGTTTGAGGTACCACGACATGAATAGATTGCTGAAGAAAGTGAAAAGGGCATAGTGACATGAATCCTTTTCAACAGAAGAATAACACTAAACATGAAATTTTCCCACAGGCAAAGCAACAAAATTGAATTCTACCTAATCTCACTCAGAAAATTTCACTGTAAATGAACATGAATTGAATTATGAAACATAAAGAAATACATATGAAAACAGAAGAGACACATTTGCTACACTCACAACCACAAGAATCTCATGAAACAGAGCCACTGCCTTTCATTAATTCTCTGTAAAAAATACACAGTGAAGAAACAAAGTTTCTTTCCCACAGTCTCCCAGAAGTTACAAGCCAACCAACCCTTTGCAAATAACTTGCATACAATATATAGAATGTGTGAGGAAGAGATAGAATGCCCAGGGGTTGGGAAGTTACTCGAATCATTACAAAATGGAGATGGAGAGCCAACCATCAGCTACAAGTGCAGCGCTGCAAACATGACATTTGGCATTGGGTGACCGTTTGCCTTCCTTCGCCACTTGGATAGAAGCCAATCTAGATAAAAGACTCTTTAAATGCTACCTTTGGTGCCAAAAAACCGAAGTGTAGATGACCGGGCCCACTTGGAGAAGTCGTGAACCGAAATTTCGCGAAACGGAAGAAAATTGGCAATTTTTCCTCTGTGCGCCGCGCCATTTTCTCTGTGTGTCATGCTACTTTGGGGCCTGTTTTGGGGCACTTTAAGGTGTCCAAAATGTGCCTAAGTGAGCTTGTTGGAAAATCTATCCTGTCTATTTTCTAACCCCACTGGAATTTTCAAATTTGGTGCTCATTTGCCCCTCCAAATCTTCATTCTCCCAAGACTGCTTTCTGTGTGTCAAAAAAGTGGCAGAGAGGCCATTTTTGGGTGTTTTTTGACCTTTAGGAGACCCAGACCTTGCCCAAATCTCTTGCCTGGACACTAGTAGTCATAATTTTCGATGCTGAATCCAAATATGCAAGCCGTTTCTCCATTGGAGCCCTAGAATTTTAGCGTCGCGCCAGTGGCGCGGCGCACAGGGAGAAAATCCCTGTTTTTTGCCCAAAAAATTTCCCTGTGACCAAAATTTGCCCAAATTTTTTGAAATTTGGGCTGGAAGTTCTCTATGGGGTGCCATGCTGAGCCAAGGAAGCCTTAGCCAAGATTCTAAGCCTATCTTTCTCTTTTTCCCGTTTTGCCCTTCTTGTTGCTTTCCTCAATTTTGCTTTTAAACTCCTTATCCGGGCCTGTGCACTCATGTTTCGCACCCTGTAACGGAAAGCCATATGTCTCAATAGAGAAAGGTCCTGGTTGGCTTTGTCCAGCAGCCTCTCCAATTGCATGTTCCTGATCTTGAGATAGGCCTCCTGATCTTCATTGATCGCCTGTTCCAGTGATGTGGGCTGAACTCTTCTCCTTTGAGCAGCTTGGCAATGCTCATGAATGTTTTGAAGCTCCACAATCGTCTACTAGTCCTCCAACTGCTTGTTTCTCTGCTCCAGGTAGTTCATGTTCCATTTGGCCCTCTCCAAGTCAAGGGACAAGGAGTCAATCACTGACTGCTACTCCTGGATGATCTCTGTGAGCTCCTCATTTGTTGGTTCAGCATCTGTCTCATCATCCTGGAGGAGAAAAAACTCGATCTCTCGCTCACCTGATGGTCCTTCCTCCTGCACTGGCTCCTTACCCTTACCCTGCTCCTGTGGTGCTGATGTTGGAAGCGAGGCCCCTTCCACCCCGGGTGGAGATAACACTCGCTTTGCTGTTGCAAATAAGGGTCTACTGCCTTTCTAATAGGTGATGTATACTGGCATAGTGGTAGTCTCATGTCGCTCATACTGATGAGATGGGCCCCCTACCTCATGCTCTGCCTCTGAAACTACCTGTGGAGTGCTGAAAAAGTCATGGGAGATGAAGTCCTCCCAAGCAATACCCTGCAATCCCAACTGATGGTCTACCAAAATCCGGATAAGGGCAAAGTGATACACACTGTTGAGCTGCTGTCGAGGGGTCTTGTGCTGCATGAAGTTCCTCATCCTCTCTATGTTCCCGCAGATGAAAAATGGGAGGTTCATCATCCGCACCCTAGTAAAGTGCATGAGCAACCTGATGTGATAGGCATAGAGGTGAGAAAACCTCCCCTCGCAACTGAAGTACTTCATGATCAATTTCATGAGTGGGGCATACTCATCTTTCAGAAATCTAAACGGAAAAACTCTCGTGAGTTGGCTCAAATAGTTGTCTTTGATGTAAGGCTCATAATGATGCCTCTCCACCTTTTTCTTTTTGTGCCACTGCTCTCCAATGTTGGGTATGCCTGTCGCCACTGATATTGTCTCGGGTGTCAATGTGAAAGTGACCCCAGCCAAGATAGATTGTCCTCCATGTAGGTGAAGTGCAAAAAGTCAAGCCAACTCATGATGAACTCTGACATTTGCCACCCTCCAATAAAATTTGAAACATGCTAAGTACTGGAAGCAAGACATAGCAAGAGGGCTTGCCTGCAACTCGGTGAGCATGTTTGGCTCGTCTCTAAGATGTCTGCCACTCCGGTGATGTCTCCGTTGGGCCCTTTCTCCCGAAGCTGTGTCACTGTGGGTCTCCTCCTCATACTCTGATGAAACTTCTGATGCCATTTCTGTTGTTTGTACCCTGAATTTTATGTTGCCCTTGAATTCCAATGAAGCTGGCAGTTGCCCTGAAAATCTGCCACCAAGGGGACAATAAAACAGGGAGTATAAGGGGGGGAATGATGAAATAGGGATAGGGATTTAAAGGGACAGATTTAACATGGATATGGGAGTATTTTGGGTATAGGGTTGATGGGGTAGGTTTTGAACATATTGGCAGCTTTGTCACTGTAGCATAAACCCTAGGATCAATGATTTCTTTGTTCCCCTTTTGTTTGCTTTACAAAGATTTTTTGCGTTTGATTCCTACCCCTACAATCATGCTATCCCTTTCAATTTTGGTGCAAGGATGGATGTTGGTGGCCTACCCTTCAAAATTGGTGAGCATCCACATGTTTTTAGGCAGATGGGATAGTTTCTGGGCCTTGTATTTATGTGCACCGCGCGCTCTGCCCAGTGCACTGCGCGCTAGGTATGCGCCACACCAGTGTTATGTTTACACAGTGGGTGGGCCCTGTGTGCACCGCGCACCATGAGTGCACCTCGCTCTTTAGTGTGTGCGTTGTGCACTATGAAAACACCTGAATTTCTTCCTAATTGTTTTGACTCTTTAACCCTTTGCTCATGCACCCTCTTCCATGGCTTGGCTTGCATAGTGAGCTGATTTCATGGTGACTTTGAGTTAACCAACTAGTGGAGGAATAGGGAGAAGGTTTGGTAGTGACTTAGGGTAGGGTTTTAGGAAAAAAAGCAAGGGAGGATGGGGAAAAATGATAGGTGAGTGGAGTGAAACTTTGGCAATATCAACACAAATTTATAACCCAGCCTTCGTTTTCTTGTTGATTTTCTCATGGGTGACATTATGTATTTTGGGTGACCTTCAAACCTCTTCACAAACACCATATCCTTCACAAAACTTGATGAGTAGGCGATGTCATAAGGCTTACCTCTCAATTTGATAGCCTTCCCCGAAGTTTGAAGTGGTTTGGCACCATTTCTTGGCTGTTGGACTGTGTGCGCCGCGCGCAATTCCCAGTGAGTCGCGCGCCTTGTATGGACCACACCCGTGTATTCTTTCAACTGCGGGCTGGCTACGTGTGTGTCTCGCCCGGTGAGTGCGCCGCGCCCCTGGTTATATGCGCCGCACACTCCCAAAACCTGCTTCCAATCACTCAAACTCCCCAATCTCACCTTCACACCTTTGAAATGCCTTCTCCAAGTCTTTCAAGAGCACAATGCTTTTGATTTGGGTCAAAACATGTATTTATAGGCTTGAAGGAGATGGGTTTGATTTTTGTCTCTTTGAAAACCCCTTTTCTAATGTTGATTTTTACACTTTTTCATTGATCTTTAGACACACTGATTTTCACTTTCCCTGTGACATTTTGGCTCAAATGATGAAATTTTCGACACATCTTTGCAAGGACTGTCTGATAGAGCATTGGGCCATGTAAATCATAACTGCATCTGAAAAATCAACAGGTGATTTTTTGAAAAAAAATTGTCATAATTGACCTTGTTTGACTTTTCTTCAAAACAGAGTTTTGAAGAAGAGTCGATGTCTCTCCAGGTGATGATGAAGCTTTCTGAACCATAGCTGTGCAAGGCCTCCCTCTGGCCTGCATGGCTTGTTCTGGACATGTTTTCAAAGACAAAATTGATGAATTCCTAGACCCAAACATAAACAATCACTTTGTCCTGTAAAGGACCAGACGTGGACTGTCATGAGCTTTGGTGATTATGGACAAAGACCTGAGCTAGCAGGGGCCAAACATGAGGGAAAATGATTAGCATGACTTTCTCCGTCAGATCATGGCATGTCCCTAGTGAAATGCAGCTGAGTGAATGAAGCGGGACACCTAAAATTGAAATGCACAAAGAGTTTTGATCTCTGACGAAGGGCTGACCAGACCGACCCTAACAATCTCAAGCCCTCGTCGATCATTATTTGCTGAGATTGACCCAGAGAGAGCCCTCTCCTGACCTGGTAGGGCTAGCTACCAGGCTGAGCATGGTTTGATGTTGGCCCTAGATCCTACCTTTTCAGCCTGAGGTAAATCTAGGCACTAACACATTCCTTCTCTAAATTTTTAATTACAGAGTTGAAACAAATGTATGACCTTAGGCCTAGACCTGGCCTGGAAGACTTCCTAAGGAAACTCTAGTAATTAAACCTCCTACCAAAACTGCTCAAACTCAAACAACTTTTATTTGAACATTACAACAGTCAATTGATACTCCTCAAAATGAAAAAAATACTTTGACTACATTTAATGTTGAAAAAGAGTTAGAAAGAGTTAAAATCTCAATTCCTCTTTCAAAACTTTCTAAAAACCATGGGTACAAAAATCGGGTCTCCAAATGGATACAAAATACCTCGGTTGATGTTGAAGGTGATATCATTAGTCTGCAAGATGAAAACCCAACTGTTCTTTTTGGCCCTAGCTCAGATATGATAGATGAAATAGTGCCTTCTTTCTATGTATCTCTTAAGACAAATGATTCCATGTTGTATAATTGTATGCTTGATTCTGGAGCATCACTTAACCTCATGCCAAAAACCATCATGGACCATAAGAAACTTGACATAGCTAGATCCTATCATGACTTGTACACCTTTGATTCTAAAGAGGTGCCTTGCTTAGGATTGATTAAGGATTTAGTAGTCATCCTTGCCCAAATCCCAGTGAAAAGTGTAGTACTTGGTATAGTTGTCACAGATATCCATCCCAAATTTAGAATGCTCCTTTCTAGGTCTTGTTGTGCCAAATTAGGGGGGAATCTTTAGATGGATATGTCTTATGCTACTATTCCAGTTTATGGGGGAGGACAACTAAGATTAGATAGAGAGGTGAGATTTGTGCACACTGTTTGCAAAACAAACCAGCCTAGGAACCATCCCATTTATGGAATTGACCAAGATTTTGGTTACTTTCAACTCTCTTCAAACCAAGTGCATGGAACTCAAGTTAAAATTGAAGATGTAATTGAAAGTCTAGCGCCAAATCAAACTGATATATGGAAACTATTCTTTGATGGCTCCTGTAAAAAAAATGGAATAGGAGATGGAGCAGGGAAAATTTTAAGAACCCCCATAAAATTATATGTATAATAAATGGGCGAATCCCCATGATACATAGGAAAAATGGAAGGCGGTTTTATCAATAATATAATATGCATATATAAAAAAAATTGTCGAATCTTTCACCGAAGTATAAAATCTTGTAAGATCTTAGTGAATCCTTCACTGAATAATAAAAATTTGTAAGTCTTAGCGATTCTTTTAATAAGTTATAAAACATTGTGAAGTCTTGGCGAATTTTTGATAAAGTATAAAACCATATTTTTTTTGTTGTGAAAGCTTTGTAGTTCCTTTTTCTATTAATATTTCATGAAAATAAGTATATCTTTAACAAAAATTGCAGGTGGCCTCAACTTGCCTGCAGGAAACCAGGTCTGTTGGCCACCTATCTGCATCGAATGCTGTCCAAAATTTAAAAAGAGTTTTCATTACCATCCAAGCTACATTGGCAACTTTATCTACTATAAAATTCATATTAAAACAATAAATGTTAACCGTCATATTAACCAAATTCTACTTAAAGACCTATTTCATTTATCTCATGAGTCCAACGGGGCTGGTGCTTTCGCACTGGAGCCCGGGATTTCACTTCTCTTCATATCTGGAATGCTCTTTTCAATCTTGTTTAATGTGAGGTTGTTTCAATACATTTGCATTTGGATAGATTGGATCTCCCTTTGCATATCCTTTTAGCTTGGCTCAGTTAGTTTGGAATCCTCTGAATCATATGTTTCCTTATAGGTTGTCATTTCTCAGTCCACAATCCTATAGGCTCTACAATCTCTACCTTAGGTTTTCAATCATGCTGCTATGATCCTCAAGTCCAACCATTGGTCAATACCTTACTGAACTATCATGTCTCTTAGAGGGTTGACTTGATCTCAAGGTAGGATGACCTATGCATCAATTTTTGTGTTTATTTAATTTATTTTTAGGGTATGTGTTATAGACATTTTTGTGCCTTACATCTCTAAGCATGAAATGTCCATAAACCAAGGGCTCCTAAGTACCTAAAATTGTTGTTACAACTCCTAAAGGAACAAGGTCAACAAATTACAGCTTCTCCCAGAAGTTCTCCACCAGAAGCTGCTCAGAATAAGTCAAATCAGGATCATTTCAGCTGCTCCACTAGCCAAGTGCGTTGCATAGCACCTAAGTCCACTAGCTAGGTGTGTTGCAACGCACCTAAATGCACTACCAGGGTGCATTGAGCGGGAAATGACAAATGGCAGTGTCATTCCGCGAGGTGGAGAGACAATGGAAGCTTCCAGAATCTTCTCCAATGACACTTGCCTCACTGAATTCGACCAAGGATGAGTAAGAGGCTTTCAGTCTCCAAGTGGAAGCAAGAACTGACAGAGAGAAGCCACTAATCAAATCATGAGCTGACTCATCCTCCTTGCATACATCTATATATGGATCCCTCATCCCAGAGATCCAGAGGCTGGAATTTTGCACATTGTAAGGAATTGTTGTTGGTTTTGAGATACATATCAGAGAATTGGGTGATCTATTCTTTGTTGGGGTTGAAGAAGGGACTTCTTTGCTGGGAGGTTGATGCTGGGTCAAGAATCATCGGTTGTAACTCCTCCTGGATCTTCTTGTATATCAATAAAACTATTTGAGTTTCTTATCCATGCTTGTGTTTCATTGATGCTTGTTACATTTGTATGGTTAACTTAAATCTGATCCTAAGTTATTTATGAATATAAACCCATGTCTTTGTATAGTTTCCTTCTTCTGTGATCTTACAGGTACTTGGTGAAGCTGGGCAAGTAAGGGAGCAGGTAGCTGGAAGCTGTCAAAGAGGAGAGAGATTGGATCAAAGGACTAGCGCAAGACACAGGTTGGTTCATCCTATTCCTCTTTCTTTATAGTTCATAAAGAAGAATACGAAAGTAGTTTTCTCTATTTGTTTCTAAGGTAGCTGTCACACCTTAGTGGGATAGAGTCATTCTAAATAGACACTTTTCCCGATAACAAAATGGCGACTCCATTGGGGATCGTGTCTAATTAGTTTGTTTGTGTTTCTCTTGTTGTTTGTTTCATAAACTTATAAGTAGCAATCGAACTGCATTTACCATTAACAAATGCAAAGTAGACATCTACTGCTTCAATCCATTCACTAGATCTGTTTATGATTTGAACAGCTGATTCATAGACTAGCTGATTGCCATTGTGATAGCTCTTAGACACCCTTTAGATCTACCTCTGATTGTACATTACTGATTGCTTTTACTCGGCCAAAAACCATAGATTAAACTGCAAACCGTGACCCAGAACCCGGATAGAATTCTCGTTTCTGCCCCAGCGCAGGCTCTGTGAAGAGGTTCTGCATTTCAACGCACTTCCTGAGAGGGCTACCTGCGCTGCAATGCAGTTTCTCTGTGTAACAGGTGCGCTGATCAGCCTAGCCCTGTGCAGCTGAGGTTCTTTGCTTCATTCTTTCAGTTTTGTCTCTGATTTTTGCAGCCTATGATCAGTATATGACTGTTTCAGACCCCTTTTCCTTACTGATATTCTGCCTCAGTTGTACAAAAGAACTGTAGATGTTTTTATGTGTTTGTTGAGTTGTTTACAGTTTTCCATTGCAAAAGTAGAATAGTCGTACTGTCGTCCTTTGATTTAGATCTGTCGCAAGTGTCGACTTTGATCATAGGAGAGTTTATTTGCTGTTGATAGTCGATTATACTTTTACTTTTGCCTTTGGTTTGAATTTGTGACTTTCTAGTGTCGAAACGAGTATTTATTTCAAAATCATAAAGTGTCGTAATCATCTCTACCTTTTGATTTCGAAAAGAAGCTTGTTTGTGTTTGTCACTTGAAAGCAAATTCAGATTTGTACATCAACTTTCTTTTTAGGCATCAATATTAAGAAAGTGAAAAACAAATACATGCATGTGCATTTGCATATTGACAGTCTGTTTGGCTTGATTTAGGAAAGTGCATTTACAGTGTGCTCCTTGCTCTTTGCGAAAAGATTGTGTCTTTCTTTTCCCTTAGTAGCTAGGATTTTCATTGCTGAAAAGAGATAAAAGTTTGTTTATCATCTTTAGATTGCATTTTAGGAATTACATCTACATTTCGTGGTGATCCCAAAAGGAAAACTTCATAAGAAAGATCAACTTAAAATAAATTCAATGAACTTAACAACGCTTTGGAACTTAACGCACAACATGTAGAGGTCTAGGCTAGAGACGTAATCCGGCATCGTAAAACTTGGTAACTATTGTCCTCATTGATGGTTGGGTGATTCCTCCACTTTGAGACGATAAGTGCCAGTACGGACTTGTGCTCCCACGTACCGTCGAGTATATATTGAGAGACCCCTATAGGCTTAAAACCTTTATCCATAGGAAGCCGTGTCGGCCGCCCTACTGATCGCAATGCACCGAACACAGCATTCGGGAAGATTGACTGCCATATCGTAAAAAGTATTCTGCAGTTTTGCGATTGGTTTGGTACTCCCCCTACCTAGACCTCCAGAGCAGTCCCTTTCGTTCCTTTTCAGACTCCTTAACGAAAAAGGTCCATCTAAGCACTTGTCACTTCAGGCTCATTAAAAATCGAAGGAGACTAGAGTCATCTTTTGTTTTTTCTCGACTCTTAAAAACTGAAAAAACAAGTTGTGTCAAAGCGTGTTAAAATTTATTTTAAACGGAATATTCATACCCCTTTCCTACGTTGATCTTGGGTTGAGAAAATGGAGCCTACCAACCAAGGAATTCCCCTTGGTGGAAATCCTAGTCCCTTCTCCTCTTGGGGAGATGTTGGTGCGCCCCATATGGCCACATTGTCGCTTCCAGGACTGACAATTGGTTTGCCTGTATGGCTCTTCTCAACCTCTGTCATTCATAACACCACCATTCCTGAACAATCGAATCAGCAATTAGACGAGTCCAGAGTTGCCCACCAGCCTTCTACTTCCTCTAATTCTTCCTCTCCTCCTTCCTCTTCGCTTGATGGAGCTGGTAAAGCTAAAAGCCAAGTTCCTAAGGAGAAGAAGGAAAAGAAGAAGAAAGAGAAGAAGAAGAAGGAGCCAAAGGCGAATGGGGGAAAACGAGTGTCGTCTAACAAAAATCCACACACTGCACCGACCAGGCCTAAATCGCCATGTGTCATTTGCAAAGGAGACCATTTTCACAGAGATTGTCCTTGCATCCCCCGGATACTAAGGGACTGGTCTCCTCGTTTGCACAACCCGGTGTCGTCAACCTCTGATGATCATGTTGAAAGCACACCGTCAACTAGTGAAAGTGAAGCCCCAGGACAAAAAGGGAAAGCTAGATTTCCCTGTAAACTGTGCGGAGGCAATCATGCCATCCACTGTTGTCCCTTCTTAGACGAACCTAAAAGAGTTTTGGATGATCGTCCGGTTTCACCGTTACGACTTCCTCCTGGATATAAAAAACTCTTGCCAAGTCCGTCACTAGTTGAGAATCCAGCTGGCCCGCTCAGGTGGTCGGCTGAAGCACCTATCATTAAAGATAAACCATCTGGATCCATACCAGACGAAAGTCAAAAGGTCGAGGCGGCAGTTGACCCGGTCTTGCCTTCAGAGGTTTCATCTTCAGATGATACAATCACTGAAGAGAACAAGGATGACACCGTCCAAATTCTCTTCATAAACACAGACTCCCACGAACATGGGGGCAATTTACCCATTCCTCTACCGCAGGAAGGAAGTTCGTCAGAGCCCTACCCGGCCGTCTATTCGGTCCCACCTCCAAGCAACCTAGTTGTCTCCTTCGACTGGAATCAACTAGGCAGACCCCGCTTACCAGCAAGCGTACCATTCCGAATTATCGTTCAAATATATAGAATGGTTATGGCTGGTACCATCATAGATGAGGGGGCTTCTGTGAGTATCCTTTCCTCAACTGCTTGGAAAGCGCTTGGTTCGCCATCGCTTTTGCCTGAAATGAGAAATCTGACAGGCTTTGATAAAGGAACCAGTCGATCTTTAGGGATCCTTCCCGATGTGCCCATAACATTGAGAAGGAAGACAGTTCGCATGAACGTAATGGTAGTTCAAGGACCCTTGGATTATAACCTACTCCTTGGACGAGACTATATTTATTGCATGGAAGCAATTGTCTCCTCACTCTTTAGAGTAATGTGTTTTCCGCACGAAGGAAGAGTGGTCAAGCTCGTGGACCAACTTTCATTTCCCGGATCACGCATAGCAAATAGTCATATACCATCCCTAAATGGTCTTTTCACGCAAGAAATGTCTCGGTCTCCAGTCCGTCCTCCCAATGAGCGCGAGTAATTCGGAGGGATATGACTGAAACCCAGGGGGCATGCATCCTGGTCTGCTTCGGCAGGAAAACTTCGGGTATAGGGTAGGTTTCCGCGGGAGAATATGACTAGTCTGTACCCCGTCCGTGATTGGAAGAGGGGTTATTCTGGAATAAGATTCTCTTGTCAAAGTTATGTGAGTTGGCGGGCATCGTCACTCACCTTTGTTTATTTTCGAGAAACATCGCCGAAGAAGTGTTTTGTTTACGCCGTAAATAGAACAATCTTTGGGTAACCTGTAAGAGGTAGGCCTCTCTCGGTAAAACAAATGTTTTGGCGGAAAGAAGTAGAGGTAACCTTGAAACTCTGTTTTATACCTGGAGGCATGCAAACCTTTTGGAGTGCAAGCGAAGGGCGACTATTTATTTTTTAAATTTTTAGGACCTCTAACCCTTTAAACTCATAGGATTGGTCGTCACCTAACTTGCATAAAGAAAGGATGTGGGGCAACGCTCGAAAAGTTGTCGTTTTTATATGAGACATTCTTATCATATGACTGGATTAATCAAGCAGTGTTACCGCAAGGTTCAAGCTCGTTAAAAAATAAACCCGCACCGAGCAAATGTTTCCATCCGCGTTTAAGCTCGTTAAAAAATGAACTATCCCTTGGTAAATAACCACCGTGAATGTAACAGTTCAGCCATTAAAGCCTTGGTCGTGTTTGCACCGTCACCTCCACTTTTCCATTGGCTGATCATTCACCTCCATTTGATTGTTTACCCATTTTGAGGAACAGCTGCGAAGAGTGATTTCACTAGCCATCCTTGTGACACTGCCGTGATTGGAAAATTCCAAACCTTTCCTGGAATCAGCTGCTACCCATTTTATCACTCGTTCCTCAAAAGACGAGTCTTCTTTAAGCTCTTTTCTGACTCGTAAAATATGAAAAGATTGCCGAGTTTTGGCCTTCCAGCTCGTTAAAGCGACGGGAAGTGTTATCCCTCCTCTAAATTTTAATCTTTTTGGACTTGAGGGATTATTGCACAAAAAGATCGAGCGCTTGTTTTGTTCGGCTCGTTAAAGCGATCGAAAATTCATCCCTTCTGTATTGTTTTATACTTTTTCGGACTTAAGGGATTAGATGACGAAAAAGGAATTTTGGAGTTACCATTACGTACCTTTTCAGACTCTCTAAAAATGAAAAGGACCGAGTTATCTTTGTCGTTAGACTCGTTAAAAAGATTAATAGCGACAAACTTGTCTTTAGACGAGAACGAGTTTCACTATCGCTAGGCTTGTTAAAACATAGCGATGGGTTTGCCCGAAGGGAAAATTATAGAACAAGCATATGTTATCCTCCTCAAGCTTGACAAAAATAAAGAGGTACTGGTCAGCAATGACTGGGGAAAAATTGGGAAGAAAACTCAAAGAATCTTTATTGGTAGCAAGTCGCTCTTGAACATGACACTTCCGCTCCGTGCTCGAGTCGGGTTGGGTTGTTTCATTCACCAGTCACATCGCCATGGTCTCGCCATACCATCCACATTTGGGGTTAATGCTACCAATCCATCACATAAGTGTCGCCGACATGTTCAAGAGAAGTCATCCAGAAAGGCCACCCGTGTCCCGCCCACTACCATACATTATACTCCATTCTTTCATGACCGCCACCCTGAACCATATATCATCAGATCGTTTTCACCTCCATCAAAATCATTTGCTCCGTTCCGTATCATTGATGTGGGATTCATTAAGGCCCTCCTATGACGGATCACTTCTTGTCGACATCAGCTCATTATCCAAGAAGTTGATCTAGGAACACCCCATTCAGTACTTTGAAGCTTGCATGCCTCAATAGCAAGTTTCTCACTTCCGGTGACAGGTTTACATCAACGACCTTCGACCGAAAGATTTTGCGTGGTGTTCGACGCCAAGTCCTTTATTCACACCACGTGAATTGTACTGCAGTACCTTGAGGGTCATCATCATTATCGGTGATTCCTCTCGCGCTTGTTAACAGTTTACATTGTTACATCAACAGGATTTACATCACTTGATTGACTGGTAATCAAGTGATGTCTTTCCATGTTCGACTTCAAAACATTTCTCACATGGATCGACTTGTACTTTGAGTGAAGATCGGACGAGATTGAAGACCCCGGATCTAGTTTCATCCATCCGGGTTGTGATATATATTCAGGAAAATAAAGACATTGAAATGTATAGCATTGCAGCACAGATAATCATCCTACCAAAAGGATGATGGCTCTATCAGAATCATCAGTCTACCATCAGACGATTGTCTGTCCTATGTACATGAAAATGAATTTATAAAGCTGAGCATGGGAATGCCCACCTCAGCTAGATCATGAAAATAGTATGAAGATAATGTATTGTATTGTATCTTATTACAGGTCTCCTCCCAGCATTGAAAGAACTTCGGATCCTCCTAATAAAGCATTTCACCCGATAAATGGCCTCATACTTTAGGGGGAAACTGTTATAGACATTTTTGTGCCTTACAGCTCTAAGCATGAAATGTCCATAAACCAAGGGCTCCTAAGTCCCTAAAAGTGTTGTTACAACCCCTAAAGGAACAAGGTCAACAAATTACAGCTTCTCCCAGAAGTTCTCCACCAGAAGCTGCTCAGAATAAGTCAAATCAGGATCATTTCAGCTGCTCCACTAGCCAAGTGCATTGCATAGAACCTAAGTCCACTAGCTAGGTGCGTTGCAACGCACCTAAATGCACTACCAGGGTGCGTTGAGCGGGAAATGACAAATGGCAGTGTCATTCCGCGAGGTGGAGAGACAATGGAAGCTTCCAGAATCTTCTCCAATGACACTTGCCTCACTGAATTCGACCAAGGATGAGTAAGAGGCTTTCAGTCTCCAAGTGGAAGCAAGAACTGACAGAGAGAAGCCACTAATCAAATCATGAGCTGACTCATCCTCCTTGCATACATCTATATATGGATCCCTCATCCCAGAGATCCAGAGGCTGGAATTTTGCACATTGTAAGGAATTGTTGTTGGTTTTGAGATACATATCAGAGAATTGGGTGATCTATGCTTTGTTGGGGTTGAAGAAGGGACTTCTTTGCTGGGAGGTTGATGCTGGGTCAGGAATCATCGGTTGTAACTCCTCCTGGATCTTCTTGTATATCAATAAAACTATTTGAGTTTCTTCTCCATGCTTGTGTTTCATTGATGCTTGTTACATTTGTATGGTTAACTTAAATCTGATCCTAAGTTATTTATGAATATAAACCCTTGTCTTTGTATAGTTTCCTTCTTCTGTGATCTTACAAGTACTTGGTGAAGCTGGGCAAGTAAGGGAGCAGGTAGCTGGAAGCTGTCAAAGAGGAGAGAGATTGGATCAAAGGACTAGCGCAAGACACAGGTTGGTTCATCCTATTCCTCTTTCTTTATAGTTCATAAAGAAGAATACGAAAGTAGTTTTCTCTGTTTGTTTCTAAGGTAGCTGTCACACCTTAGTGGGATAGAGTCGTTCTAAATAGACACTTTTCCCGATAACAGTATGCAATAAGAAAACAAATAAATATCTAGTGAAGAAAACATCCTCATTGTATAAATAGGTCCATTAACCAATGAAACATATTAATTTTAGTCATAAATGTTTACTAATGAATAACATAACTCTTTGTTGGTAGTGGATATAAGTGACTAGCCCACAAATGTTGCCTCACTTCTTGTGTGAAAAATCAAATCTTCTTGTATTTTAGCTATTGTTGCTTTCCACTTTATTTTTCACCAAAAATCCATGTTGGCCTCTCACTTGCAAGGTTTTGATCATGGCTAGCCCTTGCTTTGCCATAAATGACAACACCTCAACAATCTCCCCCCTTTGTCATTGATGGCAACATGCCTGTCATAATGCTCCCCACATCTTTGTGCTTCTCTTCTCTCTTTCTCTCCATTTAACATCAATGACACAAGGGGTGCTCCCCTGTCATCTACACCCCTGAGGTTGAACCTCCAATCCTTATTCAATTAAGTATTAGCATGCATAGTGGAATGTTTTTGTAAAAAATTATTGCTTCACTTTGGAAAAAATATTTTGGTTTTATATGAGTTTCTTAATAGTTGTGGAGTATTATCAAGATCACTTTCTCTACAACCCATGCTAGAATGTCTTTTAAAATTTGCTAAAGAGCACCTGAGAAATTTGTAGATGATGCCTTTTGTTGTTCTTTAACATTGTAGGTTGATCCTTTAGATAGAATGGATGAAACCTCTTTAGTTCTTCAAGGAAAAAGCTCTCTGCAATATTTAAAAGCTCCTCATAACTCAGATTCTCACATTTTCTTTTCATAAACGCTTTGAAATAAGTAGAAATATTTCTCAAGCGTTATATTATCTTCCATTCCATGTTGTGACATTTCTTCTATGTGTTGCATCCATCCCTATGGTTGTCATTCATAAGATAAAGTGTCAAAAATAGAGACCAATTGTAAATTGACATGTGACATTTTGTTTTGCCATTCATTTAGGGTGAAGCTTGAGTGGTGAGAAAATTACAACGTTTCTTTTGTTTTATGAATTTATTTAGTCACTTTTATCCCTCAATAATGTCTCATCCAAAACAAGGCTTGTGAAATTATCAATAAGAATAATGTTTTCCTAGATTTCCATTTCCTAAGAACCTTTTGTGTCATTTTGATGAACCAATTATTTGTCTAGTCCACAAGAATGTACAAGCTCACACATTTTATCACATTCCGACATTGATGAGACTTTAAGAATCAAATGCATATAGGTGATTTTTTATTGCATAATGCATTGGTGATTCTAGTAGAAGACTTTGAATCTCATCAATTGCATATTGAACTAATTTAGAGAGATGGTTGTATGCAATGAATTTGTGCCTTATTAGAGTCTAAAACAGACCATAGATTTTCTCTAGAAGCTTTCCTCATTCATTTTCATTTGAAAAATATCAACCCTATATTAAATCATCTTCCAGTGTGCACTGAATATTACTAACTTCATTTTGGATATTGCAAGATAGTTTAAAGTGTCTAGCCTTTGTTCCAACCTCTACATTAGGAGCCTCCAAAATTTTTGAATCTTCTTCATCCATTCTACATATGGGATTAGAAGAATTATATACACATTCTACAAAGTTTTCCAAGCAGCCATCTTGAGCATTTACATTAATGGTACAGTCAGAGACTCTACTAAAAGAAACGTGTTGTCCAAGCACATGTTCTTCGACTTTTCACCGTGCAAAGAACTTAGCAACAATTTGATAGCAGTTGGAGCATAAATAGTACTAATATTTTCAATCATGATCTTATGAGCTTATTTAATGCTTTTTCTTTCCATGCTACCCATCATTGAGCATATTCTAATTTAATGGAATGGGCACAAGACTTCCAGCGAACATGTCATTGTGCAACTTCAGAGCCTTGATCATATTTCCATCCTTGCAATATTCATTAATAATTATATTGCACGAAATAACATATGGGATTAGACCCCTATTCCACATTTCATCAAACTGCTCCTATGATTTCTTCGCCTTGCCCATTTTGCACAACCCATGAATTAACATATTATATGTTGAGATAGTAGGAAAATTACCCTTTTCTGCAATCTCATTCTTGAAGTGAAAATCTTCAATAATGTTTCCTTTCTTGCTATGTCCATTGATCAAAGGATTGTAAGTGAAATCTAAAACACTCAAGCTTGTATTCTTCATTTCTTGCATCAACTGCTTGACTTTATCCAATTTCCCACTTATAAGCACATTGTAAGTCACATCATTATAAGCCAATCCACTTGCAGTCTACTCCAACTAAGTAGTTTTTTCCTGTAGCCTACCTTTTTGAAGCCACAAATAACTTGATTTCCCTTGTGGTAGGACTTGAGGATCATAGCAACATGATTGAAAACCTAAGGCAGAGATTGTAGAGCCTATAGGATTGTGCACAAAACCATGCCCACCTTTAGTTTCCCATCTGTTGTCTCCATCTCAGTTTCTACATCACCCAACTATGAAGCAATCAAACCATAGAGTGTCCAAGAAATAGGAGTTGCCCAATAGTACCATCTCCACCATACAGGTATTTTATGTTTTCAAAACTCAACCAAAGAATTTACCTTGTTAGGATCACTCAATAGGGGGATTTCCAACTGCAGTCAACATTGCAATTCAAATCATTGCCAGAAGAAAAAATTGATGAAGGGATCAAGAGTTGAAAATATGGCCTTACAGGTCAAGGAATAATGAAACCACAGAAGAGATTCCATGCAGAATAAAAAGCTGATGAAACGATTGCAGCAATATGGTAACTTGGAGTCAAGGCTACTGTCATCATTCCATAATATGTATAGTATAGAAAAGTGAAGAACATAACGAAGAGGAACCATAAGAACTTGGGAGTTGTCCACTCGAAAGAAATCATAGAATAGACCAAGATGGCATAGACTACGCACTGTATCAAAACATAGGGAACCTCAATTGCCGTCGATACAAATAACAAGGATGGTCATTCCATGAAATTGATCTTCATAACAAAACTATAATTGACTAGAGGTTCACATTTAGATTACTTGTCGAAGGGCATAAGGAAGCGTTCAATACGTTCCAACAGCTTTTTCTCTGCAAAAGATAGTTTGTTCAACCTCGACAACTAGGTGGACACTCAATGAATTGCTAACACCCAGAAAAAGTACAGCACAGTACATGTTAGGTCCCTATAATACTAATGAATCCCCCATTACTATTGTCATTGTATCCCTTATTGTTGTTCTTGTGCCACACAGAATCCCATTATTGCTATTTTTGTGCCTTTATATTATTATTGTTAGGTCGGCTTGGTTATACTATGACCCCTTAGACTCCTATATATAGAAAGGAGGTTTTGTCATTTGTATCATCTAAGAATTGTTAATTTGTGTAATGTAAAGGAGGTTTCCCCCTCAAAGAGGCTGAATTCTAAGGTGTTGATCTATCTTTTCTATCTTTTTGTGAGTTGGTTTCATAACTTTTGGTATCAGAGCTTTGGATTCTAGGGTTTTTCTGCTCCAAACAGGTCATCGTGGAATTTTTGCTATAACATTTTTTCTATGATGTTTCAGAAGCAAAACAAAAAACCCATTTTAGAGGAAATCTTGCTAAACCTTGGGTCCTAATTTCATATCTTTTCTAGCTATATTGTCGGAGATATGATCTGAGGAAATTAGGATTTTTGCAAGCTCTAGAATTTCATCTAAAACAGATCATCGTGGAATGTTCATTATAAAGATTTCTCTACAAAGTTTCATAACTTAAGAAATCATTCTAAACCACGTCTCCAAATTTCAGATCTTGTCTTGCTATATCTTTGGAGATATAATCTGACGAAGGTATGGTTTTTTCGAACCCCTGAATTACATTCCAAACGGGTCACCTTGGGAAAATCATCATAACGTTCTCTCTGAGCATCAGATTGAATTTTCATAAGAAGTTGTAGAAAGAGAATGGAATGTAGTTCTTTGGGTACCATTTTCAAAACTTGAGGTTCAAATAGTGACCCGTGGCACGTCGTACAAGTTCAATCTACTGAACAAGTCTATACTCAGGTCATCGAGGGAGATTTGGCATAACTCTTCATTGGAGAATCCAATCGTGATTAGACTTAATGGGTTAGAAAGATTACTCAGAGGGTTATCGCGGGAAGTAATTTCAGCCTTGGGAGATCCAAAATTACAAAGATACATCAGATTCAATATCAAGCTCCTACAAAGTTAAAAAAGGTGTGTAGTTTCCTTTTAATTTTTGCATAAGCTTGGTTTGAAAAATTAGTTTGAAGGAATTCAAAGGGCATAATGAAGCACTATTATCAGTAATTGATGCCCCGAAGAAAGAAAATGGAAACACCTAGTAAGCAACCTGAAAGCTCTAGCATGACTAATGAAGAAGAGGAAGAAATGCAACATGATATATTAAAATTACAAGACCAAGTGCAACAAATTTCACTCGCACAAAAAGTAACAGAAAATAAGATGGATGGTTTAAAGAAAGACATAGAAGCTAAGATGGATGGTTTAAAGAAAGGCATGGAAGCTAATATGGATGGTTTAAGGAAAGGCGTAGAAGCTAAGATGAATGACGTGGAAGCTAAGATGGATGACATGGAAGCTAAGATGGACTATTTGAGACAAGCATGGAAGAATTGAAGACAAATTTGAAGACGGATTTGACAAAGTTTCTACAAGAAATTCTTACTAATGGTGAAAGAGTAGTAAAGGAAACTCATGATGAGAAAAAAATAAATGTTAACCATGATTTCATAGACTCTAACATTGGATCGAAGAACCACCATGTTCCAAAGATCAATATGAGGAAGTTTGATGGCAAGGATCTCGGAACATTGATACTACAGATGGAGCAATTTTTCGATCTCCATAATGTGAAAAACACACAAAAGGTACGCATTGCAACTTTATATTTGGAACAAAATCAGTTTGTATGGTATCAATGGCTTTGCTCTCGTAAACAAATTGTCACTTGGGATATTTTTATGGATGAAATGATAGCACATTATGAGGATACAAAAAGCAACACTTTTTTTAACCAATTGATAAATCTCAAACAAAAGGTTTCAATGATGAAACACATTGAGGACTTCAAAAAATTGAATATAAGGGTAAAATATATTCTAGAGGAGCATAGGATTGAAGTGTTCATAGGGACTTTAAAATATAACATCCAACATGAGGTTTGCCTTTGGGAACCAGATTCATTGGAGAAGGGATTCAAGTTGGAAATAAAAATTATGGCAACAAGGAAGCCTACCACTAATAACCGTAAAGATGGAAGTTTTGTTGCCCCTACCCATCCACAACCTACAAGGTTGACACCACAACAATTGGAATAAAAAAGAGAAAAAGGGCTTGGTTATAGTTGTGATAGCAAATACACTAAAGGTCATAAGTGTGCCAAGAAGAAATTATTTTACATAGATTGTGAAGAGGAGGAAGAAAAGGAACAAGAAACGTCAAAATAAGAGGATATACACTAAGAACAAACCCTATAAAAAAGAAGAAATGAATCCAACCATATCTTGTAATGCATTGGATGGAATTACCACTCCTCAAACTATCAAGATAGAAGGGCATATCAAGAATAAAATGGTAATAGTGTTGATCGATTCGGGAAGTACCCATAATTTTATTCATTGTAAGATAGTCAAGGAATTGAATTGCTTCCTATATCTAGCACCAGAGTGTCAAGTGATGGCTGCAAGTGGAACAACCATAAATTGCTTAGGAAAGTGCCATAATATCAAGCTATCCATGGGATAATATCTATTGAATAACCCAATGCTTTCCATTCCAATGGGTGGTGCTGATGTTATAGTAGGAGTCCAATGGCTACAATCCTTGGGTACAATAGCTTTTAATTTTCAAGAACTTTTCATGAAATTCTCTGGAGAAGGAATAGAAGTTGAATTAAGGGGTATCGCAGGGAAACCAAGAAAGATAATCATCTCTAACGGAATGACAAAGCTTCTAAAGAAATAACAATGAGGCATAATTTCACAATTATTTTCACTACAGGTTCCCACATCGAAATCATCCATTTATCCAGATCTCCAAAAAGTATTGGACAATCATTCCAAGGTATTTGAGACTCCCAAAGGCCTCCCACCTATTCGTGATCATGATCATGCTATAAATTTGATTCCAGGAAGTGTTCCTCCAAACATCAGGCCTTACAGATATCCTTATGTCCAAAAGAGTGAAATTGAACATATGGTTGCAGAAATGCTAGAGGCTAGTATAATTCAACCTAGTCAAAGTTCTTTCTCTGCTCCAGTAGTATTGTTTCACAAGAAGGATGGATCATGGCACATGTGTCTAGATTATAGGGAGCTCAACAAGCTCACTATTAAAGATAAATTTCCCATTCATGTCATTGATGAATTATTGGATGAATTGCATGGATCAGTTTACTTCACCAAGTTGGATCTTCATTCAGGATACCATCAAATCAGAATGAAGACTGAAGACATTCCAAAAACATCATTTAGAACTCATGAGGGTCATTATGAATTTTTGGTCATGCCTTTTGGCCTTACTAATGCACCTTCTACATTTCAAGGTTTGATGAATTCCATTTTCAAGCCCTTCCTTAGAAAATTTGTGTTAGTATTTTTTGGTGATATACTAATCTACAACAAGTCTTGGAAGGATGATGTCCAACATGTTCACATGGTGCTCAAACTATTCGAGGAGAAATAATTATATGCAAAAAACTCCAAATGTTTCTTTGGAGTACAAGAGGTGGAATATCTGGGTCATATTGTATCTCATGAAGGTGTTAAGGTAGACCCTAGCAAAATTAAAAGCATTAAGGAATGGAAAATCCCCACATCCATAAAGCATCTATGAGGATTTCTCAGGTTGAAAGGGTAGTATCGCAAGTTTGTTAAGAATTATGGGAGAATAGAATCACCTCTAACAACATTATTGAAGAAAGATGCATTCTCATGGACTCCAGAAGCAACAAAGGACTTTAAACATTTTAAAGAGGCAATGTGCCAAGCACCAGTCTTAGCTACACCGGACTTCATAAAAACCTTTATTGTGGAATGTGATGCCTTGGGAAATGGAATTGGTGTTGTTTTAATGCAAGAAGAAAGACCCATTACTTTCGAAAGTCGTCCAATCAAAGGAAAGTATTTACACAAAGCTATTTATGAGAAGGCAATGTTGGCAATGCTACATGCACTTAAGAAATGGCGACCCTACCTAACGGGAAGACACTTCAAGGTAAAAACACATCATGATAGTCTTAAATACCTTTTAAAACAAGGATTATCTTCAGAAGAGAAGCAAAAATGGATCACAAATATGTTAGGTTATGACTTTGAAATCATCTACAAAAAAGGGAAGCAAAATGTTGTGGCAAATGCACTCTCAAGAAAGGATGAGGATGTGGAAGCATTTTTTTGCGCCATTTCTATCACCCAACTAGATTGGATAAAAGAAGCAAGGGATGAATACAATAATGATGAGGAAGTGTGGGTACTCATTCAAAAGATACAATAAGATCCTAGTACATCTGATACATTTAGCTAGAAAAATGATTCATTATGGTACAAGGATTGGTTATACCTATGTAAGAATTCCCAACTCAAACAAAATATTCTTAGGGAATCGCACACCTCTCCCTTAGGAGGGCACTCGAGATTTCTAAAAACCTACCATAGGGTTAAAAAGGATTTTTTTGGGATGGCCTTAAATCGGATATTCAAAAGTTTGTGGCGGAATGTTTGGTTTTCCAACAAAATAAAGTTGAAACAATTAAGACCCCGGGACTATTACAACCTTTATCAATTCCAAGCTAATGTTGGGAAGAGGTTTCAATGGATTTTATCACAGGTTTACCCAAGTCCAAAGGAAAGAGTGTTATCATGGTGGTAATTGACAGCCCTACCAAGTTTGCTCACTTTTGTGCATTATCTCATCCATTTAAAGTGAGTATAGTTTCTACTGCATTTATGGAAACAATTCAAAATTTGCATGGAAACCCTAAGATTATTGTAAGCGACATAGCTCCCATTTTCACTGGAAATTTTTGGACAGAATTATTTTCTTATCTTGGTACTCAGTTAGCTCATAGCTCATCTTATCATCCTCAATCTGATGGGAAAACTGAGATAGTAAACAAATGTTTGGAAGGATATCTTCATTTCTTTGTATCTGATAAACAGACACAATGGGTCAAATGGTTGCCTCTGGCTGAATGGTGGTATAACACTTCCTTCCATACTGCAACAAAAATTACCCCATTTATGGAACTTTACGGATATCATCCACTATCCATCACATCATATTTAAGAGAAAATGATAAGGTTCAAGTAGTGGAATATCACATCGAGCATCAGCAACAAGCTCTCCAACTCTTAAAGGATAACCTCACCTTGGCACATAATAGAATGAAACAGCAGGCAGATCAACATCACAGTGAAAGAAGTTTTGATGTAGGTGATTGGTATTCCTATGGCTACGACCATATAAACAAATGTCCCTCAAGCAAGCTAAGAAGGAAAATAGATTATCACCAAAGTATTATGGTCCGTACAAGGTGTTGCAAAAGAGAGGTACTATGGCATACAAATTGGAGCTTCCTGCGGCTTCCTGAGTGCACCCAGTTTTCCATGTTTCATACTTAAAGAAGGTTATAGGTGACAAGGTTCTAGTTCAAACAATATTTACAGAACTTGATGAGGAAGGAAAAATCATATTGGAACTTGAAGCAGTCAAAGAAACAAGAACTTTACAGCTATGAAATCGATCAATTTCAGAGTATCTCATCAACTGGAAGAACTTACCCGTTGAAGATTCCACATGGGAGGATGAGAATTTTATACAGAAGCATCTAAAACTTCTCAAGCATTGAGGACAAAACTTTTTTGAAGGAGAGGGGCATGTTAGGTCCCTATAATACTAGTGAATCCCCCATTACTATTATCATTGTATCCCTTATTGTTATTATTGTGCCCCATAAAATCCCATTATTGTTATTTTTGTGCCTTTATATTATTATTGTTAGGTCTTCTTGGTTATATTGTGACTCCTTAGACTCCTATATATAGAAAGGAGGTTTTGTCATTTGTATCATCTACGAATTCTTCATTTGTGTAATGTAAAGGAAGTTTCCCCCTCGAAGAGGTTGAATTCTAAGGCGTTGATATATCTTTTCTATCTTTTTGTGAGCTAGTTTCATACAGTACATTGATCCCATAATATTCATTAGATCTTGTTGTTTTCCTCTATAAAAGTACATTGAAGAATAATTAGAAAACATTGAGTAGTTGAAGCAAAAGACGTTAAGAGAAACACAATTTACTCTGCGTACAGAGAACAACCACTACAAGTTCACTTGGAAGACATATGTCAGACTGATTTCTAAATATTCTAAGTGACTCTGTTGACTCAAATATGTAATAGACAATAAACTAATCAATGTTAGAGAAAACAAAATGTCAAATTGAGGCTAGACCAGTTTTTCAAATAAGTCTATTATGCATGTCAAGAGAGTGTCCAACCTCTTTGTTCCAAGGTCCCAAAAGATGGTTCCAAATAATAGGACAACCACTGTAGTGAAGAAAAACTTCACAACATTATAGTGTGGATTCCTCCAATATGACAAATGTTGCTTCTAAAGGCATGCTAAGCACTGAAATTTGAAAGATTGTGCATACTGTGTTGGAAAATTAAAATCCTACAAGCTGGGAGCACGGGTGCTTAGCTCTTTAATGAGAGCTTGATTCCATCTGGAAGCAAAACAACACATCATTCAAAAAAAGTTTTAAAAAATTGCAGTTTATTCTTTGGGTCTACAACTGACAAAAAAATAGCAAAATCAGATATGCCAATTAAAAATCTCTTTCTCAAACAAGTTCCTACAATTACATCTAGACATACTCATAAAGTGTTGATTTTCTGTAGATTTCAACAAAGTCCACACCAAGCCTTTCCTCAACAACTATGGAACTCACTTATAGCGCCCATGTCACTGGATTGTATCCTTCTATAATCTGTGGTACTTCTGGAATACCCTAACCAACCAAACAAGAATTAGACAAGATCACTATTTTCTACCATAGATTGATAATGGTAAGCACAACCATTTACTAAATATCTTATAAAATACAATAAAAAGTTCATCCTTACCTCAAAATACTCAATGAGTTTATGAGAATGACGACCCAAAGTACCTGTGTAGATGATTTGGCCACCCCTTTTTAGGAGCAAGAGCTGTAGTTCAAGAAACCAATAAAACTGAAGATTTAGCAATTATTGGTTCTGTGGAACCCTGCTTTATTCTAGCCCTTTGCACCCCTTTCCTTTTGTTAAGCCAAGCAAAGAAACATAAAAAAAATTCGTTTGTTTCACATTGCATAGATTGATCATGAAAGTTTTTGAATTGACCTCATCAAAAGCTTCAAAGATATCAATGCTGGGTTGGTGGATGGTACAAACAACTGTTCGACATGTATTGACTGTGTTGCAAATAGTACACATAACTATTGCTGCAGCACGGGCATCTAGTCTGGAATTTGGCTCATCCATGAAGATTATAGAAGGATTGGAAACTAGTTCTACTACTATGGCTTCTCTTCCTTTGCTCTGTAGAAAGACCTATCACTCCAGGTAGCCCTACAAGAGTATCTCTCAAAGGAGTGAGCTCTACAAGCTCCATGACTTCTACAACAAAATTCTGCAGTTTATTGTAACAGCAAAAGTCTATGAGCACAAGTTGTTTGCATGATATCGTTAACAAGGGAATATTTCACTCGAGTACTGCATGCAAAGGGGAAATCTATACCAACCATTCTAGTTTTCTCATCATTCTCGCAAGGAATATGGAGCCATGTAGAATACACGAGTGATTTAAAGACTAGTGGATGTCATTTTGTTCACAGTATCCTGAAATGTGAGCAAGTGTTTCTTGCTTCTTAGGGAATCCAAAGATGCTTATGGCTTTCAGGTCAACCTTGCAAAATCAAATATTCAGGCTTTCAACATGTCTGAGAATGAGGCATCTAATACTACTATCACCTATAAAGAAGAGGAGGTAAAAATGGTGACATCCTACACTTACACTGGAGTAGTATCCTCTGGCCCATCCTTCAGTGTAATCCCAACAACAAAATCAAGGTGGAGTAGAGGATACGAAGGATCATAAACACTATAGAAAAAATGTTTCCAGGCCAACTTCCAAGATAGGTCATGTATCCAAGACCCACCTCTTGATGTTTAGGCTCTCAAACCACCAAAAAGCCTCCTCCCTAAAATTTTGTTCCAAGCCCTAGTTTTTTTCTCTAGCCTCAAAAGGACCAAATTTAAGGAGATAAATTTATCTTGGAAGTTGACCTGGAAACATTAGATGGGTAGTTGTCAGTGGATGGGTGGAGAGTTGTGAGTCTGGTCCCATTTCCCTTCCCAGATCACACATTGTTGAGTAACCTGAGGCCTTGGCTCACTTACAAAACTTAAGGATTACATGCTTAGGCATGGTTAAAGGAGTGGATTCAAGAATGACAACACATAGTTTCCCTGGATATTAGCCTGAGGTACGAGAGTCTCAAGGTATGTATAGTGCCTGGACATATAAGATTAGCTACTTGCCCTATTTCCTACATTGGTTTAACTATCAGGCATTTTAGTGGCTAGTTTTCGCATCATTTTGTAATCCCTGGGAGTCATAACAAGGGATTTACTCACCTGTTGTGAGCTTCTTAACACTCTGCCATATTAAATTTTTGGGTTGTGTTATATTCTTTCCACGACTAGCCCACGTAGTTAACCAGGGGGTTAGAGGGGGGGCAAAGCCCCCCCTTTGTTGTTATGCTCTTAACCTGCAAAATGATACCCAAATACAGAATATGCGAAGAAAAGATACCCAAAACACAGAATAGCAATGATTTTATTATTCAGAGAGTAATGTTCACTTGCCTCTTCGAGGGGGCAACCTCCAATAGAGCAGAGCTCGATTACAAAATAAGACACGATGCTCCTCGCAGGGAGTCTCTATCCTTTATATATGACTCATACATGCAATCCACAGGCCAATACCGTGGGTTTTATTAATGCCATCTATCTAATACTACGACCCATTTGCAATTAACTGTGGTTCCATCATTAATTGCGGATTAACCACTTACAATTATTAATATGGGCTTTATTGACTCTTGACTATGACGTGATCCCATTACATAAATAAGGGGGTTAGGGTGGGACCTTAACATGCCCTCCCCCTTAAGACTAGCCTTGTCCTCAAGGCTGAAGCTGCGGAAACTGCTGAAGAATAGTGGCTGGTTCCCAAGTTGCATCTTCAGGAGAGGTGTCTTTCCATTTGACGAGGACTTCCTTAATCATGCAGCCGCGCAATTGCTTGTCTCGTGTGTCTAGGACCTGTTCGGGTTGAAGCCAGATGGACCCTTCTTCGTCCAATTCAGGTAGACTGGTCTGAATTCTGCAATTGTTCCCAATCACTTTCTTGAGGCATGAGACATGGAAAATTGGATGGATTTTTGCAGTAGGTGGCAAGGCCAACTTGTAGGCCACTTCTCCAATGCGCTGAAGTACTTGATATGGTCCGTAGAATTTGGGAGAGAGTTTTTGACACCCCTTATCTTTGAGTGATGTTTGCTTATATGGTTGGAGCTGTAAAAAGACCTGATCCCCTTCTTGAAATTGGCGCTCTGAGCGATGCTGGTCTACCTGTTGCTTCATGCAATTCTGAGCTTGATGAAGATTCTCTCGAATATGGGCGAGCATGGTTGCGCGGTGTTGTAGGAGTTGATCCACTGCTTGTACTTTTGAGCATCCCTTGAGATACGAAGTAGGTGAAGGCAGGAGTTGACCATATACTGCTTCATAGGGAGTCATTTTGGTGGTGGCATGATAGTTGGTGTTATACCACCATTCAGCCAGAGGTAGCCACTATACCCAAAGGTGTTGCTTTTCTGAAGTGAAACACCTAAGGTAGGTTTCTAGACATTTGTTGACGGCTTCAGTTTGACCATCTGTTTGCGGATGATAGGAAGTACTGAGTTTTAGTTGAGTGCCTTGTATTCTGAAGAGTTCCTGCCAAAAATTGTTGGTGAAGATCGGGTCGTGGTCGGACACAATAGAAGTGGGCATGCCATGCAATTTGAAGATCTGATCCATGAAAGATTGAGCAACCAAAGTTGGTGTAAACGGGTGGGGTAGGGTGCAGAAATGAGCATACTTCGACAGTCGGTCCACAACCACCATGATGACTGACTTGTTCCCTGACTTTGGAAGACCTGTAATGAAATCCATAGAAACCTCTGTCCAAATTGATGCTGGAATGGGCAATGGTTGTAATGTGCCTGGTGTGTTGACAGTTTCCCCTTTGTGGCGTTGATAGACATCGCTTTCTGCTGTGAAAGTAAGGATGTCCTTTTTCATGCCTGTCCAAAAAAATGATCTTCTAGTGCGAGCATACGTCTTCTGAAAGCCCGAATGTCCTGCAGTGGGAGATGAGTGCAATTTTGCCAAAATGCGACTTTTGAGGGTGGATGTTGGTGATATTACGACTCTGTCCTTGTAGCGAAGAATATCATCCTGCCACGAGTAGCCCTTGGTGGAATTTGGATCTACCTGCAATTGAGAAATGAGTTGGAAGAGCCCGGGATGTGAAAACCATTCCCTGCGAGCCTTTTCAATCCATTCTGGAATGGGGAGGGAAATTGCTAGCAGAGTACTTTCCTCCTCAAATTGGTGAGATAATGCATCTGCTAAACTATTGTCTTTCCCTTTCTTGTAAATGATCTCATAATCATATCCCAACATTTTGGCTAGCCATTTATTTTGTTGTGGGGAGGATAGGCGTTGCTCCAAAAAATATTTAAGACTATGATGATCTGTGCGGATTTGGAAACGTCGCCCCAATAAATAAGGTCGCCAGGTCTCGGCTGCATGTAAGATGGCCATCATTTCCTTCTCGTAGGTAGATTGGCCCAGATTCCTCCCACTGAGTTGTTGGCTTTTGAAGGCCAACGGTCGCCCTTCCTACATTAAGACCGCCCCAATACTTGTACCCGAAGCATCACATTCAATGACAAAAGATTTGGTGAAGTCAGGGAGTGCTAAGACTGGAGTGGAACACATGGCATTTTTTAGAGCTGTAAAGGCCTGTTGTGCTTCCTCATTCCAGAAGAATGAATTTTTCTTTAGGAGTTCGGTGAGGGGCTTCGCTATGTGACCATAGTTGCAGACAAATTTACGATAATAGCCTGTGAGACCCAAAAATCCTCTCAAGCTCTTCAAGGTCTTAGGTTGAGGCCATTCCTGCATTGCCTGGATCTTTTTGGGGTCCACCTTGACACCTTCACGCCCCACAATGTGGCCCAAATACTCTACTTCTGCAATGCCAAACAAACACTTGGACATCTTGACAAATAATTTATGCTTGTGGAGCAGTTGCAAGAGTAGATCTACATGCTGAAGATGAGCGGCCCAAGTGCAACTATAGATGAGGATGTCATCGAAGAAGACAAGGAAAAATTTCCTGAGATATGGTTTGAGAATGTGGTTCATAAGGCTCTGAAAAGTAGAGGGGGCATTACAAAGACCAAATGGCATGACCAGGAATTCATAATGGCCTTCATGAGTTCTGAAAGCAGTCTTGGGGATGTCGACTTCCTTCATGCGAATTTGGTGGTAGCCTGAGAGAAGATCCAGCTTACTGAAGAATTGAGCCCCATTGAATTCATCCAGCAAATCATCAACCACCGGGATGGGAAATTTATCTTTGACTGTCAACTTATTGAGGGCCCTGAAGTCGAGACACATCCGCCACTCCCCATCTTTCTTGAGCACCATGACCACTGGGGATGAATAAGGACTAATGCTAGGACGAATGACACCTACTTCCAAAAGTTCCTTGATGATTTTTTCTATTTCATTCTTTTGGGTGAATGGATATCTGTATGGGTGCACATTTGGGGGTTGGGCCCCTGCAACCAAGGTGATGCTATGATCATGTTCCCCTCGCGAGGGTGGAAGCTCATGAGGCTTGTCAAAGACCGGCAGATGGTTATTTAAAATCTGTTGCATCTCAGGATGAATTGGCAGAGGCTTGGTTTCGACTGCCTAGATGGCATTAAATTGAGATACAACTCCATGATTGCCCTTTTTGAACAATTTTTCCATCCTATGCGAGCTGATGATAGAGGGGGCTCCCGCCTGGAGTCCACAGAGGGTATGTGTGTAGTTGTTCTACTTAAAACTCATATATAACTCCTGGAAATCCATTGTGATTGGCCCAAGAGTGCGGAGCCATTCAGCGCCGAGGACAATGTCGCAACCCCCCATGTGTATGGCAAACATGTGGGTTTTCAATTGATAATCACCCATTTTAAGTTTGACATTTTCACAACGGCCTTCACATTTCATTGTGCCTCCATCCACAATTTGAACTTGGAAGTTAGAAACTTCTCGTACAAAACAATGCACTGCTTCTGCGACTTTTTGATGGATGAAATTATGTGTACTTCCACTATCAATCAAGACTACTACTGGGCGATGTTTAATAAAACCTCTAATTTTGAGAGTTTGAGGGGAAGAAATCCCTGCCAAAGCATGCAACGAAATAACTGGTTCGTTAGAGACATTGTCCTTTTGGTTGTCTTCTTCTAGCGGCTCATGTTCCTCCAGTGATGGATCTTCCTCTGTTGAGCTGTAGTCAGTGGAATCAATTTGAAAAAATTTGGGCTCCTTGCATTTATGACCTAGGGAGTACCTTTCATCACAGTAGTAACATAGGCCTTGCTTTCTTCTTTCGGCCATTTCCGCAAGTGACACCTTTTGGACCTTAAGTGTTTGAGTCGTGTTGTGAGCCTGTGGGGGGCAACCTTTAGCAGAGAAATTTGGACGACTGTATTGGGCTGCTAATGCACGTTCCACGTTACGAGCTAACCTTGCAAGCCTCCATCCATGTGGGAGGCTGGTGCAGTAGGACTTGGGCTTTGATAGCTTCTTTAAGACTGCTGATAAAACATTCCGTGTAGAACACATTTGAGAGACCCCAAGTGCGGAAGGCTAAGGCTTCAAAAGTTGTAATATATTCATCCACTGTACCAGTCTGTCGGAGCTTAGTAAGACGACCCAAAAAAGATGATTCCTGGTGAAAGCGGTCTTGAAGAGCTTTGGTGAATTTGGTCCAAGTCCTAAAAGGTCCAGTGCAATGTTGATGCCATTCCCACCATTGCCACCTTTCATTGTCCAAGTACATGCTCCCCAACATAAGCTGAGTCTCATCATCGAAGATATGATTCAGTTTGCAATACTGCTCCATTTGTGCTATCCATGCCGATGGGTGAGAACCGTCAAATTTATGCATATCCAACTTGGGAGGTCGCTGACTGGGTTGTGGGTGGCTGTGCCAGACATGAGGAGAGTGGCTAGACTCACCTTCATTGTGTTCATTGCCATTATACGCCTCCTCGTGGGCTTGCTCCTTGCCCTTCGGGACTATTTTCTCGACCATGCTACATAGTTCGGTAAGATGAATGTGGAGGTTTTGCATTGATTCTTCAAGTTTGTCCATCCTTTCATTGGCCATCGCTTGAGCTCTAGTTTCTACCATACACCAACCGGATTTTTTGAAAATTGGGACCGCCTAAAAAAAATTTCACTAAGAAGTGAATGGTACCACCGTGCTCAGCTCGTCGTCCTGATTCTGATGGGCTAGATCACCAATAAGCGCCCCGAAAGATCTCAGAATTTTTTTTTTTTACGGAGTTTTACTCCTTCCTTATCAATACTACAGTGGCGAAATCCTCAAAATGTCAATGCGGCCAAAAGTCCTGCGAAAATTATACCCCGGTATAGGAACCCTTCACAACGACTCCGATCTGGTGGATCTGAGAGATCTGCATGGTGGATCTGATAGCTCTGGGCGGCGGAACAGACTGCTTCTGTGGATCTGATGGATCTAATAGATCGGAATGGCTGATCTGCGAACTCGAGACTGCAGGACTGATGTCTGCTGCTGCTGCACCCCTTTGCACAAGCGGATCTGGAAGAGATGATGTATGATCCCTCGATAGAAAAGGGAACTATGGTCTTGAGGAGTGTCAGGTGCTACAAATCACAATATACATAAGGGTCTGGCAGTAGTACTCGGCCCAATGTTTCACGGCTCTAACTAAGGAGGATCGACCGTACCTTTAGCCGTACAACCCGACTACCCTATCGTTCGGGCGAGTAATCTCTCTGAGTGCTGTTCTCTGTGTACTGTAGCCGCGAGACGGCCAACGGTTTATCTATGGCGAGGTTTCAAGGGAGCCTAGGGGGCTTCCGATATACCCAAAGGGTACATGGAAGAGAGTCCGTGCACGGTTCTGTCTAATGCGCTACTACTCGAAGGGGTACCCACAGGGGTTACAAGGGAGTCCAATGGACGTGACCACCTCTTGTATTTCCTGTGTGCATGCCTCCCCAAATCCGCAGGTTTATGCGCTCAATGACAGATCCCGTGGTTTAAAGACGCCGGAACACGTCTCTAGCCAAAAAAAAAATTTGCTAAGAAATGGAGATCCCACTGGCCCTGGAAAGTGCTCTGATACCACTTGTTATGCTCTTAACCTACAAAATGATACCCAAATACAGAATATGCAAAGAAAAGATACCCAGAACACAGAATAGCAATGATTTTATTATTCAGAGAGTAATGTTCACTTGCCTCTTCGAGGGGGCAACCTCCAATAGAGCAGAGCTCGATTACAAAATAAGACACGATGCTCCTCGCAGGGAGTCACTATCCTTTATATATGACTCATACATGCAATACCACGGGCCAATACCGTGGGTTTTATTAATACCATCTATATAATACTACGACGCATTTGCAACTAACTGTGGTTCCATCATTAATTGCGGATTAACCACTTACAATTATTAATATGGGCTTTATTGACTCTTGACTATGATGTGATCCCATTACATAAATAAGGGGGTTAGGGTGGGACCCTAACATTCGTTGCGCCAATTTCCTAGGGGGGGGTCATAGGGGGTTTGAGGGGTGCAGGTAAACCCCCCTCTATGGGGTCCAGGGTAGCGCCCTGGAAAATTTTGTTTTTTGGACCCTATATTAGGTTGGGTGAACCTACCTATGGTTTTGGGCATGTTTTTCACACATGGTTTTGGACGCGATGGTTTTTAGTTCATGGTTTTGGACGGGATGGTTTTTGGTCCATGGTATTGGATGCTTTAGCATGTATAAATACGTATTGTAACATTGAAAGGAACATAATGAAAAATCAAGCTTGTAGTCCCGGTTTTGGGATCCATGGTGTTATAGCTCCAAATATCACCCTTGGTATTTGTGATGCTTGGTTTGTGGCCTAGGGAAACCCCTCCTTCTAGACTTGGTCCAAATATTTTAAAAAACAGTGTCTTACTCCCTGTACGCTACTTTTCCCTGTGATAAAAGCATGTACACACGGGTTAGTCAATACCCAACCCATGTATATGTGTTAAAACACTTTAAAACATTAAATTTCCTTAACTATGGGTGGAGTTCATGGGTTTTACCTGTTGATTACCTCCTAGTGCCCATGGCCCAGCTATTTCCCAACTAAAAAACTCATTGGGAGAAGTATAAATAGACTTCTATGGGAAGGCCTTAAGGAGGAGAAGAGATAGAGTTATTATACCGAGATTATCCCCTGACTGAGTCTGAAGTATCCCTATGCTTCCAGCACTTCCCTAAGTTTTAGGAAACCCTTGCTTCCTTGAGTGTTGATATTATCCCACTTGCTTGAGATATCATGCTATTGGTTATGGAAAGAGGTTGTTGAGAATGGGACTGGACAGACCTGGAGGACGGTTCCGCTTGGATCTGGAAGAAGAAGACTCGGGTGAATTCTCTCTGTATTATTCTACCATTTCAGAAATAAGTTTTTTAATCTTATGGAGAATATTTGTTGATTTCTTGGATTCGTGTAACACTGTAAGTTAAGTTAGAGTTTGGATAGATTTGAAACTTTGGTTCATTGGCTTTGGATCTGAGTAATACAGGAAATTGGAGATTTGAATCAATTTGGAGCTTTGCATTTGGATTGATTTCAAATTAGGGAAACAATATTGTTTCTTTATGCACCCCATTGGATGAGAGTTTGATCTCTAAACTTGATATCAAATTTTTTTCAAATCAAATTTGTAGGCAAGCTTATAATGTCAATAGTTACAACACTAATATCCAAATGATATCACAGATATAATGCCATAGTTTGAATTAGTTTTATGGAGAATGAAATGATATCATAGATATAATGGCGTAGTTTGAATTATGATTAATTGGGGAGACTAGTTTAGCAGACTTGGTCTTGGGTTCTAAATGGGTTGAGACTTATTTTTCTTTGTATATTTAAACCAACAGCTACGTGGCTACCCCTACATTCTTTAAGCCTAGGGTGTTGATGGGTTTGGGTTCGATCATCTTTGATGGTCGTGAGATCGATTCTCTTGAAATGAATTGTACATAAAAAACCAAGCAGGGAATGCATAAGGCTGAAGACAGGAAGCTACAAGTTTGGTGTCCAGTTAACTAGTTAGCTTCTAAATAGGCAGTTGTTTAGAAGCTTCCATCACGCCATACTTTATGAAATGAAAAAAATGGATGAAAAACATGCCAAAGAGCTTTTGTGTTTGCACACCTTCCATTAGTGCCATCGAGTTAATGGATTTGACAACATAGTGGAAGGCTTCTTGTGAGTCTGTGACAATTTACCTCTGTCACTTAGAGTGTTTGGCACACTTCTTTATGGAAAATCTAACATGTATGAATGGGAGTCGTAGCTGCATAAGTTGTCTGAAGTGTTAATAGATACATCAAGCTCAAACGCCAAATAAGTTATGGTGCACTAGAAAAGAATGAAAATTGATGTTAGTGGCTTATGAGGGTCTTACAGAAAGTGCCCAAGAGGCTTTTACTGTAGCTTCTATTGTGGGAGAAGTACAACTCCATTCCCTAGAGGCTGGCAGACATTCATCTCGTGACTAGGGACAATGACAAAGTAAGGGTGTGTTATATGACCGCAGGGATCAGTCGTAAGGTTTGTAAAGGCCTCTGAATTACAACCAAAAAAGACCTATCTTTGGTTTTTGAAGAACGGGTATGCCCTACCTTTCACTATTTCAGAATCAAGTTTCAACAATTATATTGATATATTTTTTTGATAATATAGGTGTCTTTGATTTTGAAACTAAATTTAGACATCTCTGCATTTATTGAGCAAGAACGGTATGCCCTGCCTTTCACTACTTGAGAATCAAGTTTCAACAATTATATTAATAAAATTATTATGAATTCTATAATTTGCATTGGACTTATCATCTGTGCAGAATGTTGTATAAGCATAATTTAGACAATTCAACTTCATTCTCCATGTTAAGCCTTCGATGTATTTTTTTTGTTGAAACTTGTTCATGGTTGGGTCCTACTGAGCAAGCAACTACTAATGTGGTGGTGTGAGGTGAACTTCATAGATAAGAACATCTTGACAAAGTTTGGGGTTTTGGTGAGCCTTGTTAGCCACTTTTTGTAATCAATCTCTTTCTTGCCAGTCATAAAGAAAGGGACAACCAATTTACTCACAACTTGTATTTTACCTTAAATGAATAAACCACATTGGTCAAGACTTTTTAGTGAAGAGAGGAACAGAGTGGGAATAACCACCCCAATGAATTGAACATATCAAGAATAACCCCACTCCATGAAGATAACATATTGGGCAGACCAAGTCAGTGAAGAATAGAATAACAAAGAACTGCTACTAGTAGGGATGCTTTCTCTACTGCTGGTAGGAAGGAATGTTGCTGACAATCTCACTTGGGTTAGATGGCTTTATTGGAATTGATTAGTAGATGGTGGTTTTATTCTTTTGATAATATAAGCATCTCTGATTTTGAAACTGAATTTATAGTGTTCTTATTTTTATAGTTGCAAGTTTCGGGAGTTATATTGATATATTCTTTTGATAATATAGGCGTCTCTCATTTTGAAACTGAATTTATTGATATATTCTTTTGATAATATAGGCATCTCTTATTTTGAAATTAAATTTATAGTGTTTTCATTTTTATAGTTGAGAGATTTGATACTGAGTTACAATTGAGAAATTTGATAAAAAAATAAAATAGATTTAGATTGGTGAATATAATTTGTAGAAATTAAATAAAACCGGTAAAAATAAATATTACAAGTCACACGATGGGAAATTTAAAAATAAAACCGTCAAAAGAAATTTCTCTGATGAGCAAGGGCACCCATCAAATTTAACCCCTGATCACCTTCATCAGCATTGGAGGATAAGACTCCATAAGAGGTATGCACTGGTAAGAAACCCTCTCTTTCACATGTGAGGGTATTTGGATGTGATGCATATGTACATGTTCCAAAGGAGAAACGAACCAAGTTGGATAGTAAATCTGAAAAGTGCATTTTTATTGGGTATAAGGATGGGTTAAATGGTTATAAGCTTTGGAACCTAGTAACAAGGAAGGTTGTGTACAGCTGAGATGTGGTGTTCAGAGAGGTGAAAGATGTAATTAAACATGAATTCCAACCAAAGGAACCTGAGAAGATAGATTTTGAGCTTAATGAGTAAGAATTGGACTCTACAATAGAGGAGGAATCAGAAGATGAACAACCACAAACTCCGGGAGTGAGAAGATCAGTTTGAGAAAGAAGGCATCTGGAAAGGTATAGTCCATCTTCTTTCTGTTCAAATTTTTCTTTATCTGTTATTAATGATGATGCCAGAACTGTGAAGGAAGCAGTAGATTCAGAGGATGGAAAACTCTAGAAAGAGGCCATGGTTGATGAAATGCCATCTTTGCAGCAAAATGAGGCTTGGGATCTGGTGGAGTTTCCGACTGGAAGGAAACCCATTGGCAACAAATGGGTGTCCAAGAAGAAGACAAATGCAAAAGGAAAAGTGGAGAAATACAAAGCTCGGTTGGTAGAAAAGGTTATTCCCAGGTGCCAGGAATTGATATTGGTGATATTTTTTCTCCTATTGCCAAGGTAGCCTTTATTATATTACTTTTATCTGTTGCTGTTGCTTTTGATTTTGAGGTAGAACAGATGGATGTGAACACAACATTTCTTCATAGGGATCTAGAAGAGGAGATCTACATGAAGCAACCTAAAGGTTTTGTGGTGAAGGGTAAGAAAGAAATGGTATGCAAGTTAAAGAATTCTCTATATGGGTTAAAACAGTCACTAAGGATGTGGTATCAGAAACTTGATACGTTTATATGGGGACTTGGCTTCACCAGAAGCAAAGTAGATCACTGTGTGTATTTTAAATTAATTGGTGACCATGTTATTTATCTAGTCTTGTATGTGGATGACATGTTGTTGGTTGGAAATGACAAAGAAATTATCCAGGATTTGAAGACCCAATTGTCCTCCAAATTCGACATGAAATATCTTGGTGCTGCAAACTATATTTTGGGCATGGAAATTAAAAGAGACTGGGAAAAGAAGAAGCTTTGGTTAAACCAGAGGAAGTATGTCGAGACAATACTACAGAGGTTTAATATGCAGGATAGTAAATCAGTGAAGTTTCCTATTCCTATAGGTGTGAGGTTATCTGCTGAACAGTGTCCCAAGACACCAGAAGAGGAAGAGGACATGTCCCATGTTCCATATGAAAGTGAAATCAGTAGCCAGATGTATGCAATGGTTTTTACTAGACTAGACATTGCACATGCAGTGGGAGTATTGAGAAGATTTATGTCAAAACCTAGGAAGGAGCACTGGACAGCGGTGAAGCGAGCTTACAGGTATTTGCGTGGCACTAGTGATTATGGTTTGTGCTACCAAGGAATACCAGGATTGCATAGAGCGTTGGATATTTGTGGCTTTGTTGATGCAAACTAGGCTAGAGATATGGATCAGAGAAGATCTACAAGTGGGTATGTGTCTAACCTATTTTGAGGTGCAGTCAGTTGGATGAGTAAGAAACAATCTGTAGTGGCACTATCAACTACAGAGGCAGAATACATGGAAACCACGCATGCAAGCAAGGACGTAGTCTGGTTGCAGATACTGTGTTCAAGTATGAGGTTAGTACAGGGAGCTATAAGGATATACTGTGACAGCCAAAGTGCAATTTTCTTGGAAAAGAACCCTGCATATCATTCAAAGACAAAGCACATTGATGTTCAGTATCACTTTGCGAGGGATATGATAGAAGGAGGAAAGGTGTCACTGGTAAAGGTGGACACTTTGAAGAATACTACAGATGTATTGACAAAATCAGTGAGCTCTGAGAAGTTCTCTTGGTGTAGAGAAACAATGGGCATTGTAGGGTTGGATAAATGACTAAGCTCTCTTGTGGCCCCTTGTGGAAAGAAAAAAACAAGTGGGAGAATGTTGGGTTGTGTTATATTCTTTCCACGACTAGCCCACGTAGTTAACTAGGGGGTTAGAGGGGGGGCGGAACCCCCCCTTCTTCGTGCCAATTGCATAGTGAGGGGGGGTCACCAGGGGTTTGAGGGGTGCAAGTAACCCCACTATATTAGGTTGGGTGGACCTACCTATGGTTTTGTGCATGTTTTTTGCACATGTTTTGGACACGATGCTTTTTAGTTTGTTATCACTCATATTTTTTCCTTAGAAGTTATCAAAGAAGGAATAGTATGAGGTAACCACAAACCTAATCTCTTAGGCTTAGGTTCTAGCCAACCTAAGTTCAGAGAGGGCTTTATCTTTATAATTTAAATTTGTTTTGAATAATATTTCAGGCTAGTTCTTAGTGTTCATGATTGTTTTGTTTTGATTGGATGGTGGAATTAAGAAGACAGATGGGCAGAGCAAGTATTTAGGCCATTGGGCTATGGAGTCAATCAAGAAAGGCTTAGCTGGATCTGATCTATCACTAAGGTAAGATTCCACAAGGCAGGCTAGCACAACAAAAGAAAATATGCAAGTTTAAATGGATGAAGTAGTCCTAACCAGGGCGAACGGCAATGAAGAATCCTTAACTAGGATTAATATGAAGAAAGGAAGGATGATCAATAGCAAAGGGAAATGAAGAATCCTTTACTATGGACCAAAGGAGGGGTAAACTATGGAAGTAAGGGAGCAATTAAGAATTCCCAGAGCAAGGCAGTTTAGTAGAAAACATAAAGAAAGCAAACAGTTAAAACAGAGAGCACTTAAGCTAATTCTAATGATATCATTCCTTGTTTGCTTTACAAATTTTATAAGAAACACATATGAATATTCATAACATGAAGAGAACATAATATTTAAACATGAATATATGATACTTATGTGTTCCAACTGTGCATAAGAATCCAGTGAAATGTCCTTAGCTTTATTTCATTTCCAACAAAACCAGTCCAGTCTTGAGTATAATAGCTCCTTGGCTCAAAAATAAAATGTCTACAGAAATGTTTTTTAATCCACCCTATTTACTTCAATTTGTGAAGTATTTATACAAAAATTGATACAAAATATCTCATAACAATATGAGAATTATTCTAGGAAATAGAAAATATCTTCAACACGAAGATAGAGACAGATGGAGAACTATCTTCTTGCTATCCCTTTTATTGTGACTGTGTTGGCTGTTGTAATTCAGGTTTGGCTCTTTTAGTTGCTTTGTAGTTATGTGTTGGAATCACTTTCTATCTTTTACCTACTGATACTCTTTACCTTTTCTGCTTTGACTCTGTAATACCTATTTTACCTGGCAGCCATGTTTTACCATGTAGATTTACTGCAGTAACTTTATGGTAAATCTGTAAGTTTTGTCCACCATTCACTGTCAGGTAATAAAAGAACTTCCTGGTCCAATGGTAATGTCAACTTATCATTTATTACCATTGGACCAGGAAGTCCTTTTTCTCTTAAGATGCCATATTTTTTCATGAAATTGTCAATGTCTGCTTGGATGCTCTTACATCTTTTCTCCAAATTGAGCATCAAGTTCCTTTTGGTGAGAACCTTTTTGATTTCTATGATTGTTGTTGTTCTATTATTAATTTCTAATTCATCTAGCTGGTATCTGTTTCTGCTGTTCAAAAATGTGATCAATTGATTGGCTTCTTCAGGTTTGTCTCCTAACTCTTCCAATGTTTTGTGGATTGCTTCTATGGCTACTTTGACTAATTCAGTTTGTTAAAAAATAGCCTGAATAGAAGGCCAAACATCATTGATGGAATTAATGATGTTGGTCCAAAGTATTTCTTTCATGTCTCCCGGTGGCACTTGCAATGTCAAGTCCTTTTCAAGGACTTTTATTCTTTCTACCATCCTTTGGTTCTTCTAAGCTTCTTCTTTCTGCTGTATTTGTGCAAGTTTACAATTGGTTTCTAAACTTGTCACTTGTTCTCTAAGTTTCTTAAGCTCAATGGCCTGGATGCTCATTTCTTCCATGGCCTTGATCAATTTTACAGTCTTTTCTGTTGGTGTCTTTGTGCTTGTAGATGTACATGTGCCTGCTGATGTACCTGTTACTAGCAATGTTGTAGCTAATGGAAGTGTGGGTGCCAAGGCAGCAGCCAAGGTGGAGGGCACTGCTGTGGAAACTGTAGGAATTACAGTCTGAGGAATGGTGGCCAACTCACTATGTTTGGATTGTACTAAATTATCTAATTCTTTCTCTATTTCCTTCAATTGTTCATTCAGCTTAAGGACTAGGTCCATAAGCTCTTCCTCAGGTTCTGTGTTTCCAACACTTCAGATGTCTGAGGATGATGTAGAGGAATTTTAAGTTGCTTCTTCAGTGTAGTTGTGTCATCATTTTTCTTCTTAATAAGTTTCTCTACAGCTTTCACATCCTTGGGATCATATCCCAGTTCTATGACCAAGTCCTCTAAGGACTTTATTCTGGTGTCTTTTGTTATGAAACCAGCTCACAAAAAGATAGAAAAGATAGATCAATGCCTTATAATTCAGGTTCTTCGAAGGGGAAACCTCCTTTACATTACACAAATGAATGATTCTTTGATGATTCAAATTACAAAACCTCCTTTCTATATATAGGAGTCTAAGGATTCACAATATAACCCAGCCTACCTCACAATAATAATATAAAGGCACAAAAATAACAATAGAGGGATTCTATGGGGCACAGTAATAACAATATGGGGACAATAGGGGCACAACAATATTAATAAGGGATGCAAGTACAATAGTAATGGGGTAATCACTAGTATTATAGGGACCTAACATGCCCCTCTCCTTCAAAAAAGTGTTGTCCTCAATGCTTGAGTAGTTCTGAATGCTTCTGTATAAAATTCTCATCCTCCCATGTGGAATCTTCAGCGGATAAGTTCTTCCACTTGATGAGATACTCTGAAATTGATCAATTTCGTAGTTGTCGAGTTCTTGTTTCTATGACTGCTTCCGGTTCCAATATAATTTTTCCTTCCTCATCAAGTTCTGACAATATTGTTTGAACTGGGAGCTTGTCGTTTATAACCTTATTTAAACATGAAACATGGAAAACTAGGTGTGTTAGCTCTGCTACATTCTGTGACATTTGATGGATCGAAAACAGGTGTGGCAGTGCTAGTTATGCTTTTGAGGGACATGTATTAGTCAGTCTTCTCCTACTCCTCCATTCTCCTTCCACTTTCTTGACCCCCCGCCATCTCTGTTTTCTTCCAAAGCCCGGCATAAACCCATTTTCTTTAGCTCCTAGGCACCGAGTTTATAATTCCATGTAGCCGTGATCTCATAACCGAGTGCTTTCTCAAGCCCTTTTTCACGTCACATCTAACGAAAACATGTGCTTTTAACTCCCCATCATCCAATCATTTACCATGAGATCCAACAACATACACTTCCCTTGCCGCCGAAACATGCCCGTGCTTTAACCCATGGGGAAAGCAGTTTCCCTCCCATCACGTCTGCCACGCATCGCCCGCTAACTCGCATCGCTCCCCCCACGTACGATTACCGCCTTCCTCCTAAAGCTGTTCGGGGAATACCGCCCGCCAAAGAAACCGCCCTCCCCTCTCGCTAACCCTTGTGCACGTCCTCCTCCTAATCACCATTGGATCTTCCCATCCGAGATCCAACGGCTTGTGATCGTCCCACTCCCGTATCTCCCGATAGCTCTTGCAAATCAATATCTGTTGTCTGTCCATGTGATTCGACGGCTGATATTCGTTCTCGTCTTTCTCATTCATCTGCCATGTTGTCTTCACGTCCTCGACCTGTACCATTCTTCCAAAGGATGAGCATAACCAGTATCCAGTACCCGAGCAGTTATTCCTCAACGAATGCGTTTAACAGGAAGAATGGACGAGAAGAAAAAGGACAACCTTGAGCAGTTAAATTCATTTATTAGTTATGGAGTTTCTTTCAGTTATCACTCCACCTACTCGAGAAGGACAGTAGAGTATCTCAAAAGGCCAATTTTGTTCATTAAAGCATGCAGTTTGTAGTAGAGACTCTATCAGAGAGTTAAGGTGGTTGGTGGTCCATTATGACCCCTCCACACATAGAATAGCAGAGCATTTTTGTAATCAACCTCTATATATACCCAGAACATATATGTAATGGGGGTTGATGGTTATAGTTTTGATGTAAGGTTCAACTTCTGGAGACTGTAACTACTGTGATACTTGCAGTTTCTGATCTTCATTTTCAGCTAATACAAGGTTCTTTTGCTGTTAATTTCTCACTTTCCATTTCTGCTCTGTTCTAGGTTGTGCCTATTATGCATTTTTTATGTGCTCTTGATGTCTAGCATTAGAGGGGCTGTCATCCAGCTCTGTGTTAGAATCTAGTATGTATCATTGAATGTGCTATGCAGGTTTTTGTTTACGTAGTGCCAGAGAGCTGTCATCCTGTCTGTGCATTAGGAAATAGATTTACAAACCTCTTTATTGGTTACAGCCAGCCATCACAGGGTCTTGTGCATCTGCTGGTGTGGTCAGTATTCTCCATCTTCACCTATTCCTTAAACTGTGAGTGATTGGTGCTTTAAAGCCTTGTAGTCTAGGGGTGTTCACCCATGTCTGGGGTTAAGCATAGTGGAAGTGGTTATCTAGCTTGAATATGCATCATTTCTTCCATTCATCCACCCATTTACAACATTTTTGTTGAGTTTGTAATGTTCCCGAGCATCTCCGAGATACAACCTAGGAGAGTTTCTTGGGGTGATAACATTAATTGGCGTCGTTGCCGAGGAGAGGAGATTGAAGCTCAGCTTCCCTGGGAGACGACACAGTTCCAGATTTTGATGATAGATAAGGTCTGGGCACATTTCTGGTTGTAATCATCTATCTGGCGACTCCACTAGAGGAAGACCAACCTTTGGCGACTCCACAGTATAGTCCTAGCTCAATTTGTGAGACATACTCGAAGAAATCCTCAGAAATCACCAGCTTCTCCAGTGCTTGACCCTGAGAAGATTGTTAAGTTGAAGAAAACATCACAGAAAGGAGCATCAGGATCAGGTAAGCCCAAGAAATCTTATTTGTCTCTTCATGAGAAGTTTTTAGTTGAGAATGCACAATTTGAAGACTTAGAGCCTAGTGTTGCTAGTGAAAAAACACCTGCAAAGATTCATAAAGCTCCTTGTTCATTTAGTTCCCCTTTGAATCTTAGTCCAAAGAAAGCTTCCCATACAGTCCAGAACATCCTGTTGTCTCTGTCATCCATTACATTGCTTCAAACTAGTCAATCTGCCTGTGTCCTTTCACATACCCCAGTCATGGCAGGACAGCAAGCACCTATGAAGATGGAAAGAATTATTGCTGCTAGGTATGGACCCCTGGTCTTGTCTGCTCCTTTGAATGCTATGCCTGTAGGAGAATATCAAAAATATATGCCTAAATTCACTGGCACAGAGGGAGTAACAACTGAAGAACACCTTGAGTCTTTTTACAGCTATGCTGATATTTTAGATATAAGTGAAGATGATGTGTGGATGAGAGTTTTTGTCCAGAGCCTTGATGGTGAGGCTAGGAAGTGGTTCAGAGAGTTACCCTATAGGTCCATAATAGACATTGAAGCATTGGATGATGCATTCCTGAAGCAATGGGGAGATAGAAAAGACCTGCTCTACTACCATACAGAGTTTGGAAACCTAAAGAGGGAGAATGGGGAATCATTGCCTGATTTTAATAAGAGATTTAACCATATGTATAGTAAGATACCAAATGAGGTAAAGCAACTCCCACTTCTGCCAAACTCACTTATGCCAATTCTTTTGACTCTGATTTCTGCCTATTGTTGAGAGAAATAAAATGTGCCACTCTAGCTGATATGCAAGATGCAGCACTAGAGGTGGAATCAAATATTATGGATGCAGAAAAGCTAAAAACACATACTGATAAAAGAAGGCAGAGAGGTGAGGCTTCTTCTTCCTCTGCTTCATCTTCCGAGCCTAAATTAGACAAAATGACTAAGATGATAGAGTCATTGGTTGCTGAAATATCTAAGTTGAAGGTTGAGCAGAATTCAAGAAAGACAAGGCAGCAAAACACATTTGCTCCAAGAAATCCAAATCCATTCAGAAGAGAAAATGAATAGTTACAAATAATTCAGAGGGGTAAAGAAGCTAATGAGGATTAGAAGGTTAAAACTCCTTTTCAAAATGTAGTCATGGAGGAGGAATGGTTTGAAGATGAGGATGAAATTCACTACATGGAAGATAAAGAGAGTGCTGCATTTTTGACATTGGTTTCATATGAAGAATCATTGTTGCAGGAACAAGATAATCTGGAGTGGAACAGGGAAGCTGTTCTACAAACTGAGGAGCAACGGAGATATAATCTGAGGTCAAATGCAAAAAATGTCAAGAAGAATCCTTCCCAAAGAGTTGTTGTCCAAATAGAGTCACAGAATATTAGGCAGAAAAAAACAGTAGCTGATCTAGTCATCCTCAAAGCTCCAGTTCAAGAGGTAAGAGGTTCTGACAAGTTACCTTCCTCTTTCAACTTTGGGTCAGAAGTCCAGAAGTTAAAAATATCTTTGCCTCTGGTAGAGTTGGTAAATGAAATGTTTAGAAAGCATATCCTTGAAGCTCTTGAGCTAGAAACCACGCAAACCTCCACTGACTCTGTCAATTTGCAAGATGATAAACCTGTTTTTGTGCTTAGCCCCATGATTGAACCTACTGATAATAATTCCCCATCATTTTATGTCTCCTTCACCATTCATGACAAAATCCTCGACAATTGCCTGCTAGACATAGGGACCAGCCACAATTTGATGCCTAAAGTTGTCATGGAAGAGTTAGGCCTTGATATCACTAGACCATATCATGACTTATTCTCTTTTGATTCAAGGAAAGTGAAATGCCTAGGATTAATTAAATATTTGGCCATTACCCTAACCCAGCTGCCCATGAATAGTATGATGATGGATATTGTGGTAGCAGATGTCTCTCCCAAGTTTGGCATGCTGCTATCTAGAGGATGGATTAAGAGACTAGGTGGGACCTTACAGAATGATCTATCTTATGCCACTGTCCCAATTTTCGGAGGAGAAAGCAAGAGATTGTACAAAGAAGCACAGTTGGCATACATCATCAGTGATGAGAAGAATCCTACTAATCATCCCATTTATGTTGTGGACACTGATTTTGGAGCATGTATCCTCCAAATTGAAGAATCTCAAAAGGCCTCAATGCAGCTCAGGAAACCAATAGTTTAGGCTAAGGAAGAGCAAGGAAGTCAGGTTTGGGAGATGTTCTTTGATGGAGCATGTTCCAGAGAGACTACAGGAGCAGGGGTGGTGCTGGTATCTCCAAAACAAGAAAGCACCCATCTGTCTTTCAAGCTGGCTTTTCAAGTTACAAACAATATAGCAGAGTATGAGGCTCTGCTATTGGGCCTTAATGCAGCAAAAGACAGAGAAATCAGGAACATAAAGGTGTTTGGAGATGCTGATTTGATCATTCAACAAGTAAACAGAGCATTTCAAGCAAAATACCCAAGGCTGAAAGCGTACAGAGATGAGGTATGGAGAATCAGATATTCTTTTGATAATTTATGTATTTCATATATCCTTAGAGACAAAAACCAGCTTGTTGTGTCTGCTAGCATTTTTATCCCTCCCATGCCTCCCAGACTAGTTTATGAAGTGCAAATGAAATACAGACCATCCTTGCCTGACAATGTCCACCATTGGAAAGTTTATGAAGATGATGATGAATTAAATAGGTTCCTTCAAGTCATTGATGAATTCTCTGAAATGCAAATTGACCAAGAGAATGAAGCCTTGGAGAAAAGCCCCCAACCCCAGGTTAGAAATAAAATTGGCAAAGATAGCATTGTCCAGCGTCCCAGCAATCATATCCCTAAGGGTTTGATTCCTATAGAAAGACTGTTTAACTAGAATGATGTGCCTTAGAGGGTTGCCCAAAAATAAGATCAATCTTCAGTCTTTAAGCATGATATAGGGAGTCCAGGTCAGCCTAGATACATAAATCTTTCCACTCATCTGTCTGCTGACCAAAATGCTGAATACTGCAATCTAAAGAAGCAATCTGCTGATGTGTTTGCCTAGGAATATAATGACCTAAAAACCTATGATAAAAATATTATTCAGCATAAAATCCCTCTAGACAAAGATACCATCCCCTTCAAGCAGAAGCTAAGACCAATAAAACCTATGCTTCTTCCTCTGATTGAAAAAGAAATTAAAAAGTTGATGGCTGCCAAAATCATAGTCCCTCTCAGATATTCAAAATGGGTAGCCAACTTGGTGGTAGTGAGGAAGAAAAGTGGAGAAATTATACTGTGTGTTGATTTCAGAAACTTATACAAATTCTCTAAGAAATAAAACTATCCTCTACCCAAGATGGACTAAAGTATTGTCTTTCTTGGATGGATTTTCAGGGTTTAATCAGAGTTGTGCATCCAGATGATCAAGAGAAGACTGCATTCACCACTCCTTGGGGCACTTTTATCTATGCCAAGATGCCTTTTGGGTTGATGAATGCTAGAGCTACCTTTCAGAGAGCTATGCATATAGCATTTGTGGGAGAGAAGGATAAGTTTGTCCTTATCTACCTTGATGACATAACAGTATACTCCAGCAGCCATAAATATCATCTGCAACAATTGAAGAAAGTGTTCCTGAAGTGCAGAAGGTTTGGGATTTCAATCAATCCTAAAAAATCACAATTTGCTTTAGAAGAAGGCAAGTTATTAGGACATGTTGTTTCTGCTGCAGGTGTCTGAATTGACCCAGAAAGAGTAAGAGCAATACAGACCTTGTCTATCCTGAGATCAAAGAAAGATATCTAGTCCTTTCTGGGCAATATTAATTTTGTGAGGAGGTTTATACCAATTTTGCTGAACATGTGAAGCATATTACCTCCATGTTGAAAAATGTGGCATAGATCAAATGGACTGATTTTGCAAGAAGATCTTTTGAGTCCATTAAGAAAGCTATTATGGAGGCTCCCACTTTAATAAGTCCAGATTACAGCAAGGAGTTTCATATATTTTCATTTGCCTCTGAAGACACCCTTGCAGCAATTTTATTGCAAGCATATGAGGAAGGTTCAGAGAGTCCAGTAGCATTCTTCAACAAAAACTTAAGGGATGCTGAACTAAGGTATGATATTATTGAGAAACAAGCATATGCTCTTATCAAATCCTTAAAAACTTTCAGAGTTTATCTTTGCATTCCAAGGTAATTGCATATGTACCGTCTGCTACAATAAAGGATGTCTTAACACAACCTGATGCTGATGGAAGAAGGGCTAAATGGATTGCAAAGATGATTGAATTTAATATAGAATTGAAGCCCACCAAGCTTGTCAGAGGTTAGGGTATTTCTAGGTTATTGGCTGAAGAAAATTGCAGATCATTGGATATAGATTTTCTGTGCACAATTGCAGAAATTGGTCAGACATATGAAGAAGAGAAAGCAGCTGAACCAGAGAGAAAGCAGTCAGTGGAAGAAAATGCAGCTTCTTATGATTGTTATTCCGCAATAGTTAAATTCTTACTGAAGCTAGAAGTCCCTCCAGGCTCAACCACAAGTCAAGCCATAACTATTAAGCTTAGGGAAGCTAAATATTCCATTAATAAAAATCTGCTCTACTGGAGGGATCCATATGGAGTGCTTCTGAGGTGTTTGGATAGAGAACATTTAATAAAAGTTATGCAGTAATTTCATTCCAACATGTGTGGAGAGCACCATTATTGGAAAACCACTGCCCATAAAATCCTTAGAGCTGGATATTACTTGCCCTCCTTATTTTCTGATGTATTTTCGTTTGTTAAATCATGTGACAGGTGCCAAAGATTTGAAGGAAAGCAGCAACTGAAGTCCCTACCCTTCAAACCAATACATGCAAAAGGACCTTTTCAGCAGTGGGGCTTGGATTTCATTGGAGAGATCAATCCACATTCCAGTGGCCAGCACAGATGGATATTAGTAGCCACTGATTATTTTACTAAGTGGATTGAAGCAATCCCTACCAGGAAGGTTGATCATAATGTGTTAATGAAGTTTTTAATTGAAAATATCTTTACCAGATTTGGTTTTCCACATAAACTAGTCACAGACAATGCAGCAGCCTTCAGGGCAAAGGAATTGGTGGAAATGTGTAATTCGATGGGTATTAAACTGGTCCATTGCACCTCATACTATCCTCAAGGCAATGATCTAGCAGAATCTTCAAATAAAATCCTGATAAGGATAATCAAAAAGCTGTTGGAGGATAACGAAAAGAATTTGGATTCCAAACTCAAATATGCATTGTGGGCTGACAGAGTGACCATTAAGAAATCCACAGGGCATTCTCCATTCAGGCTGGTATATGGCATTGAAGCTGTATTCCCAACTCAGTTAACTCTCCCTGTGGTAAAGTTCCTGCAAGAAGGACAGAATGAGGAAGAAGACATGGCACGAAGTATCACTGATTTGGCAGAGGTACATCAAATTAGAGAACAGCTGGTTGAAAAGGCTGCAGCACATCAGAAAAAGATCAAGGAAGTTTTTGACAAAGGGAAAAAAGCAGATAATTTTCAAGTTGGAGACTTAGTTCTGAAGTGGGATGCACTAAATGAAAAGAAATGCAATCATGGAAAGTTCGATGCTTTCTGGACAGGGCCTTTTATCATTTCTCAGATTCAAGGGAACAACACCTTCATACTGAAAAGTATGGGAGGAGAGGTAGTTTTTGATGGCCCAGTTAATGGGCGTTTTCTGAAAATTTATGTGATTTAAGGTCTTTTGGCCTTAAAATTGTAAATATTTGATTTTATTAGTCTTAGTGTAAGTTCAGTCAGACTCCATGCCCAATGGAACACTAGGAATTTTGTTAATTCGTTTTTCATCAGAAAGGCACTGATCTGTAGGTTCTTGAGACCTCACAGGGAGGATCTCATCCCCAGAAGGAGCCAGTGTTAGCTCTGCTACATTCTGCGACATTTGATGGATCGAAAATAGGTGTCGCAGTGCTGGTTATGCTTACGAGGGACATGTATTAGTCGGTCTTCTCCTACTCCTCCATTCTCCTTCTACTTTCTTGACCCCACGCCATCTTTGTTTTCTTCCAAAGCCCGGCATAAACCCATTTTCTTTATCTCACGGGCCCTGAGTTTATACTGCCATGTAGCCGTGATCCCATAACCGAGCGCTTTCACAAGCCCTTTTTCACGTCACATCCGATGAAAACACGTGCTTTTAACTCCCCACTGTCCGATCGTTTACCATGAGATCCAACGACATACGCTTCGCCCGCCATCGAAACATGCCCACACTTTAACCCGCAGGGAAAGTGGTTTCCCTCCCGTCATGTCCGCCACACGTCGCCCGATGACTCGCATCACTCCCCCTATGTACAATTACCGTCGTCCTCTGAAAGCAGTGCGGGGAATACCGCCCGCCAAAGAAACCACCCTCCCCACTCACTAACCCTCATTTATGTCCTCCTCCCGATCACCGTTGGATCTTCCCATCTGAGATCCAACGGCCTGTGATCGTCCTGCTCCCTATCTCCTAGTAGCTCTTTCAAATCAATCTCCATCGTCCATCCATGTGATCCGACGGCTGATATTCGTTCCCATCTTTCTCATTCATCCACCATGCTGTCTTTGCGTCCTCGACCTGTACCATGCTTCCAAAGGACGATCATAACCAGTATCCAATACCGGAGTAGTTATTCCTCAACGAATGCATTTAACAATAAGAATGGCCGAGAAGAAAAAGGATAGCCTCAAGCAATTAAATGCATTTATCAGTTATGGAGTTTATTTCAGTTATCACTCCACCTGCTCGAGAAGCACAGTAGAGTATCTCAAAAGGCCAATTTTGTTCATTAAATCATGCAGTTTGTAGCAGAGACTCTATCAGAGAGTTAAGGTGGTTGGTGGTCCATTATGATCCCTCCACACATAGAATAGCAGAGAATTTTTGTAATCAACCTGTATATATACCCATAACATAGATGTAATGGGGGTTGATGGTTGTAGTTTTGATGTAAGGTTCAACTTCTGGAGACTGTAACTACTGTGATACTTGCAGCGTCTGGTCTTCATTTTCAGCTAATGCAAGCTTCTTTTGTTGTTAATTGCTCACTTTCCATTTCTACTCTGTTCAAGGCTGTGTCTATTATGCATTTTTTATGTCCTCTTGATGTTTAGCATTAGAGGGGCTGTCATCCCACCTCTATGTTAGAATCTAGTATGTATCATTGAATGTGCTATGTAGGTTTTTGTTTACTTAGTGCCAGAGAGCTATCATCTTGTCTGTGCATTAGGAAATAGATTTACAAACCTCTTTACTGGTTACAGCCGGCCATCACAAGGTCCTGTGCATCTGCTGGTGTGGTCAATATTCTCCATCTTCACCGATTCCTTAAATTGTGAGTGATTGGTGGTTTAAAGCCTTGTAGTCTGGGGGTGTTCACCCATGTCTGGGGTTAAGCATAGTAGAAGTGGTTATCTGGCTTGAATATGCATCATTCCTTCCATTCATCCACCCATTCCCAACATTTTTGTTGAGTTTGTAATGTTCCCGAGCATCTCCGAGATACAACCTAGGAGAGTTTCTTGGGGTGATAACAGGGTGCACTCGAGAAGTTGCAGGAAGCTCCAATTTGTATGCCATAGTACCAATCTTTTGCAACACCTTGTACAGACCATAACACTTTGGTGATAATTTATTATCCTTTTTAGCTTGCTTGAGGGACATTTTTTTATATGGTTGTAGCCGTAGGAATACCCAATCACCTACATCAAAACTTATTTCGCTGTGATGTTGATCTGCCTATTGTTTCATTCGATTTTGTCCCAACATGAGGTTATCCTTTAAGAGTTGGAGGACTTGTTGTTGATTCTCGATGTGATGTTCCACTGCTTGAACCTTAGAATTTTCTCTTAAATATGATGTGATGGATGGTGGCTGATATCCATAAAGTGCCATGAATGGGGTCATTTTTTTTGCTGTATGGAAGGAAGTGTTATACCACCATTCACCAGAGGCAACCATTTGACCCATTGTGTCTGTTTATCAGATACAAAGCAACGAAGATATCCTTCCAAACATTTTTTACTATCTCATTTTGCCCATCAGATTGAGGATGATAAGATGAGATATGAGCTAATTGAGTACCAAGAAAAGAAAATAATTTTGTCCAAAAATTTCCAATGAAAATGGGATCTCTGTCACTTACAATAATCTTTGGGTTTCCATGTAGCTTTTGAATTGTTTCCATAAATGCAGTAGAAACTGTACTGGCTTCAAATGGATGTGATAATGCACAAAAGTGTGCATACTTGGTAAGTCTGTCAACTACCACCATGATGACACTCTTTCCCTCAAACTTGGGTAAACCTATGATAAAATCCATTGAAACCTCCTCCCAACATTGGCTTGGAATGGATAAAGGTTGTAATAGACCTGGGGTCTTAATTGTTTCAACTTTATTTTGTTGGCAAAACAAACATTCCGCCACAAACTTTTGAATATCTGATTTAAGGCCATCCCAAAAAAATTCCTTCTTAACCCTGTGGTAAGTTTTTAAAAATCCTAAGTGCCCTCCTAAGGGAGAAGTGTGCAATTCCATAAGTCTTTTTTTTGAGTTGGGAATTCTTACAGAGGTATAAGTAATCTTTGTACCATAACGAATCATTTTGCCAGCTAAATGTATCAGATGTACTGGAATCTTGTTGTAACTTTCGAATAAGTGCCCACACTTCTTCATCATTACTCCATTCATCCCTTGCTTCGTTTATCCAATCTCGTTGGAAAATAGAAATGGCGTACAACAATGCTTCCACATCCTCATCCTTTCTTGAGAGTGCATCTGCCAACACATTTTGCTTCCCTTTTTTGTAGATGATTTCAAAGTCATAACCCAACATCTTTGTGACCCACTTTTGTTTCTCTTTAGAGGATAATCTTTGTTCTAAAAAGTATTTAAGGCTATCATGATCGATTTTTACCTTGAAGTGTCTTCCCATTAGGTAGGGTCACCATTTCTTAAGTGCATGTACTATTGCCAACATTTCCTTCTCATAAATAGCTTTGTGTAAAAACTTTCCCTTGATTGGACGACTTTCAAAAGTAATGGGTCCTTCATCTTGCATTAAAATGGCACCAATTCCATTTCTTGAAGCATCACATTCCACAATAAAGGTTTTTGTGAAGTCCGGTGTAGCTAAGACCACTGCTTGGCACATTGCCTCTTTAAGATGTTTGAAGGCCTTTGTTGCTTCTGGAGTCCATGAAAATGCATCTTTCTTCAATAATGTTGTTATAGGTGTTGTTATTCTCCCATAATTATTAACAAACTTGCGATAATACCCTATCAACCCAAGAAATCCTCGTAGATGCTTTATGGATGTGGGGATTTCCATTCCTTAATGGCTTTAATTTTTCTAGGGTCTACCTTAACTTCTTCATGAGATACAATATGACCTAGATATTCCACCTCTTGTACTCCAAAGAAACATTTGGATCTTTTTGCATATAATTGTTTCTCCTCCAATAGTTGTAGCACCTTGTCGACATGTTCAACATGATCCTTCCAAGACTTGTTGTAGATTAGTATATCATCAAAAAATACTAACACAAATTTTCTAAGTAAGGGTTTGAAAATGGAATTCATCAAACATTGAAATGTAGAAGGTGCATTGGTAAGGCCAAAAGGCATGACCAAAAATTCATAGTGACCCTCATGAGTTTGAAATGTTGTTTTCAGAATGTCTTCAGTCTTCATTCTGATTTGATGATATCCTGAATGAAGACCCAACATGGTCAAGTAAATTGATCCATGCAATTCATCCAATAATTCATCAATGACAGGAATGGGAAACTTATCTTTAATAGTGATCTTGTTGAGCTCCTTATAATCTAGACACATGTGCCATGATCCATCCTTCTTGTGCACCAATACTACTGGAGAAGAGAAAGAACTTTGACTAGGTTGAATTATACCAACCTCTAGCATTTCTACAACCATACGTTCAATTTCACTCTTTTGGGCATAGGGATATCTGTACGGCCTGATGTTTGGAGGAACACTTCCTAGAATCAGATGAATAGCATAATCATGATCATGAATAGGTGGGAGACCTTTGGAAGTCTCAAATACCTTAGAATGATTGTCTAAGATTTTTTGGAGATCTGGAGAAATAGATGATTTCGATGTGGAAACATCTAGCGAACATAATTGTGAAATTACACCTCTTTGTTCCTTCTTTAGAAGCTTTGTCATACCGTTAAAGCTGATTTTCTTTCCCGGTTTCCCTACAATACCCCTTAATTCAACTTCCTTTCCTTCCGTAGAAAATTTCATGAAAAGTTCTTGAAAATTAAAAGCTATTGTACCCAAGGATTGTAGCCATTGGACTCCTAGTACAACATCAGCACCTCCCATTGGAATGTAAAGCATTAGGCTAGTCAATACATATTCTCCCATGGATAGCTTGATATTATGGCACTTTCTAGAGCAATTTATCGTTCCTCCATTTGCAACCATCACTTGACACTCTGATGCTAGATATAGGAAGCAGTTCAATTCTTTTGCTATCTTACAATGAATAAAATTGTGGGCACTTCCTAAATCAATTAACACTATTACCTTTTTCTTCTTTATTTGTCCTTCTATCTTGATGGTTTGAGGTGTGGTAATTCTAGCCAATGCATTACAAGATATGGTCGGATTCATTTCTTCTTTATCTAGGCTTTGTTCCTAGAGTATATCCTCTTCTTTTGACCTTTCTTGCTCCTTTTCTTCTTCCTCTTCACAATCTATGTAGAATAATTTCTTCTCAACACACTTATGACCTTTAATGTATTTGCTATCACAACTGTAACAAAGCCCTTTCACTCTTTTTTCTTCCAATTTTTGTGGTGTCAACCTTATAGGTTATGGAAGACTAGGGGCAACAACACTTTCATCTTTATAGTTGTGAGTGGTATGCTTCCTAGTTGCAATAATTTCGCTTTCCATTTTTCTTGCTAACCTAAATGCCTTCTCTAATGAATCAGGTTCCCAAAGGCGAACATCATGTTGGATATTATCCTTTAGAGTCCCTATGAACACATCAATCCTATGCTCCTCTGGAATATTTTTTACCCTAATGTTCAATTTTTGGAACTCCTCAATGTGCTCCATTATTGAACCCTTTTGTTTGAGACTTATCAATTGGCTAAAAATAGTGTTGTTTTTTGTATCCTCATAATGTGCTGTCAATTATTCCATAAAAATTGCCCAAGCGATAATTTGTTTATGAGAGCAAAGACATTGATACCATACAAACTGATTTGGTTCCAAATATCAAGTTGCAATACGTACCTTTTGTGTGTTTTGCACATTATTGAGATCGAAAAATTGCTCCATCTGTAATATCCATGTTGCAGGATCCTTGCCATCAAACTTCCTCATATCGATTTTTGGAACGTGGTGGGTCTTTGATCCAACATTAGAGTCTATGAAATCATGATTAACATTTCTTTTGTTTGCATCATGAGTTTCCTTTACCACCCTTTCACCATTAGTAAGTATTTCTTGTAGAAAATTTGTCAAATCCGTCTTCAAATTTACCATGCCTGTCTTCAAATCTATCTTCAAATCATCCATCTTAGCTTCCATGCCATTCATCTTAGCTTCCATGCCCTTTATCTTAGATTCTACGCCATTTATCTTAGCTTCTATTAGCTTTTGTGAGAGTGGCATTTGTTGCACGTGGTCTTGTAATTTTGATATATCATATAACATTTCTTCCTCTTCTTCATGAGTCATGCTAGAGATTTTAGGTTGCTTACTAGGTGTTTGAATTTTCTTTCCTCAGGTCATCAGTTAACAATAATAATGCTCTAATATGCCCTTTGAATTCCTTCAAAATAATTTTTCAAACCAAGCTTAAGAAAAAATTTAAAAAAACCTACACACCTTTTTTCACTTTGTAGGAGCTCGATATTGCCTCTGATGTATCTCTGTAATTTCAGATCATCCAGTTCCAAAATTGTAACCTGCAAGGGCATCCCTCAGTGTCCTCTTTCCAATGCCACCAGTCTGATCCAAATTGGATTCTCGAAGGAAGAGTTATGCCAAATCTCCCACAGTGACCTAATTATAGACTAGTTCAGTAGAGAAAACTTGTACGACATGCCATGTGTCCCTATTTTGGCCTTCGGATCTAACAAATATATACAAGAAACTACAATCTGTCCTCTTTTTGTACCTTCTAATGAAATTTCAATCTGATGTTCAGAGAAAAAGTTATGATGATTTTCCCCAAGTCACCTGTTTGGAATGTAATTCAGGAGTCTGCAAAAATACCAACTTCCTCAGATCATATCTCCGCAAATATAGCGCGAAAAGCTTTGAAATTCAGACTCGAGGTTCAGTGCGATTTCGTCTCAAATGGGTTTTTGTTTTCGCTTCTTAAACGTCGCAAAAAAAAATTTATAGCGAAAATTCCATGATGACCTATTTGGAGCAGCGAAACCCTAGAATCCAAAGCTCTGATACCAAATGTTATGAAACCAGCTCACAAAAAGATTGAAAGGATAGATCAATGCTTTAGAATTCAGCCTCTTCAAGGGGGAAACCTCCTTTACATTACACAAATGAATGATTCAAATGACAAAACCTCCTTTCTATATATAGGAGTCTAAGGATTCACAATATAACCCAGCCAAACTAACAATAATAATATAAAGGCACAAAAATAACAATAGAGGGATTCTATGGGGCACAGTAATAACAATATGGGGACAATAGGGGCACAACAATATTAATAAGGGGTGCAACTACAATAGTAATGGGGTAATCACTATTATTATAGGGACCTAACATGTTTGGCCTGTGAAGAGGCGTTCTCCAACTGGAATTGTGCTGACATGTTATTCAGTGAATTCTGGAGTTGGTGGGCTACTATTGCCTTGTTGGTCAAGGTGGAATAAACCATTTCACCAGTTTGCTTATGTAACTCAATTTGGTCAATAGGATGGATATCTTTTGCCAATACTTCAAAATCTATTTTGAGGTAATCTTCCATTGATTGGTTGGCTTCATAAAACTCATTTGCATTTTACCTTCTTTTATGTCAAAGGCTGACATTAGCCTTGTTTGTTTTGTTGGAGCCATTTTCAGGTAATATGCATAACTTTGTACCTTTAGCCTTTCATTCCTTGCCTTGATTTCTTTATATTTTACTTTGATATCTTGGCTCTGGCCAGTAGGAGCCGTGAAGGAGGATACTTCCACGCTCTACTACCTTTCTAGCATTTGAGCCTGTGAGGTGGAAGGTTCTTGTGTACCTCCTAAAGGAGTGGTATGCATGCTTTATGCTCTTTCTACAACTGTATTTCCTGCTATCTCCTCAATATACTCATGTTCTGAGAATGGATTCAACCTCTGCCTTTTAGCATATGTTTTGGCAATAGGTCTGCTAGAAGAAGTGCCCTCCTCTCTATCTCTTTTTAGGTTCCTCTCCTCATTTAGAGGAGTCTGTAGAATAGGAGGATTTCTCATGATTTGTTCCGGTTGAGCAAGTTCCTTTGAAATCTCATGTTGTTCTAATTCTTCTGGTTGTTCTGATAGCTCTGGCTGCTCTGATGGCCCTGATTTCTCTGATGGCCCCGCTTCTGCTGTTTTTCCACTGTCTCCCTGTGATTGCCTCTGTTACAGGGAAAAGTGTCTATGCATAACTACTAATCCCACTAAGGTTTCGTAGCTACCTTAGAAACAAACAAAGTAAAGCTACTTTCGTTTTCCTTTATGAAATATAGACGAGAGAAGAATAAAAGAGACCAACCTCTGTCTTGCGCTTGGTTCCTAGTTCGATTGCTCTCTCTTCTGATAGTCCTTTGCTACTTGCTTCCTTGTACACCCAGCTTCACAGAGTACCTATAGAATCAAAGTAGTATAACACTATACAACAACATGGATCTATTATCATAAACAATCTAGGATCAGATGTAAATTGACCATACAAATGCATGAAACATAAATGACACAAGAGTATGGAGGAAAACTTGAATAGCTTTATTGATAATCAAGAAAGAGCCAAGAGAGTTACAACCAGTTGTTCTGACCCAGCATCATCCTCTCAGCAGGTAAGCCCTTCTTCACCTCATGCAAAGCTTAGATCACCCAACACTATGATGTTGCCTCAAGAAACCAACAACAATTCTTTACAAGATGCAAAATTCCAGCCTCCTGGATCTCTGGGATGAGGGATCCATATATAGATATCTGTAAGGGAGATGATTCAGCTTGTGATTTGATTAGTGTCTTCCCTCTGATAGTTCTTTCTTCCACTTGGAGATTGATGATCTCTTACTCATCCTTGGTCGAATTCAGAATGGCAAGTGTCACAGGAGAAGTTTCTGGAAGATTCCATGCTTCTCCACCTCGCGGATTGACACTGCCATTTGTCTCTTCTCACCCATTGCACCCCATAGAAGGGATTTTTGAAATGCAACGCACCCACTAAGTGTACTTAGGTGAGATGCAACGCACTTTGCCTATGGAGTAGGTGAAATGATCCTGTTTTGACTAGTTCTGAGTGTTTTTTCATGGAGAACTTTTGGGAGAAGCTGTAATCAGTTGACCTTGTTCCTTTAGGGGTTGGAACAACACTTTTAGGGACTTAGGAGCCCTTGGTTTATGGACATTTTATGCTTGGGGTTGCAGTGCCGAAAAATGTCTATAACAGTTGCCCCCTAAAGCATGAGGTTGTTAATCTTTTTTGATGTCGGGTGAAATGCTTTATCATGAGGGTCCGAAGTTCTTTCAAGCTGGGAGGAGACCTGTAATAAGATATAATACAATACATTACCTTCATAATATTTTCATGATCTAGCTGAGGCGGGCATTCCCATGCTCAGCTTTATAAATTCATTTTCATGTACATAGGACAGACAATCGTCTGAGTGTAGACTGATGATTCTGGTAGAGCCATCATCCCTTTGATTGGATGATTATCTGCGCAACAATGATGTACATTTGATGTCTTTATTTCCCTGAATATATATCGGAGCCCAGATGGATGAAACTAGATCCGTGGTCTTCAATCTCGTTCGACCTTCACTCAAAGTACAAGTCGATCCATGTGAGAGATGTTCTGGAGTCGAACATGGAAAGACATCGCCTGATTACCAGCCAATGATGTAAGCTGTTAACAGGCGTGAGAGGAATCACTGATAATGATAATGACCCTCAAGGTACTGCAGTACAATTCACGTGGTGTGAATAAAGGACTCGGCGTCGAACACCACGCAAAATCTTTTGGTCGAAGGCCATTGATGCAAACCTGTCGCCGGAAGTGAGAAACTTGCCATTGAGGCATGCAAGCTTCAAAGTACTGAAAGGGGTGTCCCTAGATCGACTTCTTGGATAATGAGCTGATGTCGACAAGAAGCGATCCGTCATAGGAGGGCCTTAATGAATCCCACATCAATGACATGGAATAGAGCAAATGATTTTAATGGAGGTGAGAACGATCTGGTGATATAAGGTTCAGGGTGGCGGTCATGAAAGAATGGAGCGTAAATGTATTGCAGCGGGTGAGACACAAGTGAATTCTCTGAGTGACTTCTCTTGAACATATCGGGGACATTGACGTGATGGATTGGTAGCATTAACCCCAAATGTGGATGGTGTGATGGGACCATGGTGATGTGGCCGGTGAATGAAACAACCTAACCTGACTTGGATACAGAGTGAAAGTGTCATGTTCAAGAGCGACTTGCTACCAACAAAGTTTCTTCAAGTTTTCTTCCCAATTTTTCCCCAGTCATTGTTGACCAGTACCTCTTTATTTTTTTCAAGCTTGACGAGGATAACATATGCTTGTTCTATAATTTTCCCTTCGGGCAAACCCATCGCTATGTTTTAACGAGCCTAGCCATAGTGAAACTCGTTCTTGTCTGCTATGGGTTTGTCGCTATTAGGTTTCAACGAGTTTAACGACAAAGATAACTCGGTCCTTTTCAATTTTAGAGAGTCTGAAAAGGGACGTAAAGGAATCTCCAAAATCCTTTTTCATCATCTAATCCCTTAAGTCCGAAAAAGTATAAAACAATACATAAGGGATGAATTTTCGATATTTTTAACGAGCCGAACAAAACAAGCGCTCGATCTTTTTGTGTAATAATCCCTCAGGTCCAAAAAGATTAAAATCTAAAGGAGGGATAACACTTCTGGTCCCTTTAACGAGCTGGAGAGGCCAATGGCTCGGCAATCTTTTCATATTTTACGAGTCAGTTGAAAAGAGCTTAAAGGAGACTCGTCTTTGAGGAACGAGTGATAAAATTGGGTAGCAGCTGATTCCAGGTAAGGTTTAGAATTTTCCAATCACGGCAGTGTTACAAGGATGGTTAGTGGGATCCCTCTTCGCAGCTGTTCCTCAAAAAGGGTAAACAATCAAATGGAGGTGAATGATCGGCCGATACAGAGTGGAGGTGATGATGGGAACACGACCAAGGCTTTAAAGGCTGAAGTACTACATTCACAATGGTTATTTACCGGGAATTGGTTCATTCTTTATTGAGCTTAAATGCTGGGGGAAACATTTGCTCATTGCTTATGTTTATTTTTTAACGGGCATGAAGTCCGCGTTAAAACTACTCGATATAACGGTCATTTCTTGACTTTACCATAAATAGATTTTTCCTTTCAAAGATTGTACTGCATGCTCAATTGCTTCATCAAACTAGTTAGAAATGAACAATATATGTTTGAAAAATGAGTTAGGACACTAATATTTTACTCAAATTACGTAAAAAGTAATTTAAAAGTGCTTTTACCTCTCATTTTACCATTTCATTTGAACTTTGGATTGTTGGAGCTTTGGAGGTGCTTTCCCCCCTTGATTTTCATTAGCTGATTCCAGGAGATTCTGTGGACGATTTTCGGCACCATCTGGACCAGGTAGGAGCTAGACTTGAGCTCTTTCATTTCATGCTTTCCATTTTGGATTCTGAGCCTGATTTCTGGTTTTTCTGAGCCTCTGGGGTTTGAAAAACTCGCCCTGGCTCCATCGCACCCTTTGTGTATCGAAAGGTGCGTTGGATGTTAGCCTGTCTACTGGCCAACTGACATGCAATGCACCTAGAACACTACTGTAGGTGTGATGAGCACAAGGAAGGAAATTTATGCACAGTTTTTTGATGGAAATTTTGTCTATTTCTCACCAAAACAAGATCTAACTCTTCTCTTGTTTGTTTTTCAGAGATTTTTGGAGCAAGATGACTATTACATGGTGAGAATGTGAGCATGAAGAAGAGGACATGCTTTCTTTACATGATCCGGTTATAGTAAACGAACTGCAGAACTGTGGCTTGCTGAAGTTTTTCTGCATTTCTAGCATGAGACAACAAATCAACTTGCTGCAGTATTTGCTCGATGCTTGGGATCCTACCAGCCAGGTGTTCCAGATTAGGGGAAAATCCATCCCCTTGACTGTAGTGGACATCTATTTTTTGACCGGCTTATCAAGGCGAGGTGCCCCCATCTCTTTATCAGGTTCGGCCCAAGGAGGTGAATCTGTGAGAGATTATGTTCACAGGTATTGCAGAGAGGGATCTCAGCCGAGTAAAGATGGCAAGATCATCATCCAAGATGTCACTGACAGGTCCCTGAGGACTATTCTGTTCACTTTTGGTAGGATGGCTGGTGGTGTGGCTCTTCATGTGGCCAACCGATCTTATATGCAGTATGCCTTGGAATGTCTCCAACCGAAGGTGTTCAACTAGTGTGACGCAATACTCCTTGTGATGAAAGAACAGTGGACCAAGGTGAAGAGCAGGAGACTGAAGAACTTTGGATATGGTTCTATCTTGACCACCTTCACCTTGGAAAAGATACCACTGATGCAGCCACAGTATATTGCACTCGGTTTACCTCCATCGACTAAACCACGTATGTAGAGATGGGTCGACCATATGTCTAGGCATGCTGGTCAGTCTCAGATTTCCTTTTCTGATACCTTCTTCGGGTGGTTTGATCGTCAGGAGATGGTTTATTCCAGGTATCCATATGCTGGTATGGACTTCCGGGGTGACCCAGATTTGGTACTGCCGGCTGGCGAACAGTGGGGTGCCATTGGTAAATTCTTTGACCATATTCTTGTTTATCGTTTTTCTTTTATAATGTCCTTGTGCTTTATTCTGTAAAGACTAATAAAAACTCATGTGTTCATGCAGATGTCGGTCCTGTTCGGCCAGTAGTACGCCTGAGAGTGCCAGCTGCCGCCCCAACAGGAGAGGCTGTTGGAAGGGCTATCCTTCATGACCTTGATGTGGCCGAGACTCTTTCAGCACTACAGGATCAGGTCGAGGGCCTCAATCTCGGTATTCCAGATGTGAGGACTGACGAGCTGCCTTTGAGGTTGCAACGACATACTACTGGCATGTCAAGTCGATGGACTAGGCTTTTATGCATGATTGCACAGGCGGTGACTTGTTATCACGAGCATCATTAGACTAGGGTGCCCCCTAGCGTTTTGAGTTTTGGGTCATTTGACCTATTTTGTCTTGGTTACAGAACATTATGTGTAAACCATAAACAGTTATATATATATTTTTGATATTCGAAGTTTTATTTTGGTTAAGTTGCATGATCCTGATGCAAATATTGATGAGATCCTTCTTTTTATAAATGTTGCAAATGTCTATCTAACACATAATTTGCCAATGAGTCAGTTAATGTGTTTAAGGTTCTGGAAATATGCTGATATTGAATAAAATCAAATTGCCTTTCCAAAATCTTGACCCTTAGGAAGATGCAATAGATCGCTGGATTTCGGACAAAGTAGATACCAGTGAGTTGTAGTACGACGAGCTGTGAGTCTAGCCTGACGACCAGTCAGCGTATGCCATGTGTGATGGCATCAGAGAGAAGTTCTATTAATGCACTATATTCAGCGATGTTATTCGTTGACCGACCAATGCATACCCCTCTGAAACTTACTAACTCGCCGCTTGGGTCAAAAATGGCCCAGGCCGCAGAAGATAGGTTTCGCAAACTACGACTTGCTCCGTCGGCATATCCAACAAAAGATTCCAATAGGTTCGACATCTGCAACAAATGTAAAAAGTGGATTTACTTGACCAAAACAAATACTTTAGTGAAAACAAAAATGTAACAAAAGCATATAGGTTACCACACCGAATCACGCATAGTAACGCTTAAGATACAACCCATTACAAGGTTGTGTCAGTGGAATCCCGTCATAATCCATTAACTCGTAGGCTCCTCTTGCTAACACTCGCTTAACAATATAGGGGCCCATCCATAAAGACTTGAATTTACCTACCCCCAATTTATCGGATTCTTCGTCATAAAGCAAGACCAAGTCACCTTCTGAGAAGACACGGGGTTTGACATTCTTGTCGAACTGTGCCTTGACTCGTTTCTTATGGGCTTCGTTAGCCAAAGCGGCATCACGACGGGTTTCATCCAATTGGATTAGTTCCAAGAAACGAGCCTCTTCTTGTGAAGTCTCGGGGAGAAGGTCGATTGCGAGTTTGAGGGACGAGATTTCGCACTGAACAGGTAAAATTGCTTCTAGGCCATACACCAGTTGGAAAGGTGTAAACCCGGTTGCATTTCTTACCGATGTTTGGTATGCCCACAAGGCTGAGTATAGGATCAGGTGCCAACTTCTTTTGTGAACTCCAATCATCCTTTACAACATGCGCTTTAGGACCTTGTTGATTGCTTCAACTTGTCCGTTGGCTTGCGGGTAATATGGAGTAGAGCTGTCATGAGACAACCCTAATTTGGCAGCTAATTTGACCATCATGTGATTGCGAAAATGCGATCCATGATCTGTCACTATAGCCTATAGGACGCCGTATCTAGCGACTACATGATTGAAAAAGAAAAGGGCAGCTGTTTCACCTGTGTTATCTAATGTAGGCATCGCCTCGGCCCATTTGGTAAAATAGTCAACTGTGACTATGATATACCCATGCCCCCCGGTCGAGGTGAGGTTACATGTCATGAAATCGATGCACCATTTGGCGAATGGCCCAATAGCAACTATTGGCTGCAGAGGTGCAGGTGGTCTTCTAGTTTTGCTATCGAAAATTTGACAGGCATGGCAACTTCTGACTGCGGTTATGCAATCTTTGAACATTGTTGGCCAAAAGTATCCTGCTCGTAAAACTTTTTGCGCTGTAGCGTAACCGGATTGATGCCCCCCACACATGCCTGAATGGCAATCATTCAGGACTTTTTCAGCCTCCCCATGAGTGAGGCACCTCCTCAGAACTGTATCGACACCACGACGGTGAAGTGTATCATCGACGATCATGTAGTCTTTTGATTGGTATCGAATACATTTTTGTTCGTAGCGGGAGGTATTGGGCCTATATTTTTGGGTTTGGAGATAAATGATTATATCTCCATACCATGGATTGCTTGAAGATATCAGAAACAAATTTTCGTCCATGATCGTTTCTTTGGATGTTTCATCGTTGGACGACGATGGGAGATTGCATAATAACTCTGCAAAAACCAGTGCTTTCTTTGACTTGGATTTTACAAATTCCAGATCAAACTCTTGTAGAATTGCTATCCATTTTGAATATTTTCCCCCCAGCAACTGTTGCAACAATATATAAGTCATGGGGTTGCAATCTGACAGAATGGTAGTTTTTCGAAAGAGGACATAGTGTCGAAATCGTTGTATCGCTTGAATAGCTGCGAGCGCTAGCTTTTAAACATAAGAATATTTGCTTTCTGTATCATTTAAGTTCTTACTTAAATAATATATAGGATGTTCAATTCCATTGTCTTCTTGAACTAAAACCATTGCGATGGTTGTATCCACTGCAGCCAGATACAGGTTAAAGTATTTTTTATAATTAGGAGCATACATTAATGATGCTTTCATTAGGGAGTCTTTCAAAGCATCAAAGGAAGCTTGCGCGAGCTGATCCCAGATGAAGGGCACTTCCTTTTTCAATAGACGAGTATAACCTTTAGCAAGTTCGGCGTAATTTGGAATGAACCTCCTCAGAAAGTTTGCTTTCCCTTGTAGTTTCTGAATCTGAAGCAAATTCGAAGGTGGAGGCAAATTTATGATTGCCTGAACCTTACATGGGTCGAGACGAATCCCGTCTTTCGAGACTACAAATCCAAGTAAATGACCAGAAATGACATAGAACACACATTTGTGTGGATTGAGTCGTATCTTGTAGTGTCGGCAATGTAGAAATATCACTCTTAAATGTTGTGGATGATCAGTCCGCTTTCGCGAATGAGCTGGAAGGTCGTCGAGATATGGTTAAACGATGTTTTTGATGTCATGGAAGGCATAATTCATTGCCCTCTGAAATGCTTCCCATGTGTTCTTTAAACCAAAGGGTAATTTTCGATATGCGAATGTGCCCCATGGACAAATAAATGCAGTCTTTGACTGGTCCTGTGGGCGGATATTTATTTGATTATACCCGGAGAATCCATCCATAAATGAAAAGATTTCACATCCGGGGCATTCATCAATTATCTAGTCAATGAAGGGTGTAGGGTAGTTGTCTTTTGGACAAGCTTGATTTACATCCCTATAATCGACGCACACTCTAATTGTTCCTTGTTTCTTCATAATAGGAACAATATTCGATACCCAATCGGTTAGAGGAACCGAGTAAATGAAACCAGCATGGAGAAGTTTTTCAACTTCTGCCTTGATGGCAGCAGCTTTCTTGGGGTGCACCTGCCGTAGCCATTGTCGTACTGGTTTGACATCTGGATACATCTTGATTTCTTGTTCAACGATACTCGAGTCAATGCATGGAATTTCATTATATGACCAAGCAAAGACATCTCTAAATTCGCAAAAAAAAACGTTATATATTTCCAGTTCTGAAGGAGAACAACATTTGCCAACATAAATATTCTCTACAACATCTGTTTTGGTCGAGATATTTATGGCAATAGTCTCTTCAATGTTGGACAAGTTTCGCTCGGAATCCATCGTGTTTACAGTATTTGATAGAAAATCAAAAACTGAAGGATGATAAAGGTCATCAGGAGTATCTTCTTCACAATCCGGAAGAAGGGAACGATGGTGGTAATCTTCCCATGGTGCCCCTTCAATTACCATTGATTGAACAATTCCTTCATTGGTGTCATGCACTCACGACCAAGGATCTGAAGGGGTGCCATATTCCTTAGACCTATCTATCCAAACACTTGATGAGCGTTGATTTTGGTTTGCCTCCCATGCTAGGAACATTGATTGCTACAATATTTCTGTTGGGCTTGGAGGCAATACCTGCGCATGATCCATGTTGATATCATTTTCTGAGATATTTTTAATCGAAGATATCATATTGCAGGTTCCTACCGACGCTACTTCCACCAGATTGATTGGAGGGGGAAGGGAAAAAGTTCCCATTAATATAGGGTCTTTTAGTAGGCCTACTCTGATATTTTGAAGCGAATGGGGGCTTCCATGGATGATTGGAATGCTTCCCGTAACTTGAGAACCTTTGGGGAGGAAGGTTTGTTGATCGGCGATTGTAATCCCTCCTTGAAAGGGAAATGCAATCTTCCTAAAATAGGTCGACACAACAGCAGCCATAGCATATATCCATGGTCTTCCCAGTAGGATGTTGTAATTGAGGTTTCTGTCGATTACTTCAACATATATTTCTATTGTTTTCCCCCCTAGTTCAACCTTCAAGTTACTTAGAATACCATATGGGGTATATGTTCGTCCGTCAAATGCTTTTAATGTTGTCGAAGATCACGACAAGGTTGGAGATCCTAAAGTTTTCCAGCAACTCATCAACATAATACATGTAGATACCCCCTCATCAATAATTGTTTGATGAACAGTTTTGTTGAGGGCTTTCACTTGAACAAGGAAAGCTAGTTGAGCTAGCAACTGAGGATCGTATCCTTTATGATTAAAGGATACAAGATTGGAATCCTTTGTGTCTATCCCACCGATGGCCGATAATAAAGCCTGCTTTTTGGATGGGCAATTTTTCAGTACCTCAAGTGTCGACATAGTGGATGGCAATTGGGCCAGATCTTCCACTATATTATAATGTTGTGCTGATCTAGCACGAGGATTAAATGTCGACTTGTGTACTACTCCCTTTGGCGGTTTTATTGTCAACTCAGGAATGATGGGCGGCGCAACTTCTGTCGAAGTTGTTGCCGAACTACTAGGTTGATCTTTATCCTTGTTGTTTGATAGCTGTGGATTCCCGTAATCTTTGTTCCTTGTCGATATCAAAGCATCATTTTGCTGTTTGGAAACCGACAACATTAGCACTTGATACTGGGAAGCATTTCCACTGTCAACCAGATTTGTTCCCGGATTTGGAAACGGATCAGTTAATACTGCCGAGGTTTTTGAATTCTTGAAGAATTTTTTAAGCTCAGCTCTGTGTGGACAATCTGCTGTCCAATGATCCTCATCGCATATAAAGCATGGACGATTTAGTTTCCTATTTCCAGAAGGGTTTGTAGAAGATTTTTCAGGTGATGATTCCTCCTGTTTCTTCTTCTTCCCTTTGCTTTTCTTCTTGCCCCGTGGTTGCTTAGTTTCTTTGCCTTTATCTGTCGAGACGGCATTTACTTCCGAGGCAAGAAGTTCCTCTTTTGCATTTTGACTGGAAATATTACGGGCCTTTTTAGATGTAGCCTTTGTTGACTTCGTGTCTGTTGCACCTATCACGCCATCACCGGCATGAGAGTCATTGTTTGATTTAGGAGGAGGGGGGACTGAAAAGTCCAGTCTGGGAGCGTCAGGTATTTTATCATAGAGCGTGCCAGACTGAGTATAAATCAAGTCTAAATATTGCGCACGAGCAATGACTTGCTCTTTGGTGACGACTCCCCCTTTTGCCACATCTTCTGTAATGGAAGGCAATAATGACTTAATAAATCATTCAGCTAAAAGCTGATCAGGAACATACGTTTTTACCATTCTACGACGACGTTGCCACTCATGTATATGATCAAATATGTGAGTGGCCGTTGTTTGTTTGAAATTGGTAAGAAGTTCCATTCCCGTTTCGTACCTTATCGGTAACTGAAAATGGGTTAGAAAGGTTGTGGCTAGGGTACTGAAGTTATCAAACGAAGCTCTGGGAAATTTGATATGCCATTTCGCTGCCGGACCAGTTAATGTCCTCTGAAAATGGTGAAGCCTAATCGAATCATTGTTTAGGGTGTTTGATGAACACCAAAGATGAAAGTTCATCACATGATTCGACGGATCTTCACCCGGATTTCCATTAAATTTAGGAATATCTGATGGAAGTTTATGCGGAATCACTGGCCACCAAGGGGCGTAAGCGATTGGATCGTTTGTTACCCGATTTAAATCAAGTAACTCTAAAATGCCATGAAGGGTAACTGTAGATTCAGGTTAGGTGAAGCATACCCGGGATAAGATGGAATCGCCTGAGCAGTTGGTCTTTGCATACCAGCATAATGCATTTGATGCTAGTAACTTTGGTAAGGTTGGTGGGCATGACCATTGTAGAATGGTTGATTTTGATCGTTTTGAATATACTGCTGCCCACTATTTGCAAAGATTTGTTGCTCAGATCCTTGGTATACTTGTTGGAATTGTGGTTGTTAGTATTGCACTAGCCATGGTTGTGAAGCCATGTGCTATTGTCCGATACTAACTGTTTGACCAAGATGAGGGGTAATTGTACCCGTTTGGACCTGTGTCATTCCACCAGTCGGCGATTGTGGTTGAGTGGCAGGGTCAAGGGGCTGTTGCATTACAACCTGAGAAACCTGAGGTTGGCATACAACAGGCAGCGCTTGTACTTGCAACACCGTCACAATAGCTGGCGTAGTTGGTATATTTGGCATAGGTAAACATTGTTGCATCGAATATACAACTCTTGATTGTTGAGGTAGTATCGGTACCCAACCGCTAGACATAATTCCAGCATAACCTGAATTTTGTTGTGAACTCCCGTATGGCTGTCCTCCCGGAGGGGACAACGAAAGGGTATATTGCCCCCCATACGGCAGTAATCTGGTACTTAAAGGAATGGTTTTCCCTTGAGGACCGGACTGCCCAAATCGACATCCCAATGGATCAATTTGTTGAGACTCAACATAAGAGTTTCCGGATACTATTCCAGATGAACAAACAGGAACGGACCATACTATCGAAATAGCCCCTGAGTGGGCTCCTTCTAGCGATTGAGAACTAGTTGGGACAGATTGTATACCGGCGAACACTGTTGGAGTGATAACAAGAAGTTTTGTCGTCGCTATGTCGGACGACATAGTCCTAGATGTTGATGGTTGTTCAGACATTTCTAGTCTATCCAAAAGATTACCTAGCAATTATACAGGAGCTTCCACTGGCGGTAGACTAATTTCTAATGAAGAAGGATACAGAGTGATCCTGACTCCAAATTGCGATGGAGTACTAGATGGAGGATCCTCCACAATCTCTTCTATAGCAATCAGACCAGGTGGAAGTGGTAGACCATCAGGTCCGTAGAATATTTCTGGTGCCGAAGAAGGTATGGAATCTGCAGCGACAGATGTTTGGGGAACAACACTCTCCGAACCAGTTGTAGATGGAACTAGTTCAGTGATACAAGTGTTTACCCTCAGACTAGGATCAGTACTATTGTCCTTCAGTGGCTGCTGAACTTCTTCTGTAAAGGCAGGGATACCAGAAATGTTTGGAGTAACCGGAGTCTTTGATGTTGTTGGAACACCTGTTCTAACTTTACCAGGAGATTTGGAACCGGTTAAACGAGTTCACTTTGTCCGTAATAGTTTCGATTCTGGAGACAAAGACGGTTGACTCGTAAGCCTCCGTGAACGACGGGGTTTGAATTGAATTTCTTCAACGATTGCGGATTACTCGATCAACTAAAAATAAAGGGGAAGTATGTTTCTGAATTAGATGAATTTTAGAGGCTTTTGACACAACTTGTTTTTTCAATTTTAAAGAGTCGATAAAAAACAAAAGATGACTCTAGTCACCTTCGATTTTTAATGAGCCTGAAGTGACAAGTGCTCAGATGGACCTTTTCTGTTAAGGAGTCTGAAAAGGAACGAAAGGGACTGCTCTAGAAATCTAGGCAGAGAGATTACCAAACCAATCTCAAAACTGTAGAATACTTTTTACGGTACGGCAGTCAATCTTCCCGAATGCTATGTTCAGTGCATTGCGATCGATAGGGCGGCAGACACGGCTTCCTATGCATAAAGGATTAAGCCTATTGTGGTCTCCCAAAATATACTCGACGGTACATGGGAGCACAAGTCCGTACTGGCACTTATCGTCTCAAAGTGGAGGAATCACCCAACCAACAGTGAGAACAACAGTTACCAGGCTTTACGACGCTGGAATACGTCTCTAGCCTAGACTTCTAGATGTTGTGCGTTAGGTTCCAAAGCGTTGTTAGATTCATTAAATTTATTTTATAGTTGATCTTGCTTAAGAAATTTGCCTTTCAGGTTCACCGCGTGATGTAGATGTACAATTCCTAAAATGCAATCTAAGATGATAAACAGTCTTTTATCTTCTTTGTGTAATGAAAATCCTAGCTACTAAGGAAAGAAAGACAGAATTCTTTCAACAAAGAGCAAAGAGCACACACTATATGAACTATCCTAAATCAAACCAATCAAATAGTCTAAATGAAAATGCACATGCATGTATTTGTTTTCAGCCTTCTTAATATGTGAATGATAAAAAGAAAGCTAATGCGCAAATCTGAATTACTTTTCAAGCGACAATTACTAACAAGTTTCTTTTCAAAATCAAAATGAAGACAATGACAACACTTTGCAATTTGGAAATGAAGACTTGTTTTCGACACTAGAAAAACTACTAATTCAGATCAAATGCAATAGTAACAAAGTAATCGACTATCAAGAGCAATCTTACTCTCTTCTATGACTAAAAACGACACTTGCGACACTTTCAAATCAAGAAACGACAGTACAATTACGTTACTTTTTTACAAAGGAGAATTGAAAATGACTCAACAAATACACAAAAACATTTACAGTTCTTTGCACAATCGAGGCAGAATATCAGCAAGGAAAGGGGCTTCAAACAGAGGTGTACTGACCATAGGCAGCAAAAACTCATGAATAGAACTGAAAAGAATGAACACAGAAACCAAAATTCAGGAACAATGCCTAGTCTGTGGTGAGCCCCAGTATTGTAGCAATAATGCTACAACTCCTGGAACTCCCTTCTTTAATTTTATCAACCCGGTAGTTCGTAACAAACTTGGAAGCGACGGTGTTGTATGCACAAGTACTAGCTCTTGCCGCAGTTGTCACTTGGTCAGCTGGCACAAGTCCACTAGGAGCTTAAGCCAACTTCTATGAGCTCTTAGAAGAAGCTTTTTAATTGATGGATGAAAGCTAACTCGAAGGAAGCTAATCTACTTGCGAAAAGAAACTGAAAGCCAAAAAGAAACACAAACCCTAGCAAACCCTAATTCTACCAACTAGTCCTACTGATGCAAAAATGAGAATGCAAACTACGAGAAGAGATGCCATTACTTCTAGGAAGGTAAAATGCATGTGTCTAAGTTATCACTATCTGAAGAAAACATCTTTTTGTATTTTTGATTAAGTTATTAGAATTATCATGCATGTGCTTTTAACTGGCTTTTCACTGTGCAGGGGTGGATCAAGGAGGAGAAATGCTTGGAAAAGGTTGGGAAGACTCGGAGAGGGTCTAAGGGATCCCTATCATCCTTTCAGATAGTTTCACAAAGTCAGGATGCCATGCAACCGTGTTTATGAACTTCTACAGGAAGTCTGCAGGGGTTTCTACAGAATGTTCTGTAATTCTTCTACAAGATGTTTCGAAATGGGATTTTTGAGGATGGGTGATTGATGGAAGATGCATGGATGGTTATGGAGGTAGGATGGGGGTCTGAAGTGACCCAGGAACTGATGGATGGAGTGGTGAGATGATATGTGGAAGGCTGATTTGGCTTTAAGGTAGTTGAGACAACAATGGAGAAGAATGTAGGGTTACGTGGGCAAGAGGATGGGTGTGAAGCGAGAAGCCTAGATATGGGATGAATCAGATGGCTCTGATGAAGCTTGACCATGTGAGTGAGTGATAGAGATGCCCTGCACAATGCACATTCAACCGAATCAATGAATTCTTGCAAACAAACTAAGTCCTAGCTAACTTAATCTAACTGTCAATGAAATGAATAAACAACAACCTTCGTTTGGAAAGAGAACCATGTACATCACGTGAGCAAGAACATTCTGAAAGATCTAAATGCATGAAAAACTCCTACCAATCGATTCCCAAACATAAAAAGCTACTTTAACCAACAAAAACAACCAAAATAACAAAGCAAGATCTAAAGAGCAGATTTTATTTTAAGAACGCAGCAAACACACATAAAGATAAACAAGGGAGGTACTGGGCGCTTGAGATGGGCCCAACCCCAAGAGCTACAGCCTCCCAAGAGAGATTTAGAGCTGATGCAAAGCTGAATTCATCTTTATTAATCAAGAATGAAGAGTTACATCAAAACTGTCCACAAGGAGAGCTTGAGAATGAGCTGAAAGCAAAGCTAATCTATTGCATACAAATCGAATTACAAAATGACTACAACAAGGCTACGAAATGACTAACTACTAGCTACTATCTACTGGCTAACTAGCTAACATCCACTGGCTACACTGGCTAACCAAAATGAGGCCCTAAGCCTTCTTATTTATACAATTTGAGGACCCAACAGTCCTCCTAAAATTTAGGGACTCGGCTGCCCAAGACTTGGAGTTAACAGCAGTCCTACTTGACTTGCTTGGCTGCCCTTGTGCTGATTGATTCGGTGGCCCTTGAACTCCGAGCTGATGGTGGAGAATTCGAGGTAAGGGCCCATAAATGAAGGGGACACCTTCCTACAAATCCTCTAGCTTGTTCTCCCACGAATTTCGCTGCCAAGTGCTCATTAAGACCTTCAATTTTGTCTCCAAATTGACCAAAAAGGCTACACAAAGCACCCATTAGACTTGTTGGCATAATGACTAACCAAATTCACTCTATTAACATAAATATAATCAAAAACATGCAATAAACTAATGAGAATGGTGGATTAAGTCAAATTAGGAGGTTGAATGAGCCCAAATAATTGTACATTTTTGGGGCTCATCATCACCCCCCTACTGAAAGTGTTGCTCCTCCTCTGAGCAACCAATCTCTCTCCTCATCTTTGATGGCCCTGGTGGCCTCCTTGGCTAAAATCTTGGCTGATTTCTCCTTTGGCTTCCCTCTTTTCAAACTTCCTGTAGAAACAGTTCGCTGGCTTCCTGTAGAAACAGTCCTCTGTCTTCCTGTAGAAACAGTCTGCTAACTTCCTGCTGAACCAATTTTCTCTGATTTTGCTTGCTTGGCTGGGGGTGCCTTCTCCTTGAACTGTGCTGCTTGCAACTCTGAGCTAGTGTGATTTGATTAAGTAATATTTGAATGAGTGAGGATTTAATGAGGAGGATCTATCTCCTATAATCTCTCCTCCTTGTCTCATTCAAGTTTCTGCTCTTAATTAGCCAAAATTGCCATGATTTTCTCCCAAAAACTCAATGACGAGGCTCATCAATATGCTGATAGGCCTGATGGATATGCTGAGAAACAAATTGGTGGTGGTGTAGAGGCTGGTACTTGAGGCCTTGGACTATGATATGTTCGCCATGCAACTGAACCTTCTTCCATCTCTCTTTATACCATTCAAGCTCTGCCATGCTACTTTGTTTTACGCTTAATTCAATAGCTAGCTTGTCAACATTTGTGTTATACCCTTTTTCAGTTTCTCCAGCTTTTCGTAGGGCCAGCTGTGCATGATCATTCTGAGCTCCAACGTCAATAGCTTCAAGCTGCAATAAAATACCCATCTCGTAAGGGGATTCTGAATTGGAATTCTCTATTGATCGTATCCCTCTTATGGAGTTTTGCAAAACCTCCTCCAAAACAAAATCATACCTTATGTGCTCTGAAAGACAGGCCTATACAATCTCATCGTTTGTTGGCTTCGCATAGTCAAACTAAGCATTTCCAAAACCGTCTGAGCGTTTTGAATACAAGCTACACCATTGCCTGAGCAAAGCGTGTAAGTGCCAAAAGGTCTGTATGGGCTGCTTGGAGAAACAAAGATCTATTTCAGAAGAGTCCTACAAGCATCTTGAATTAAAGAATCAGGCACATTTGTGCCCTGCCAATAAGGAAAAATGGTAGTCAAGGAGTTAGCAATGGACTCAATCAGTGCAAGGAGCATCCGAGGAACAATATCATGCTTGGAAACCACGTGACAAAAGTTTCCTCCCCAGTTCTCACGGCCAACTGCTTCAACAAGCCTTTCATGTCCGACCAGAGGGAAACCAAACGTGATACAAAAGGGAGAGCTTTGCCTTAGCCTTTTCCCAGAACCCATAATGTGGCCAAGGTTGCAACTGCCCCTCCTATGGAGTGACCCACAAATATGATGGGCTTGAGTTTCTTTTGTTTGAAGTCCGTGTAAATCTGCAACTTTGCTTGGAAATCTGTTTTCTCGATTATATGGAGAAACAACATAAGAGCTCCTGGATGAATGAAGGCTGGTTCACCATCATCACCCTTGAGGCATTTAGAGGAGACCTTTTGAACAGTTTTTATATTGTCCTCTCCACGTTTACTCTGGTTGACAATGAAATCTTCTACTCTTTGACGCGAAAGCGACACATACGAAATCTTCATGCTCATTCACAGTAAAGCCCTCTGAATTGCTTGCATGAAGAGACTCTTCCCAAACCTCGGGTAGTAGTCCATATGAGACAAGAAAAGTTGCAATCTCCTGACCACCAGTGAACTCTGGAGTTTTCGTTTCTGACTCCATGGCCTGCTATTGCTACTGGATTTATTCCACAATGGTGTCGGATCTCAGAGCTTTCTTCAAGCTCCAAACTGGATGAAGAACCTTAGGTTTCTCTGCTCTGGAAGACTCTGCTGCACTTTCCTGTAGAAGACCCCACCCGTTTCCTGTAGAATGTGATTCTGCCTTTGAGTGAGCCCGATGCACGAGTGAAATTCGAGAACAGGTAGGAAACTCAGCGGAGGACGATAGGTTAAGCCGATTGTGGAAGCAGAGGATGTATACTTCGAGTTGAACATGATGCAAGTGCAAGTTAACAGCAGTCTATGAGTTTCAGCTGAGCGCTCAGATTTCTGCGTGATTTTTGGAGTGAGGTGGCAAAGACGGGTGCTGGCCCATGCAACTGCTGTGCTATCATGAACTGCAGTGGTTAACTGTGTGTTCTCTGCCTGTAAGCTCATCCATCAGTTGCACTGGAGTTAGGCTGCCCACACTGTCCGTTTTTTTTTAATTTTCACGTGCATGACTGACCCATGCATGCTGCGTGACTTTCTCGTGAGTGCTAGAGAACTGGGTGCCTTGCTACATTCATGGCTTAATTTCACCATTCCATTCGTTCATGCAATGCTTAGACTAGATTCATGCAATAGATGAACAAGGTTTAGTCACGTACCTGAAGTCAAACGGCTGCTTGTGAAGCTTTTTCTGCTACTACATGCTTGGATCCTTTGATTGCATGAGGGCTTGGCTGATGATTTTTGATTGCTTTTCCTTGTGCAGGTGTCCTCTGGCCGGATCTGAGCTGCATGCAATTGTTTCCACGTTCAGATCTGCACCTTCAAGCTACTGCTGCTGCAATGTCACAGAACCAGAACTTGTTTTCGCCATTTCTCCCAAACGGTAAAGCGGATTGATCTGAAACTTGTTGAGCATGTTTCTATCATCATGATGCATCTCCCATAGCAAAATCGTGATCAATGAATGCACGGATTTCGAGAAAAATGGAAAATGGCTGAAGATTTCAGAGGTCGATTTCTCGGAAACCGTGCATCGGAATCGGCTGAAATTGCTTGGGTAGGTTACCATCACTCACATGCATACCCCCATGAAACAGGTTTTGAAACGGATGCACGGATATGGAGAAAATGCAAAAATGGCTGATGGTGATGGAGGCTGATTTCTTGGAAACCGTGCACCGGAATGGCATGAAACTGCTCAGGCATGTTGCCATCAACCTTGTACAATTCCCCATAAAACGGTTTGTCAAATGGATGCATGGTTCTCAAGTTATGGAAAAAACAAATTTTGTTCTATGTCTTTTTGCTTCAAGGCTTTTTGCAAGTGGTTGCATGGAAGGAAAAACTGAGCTTGGGTTGTGATGCAGGTATGGAGATGATGGAGGAGGAGTTGGAAGATTGCATGAGGACTTCTGAACCCTCGAGGAAGCTACCATGTTCGCCAAACCACTTTTTGAAATCCATGCCTAGTTTCCCACAATTTCTACAGGAAGTTCTTGTAGAAGCACAATGAGAAGCACAATGAGGTGGAAAAAATGATGGAGAAAGGCAAGGGATGGACACACAAGTGCTTGTAGGCCTAATCAACAGATTCCCACCATCAGATTCCATTTTAAACTTGAATTTGGTTCGTCCAAAGGTTCTACAGGATGTTTCCTGTAGAAATACAGAGCTTCCTGTAGAAGGCACAAAAAAAAATTCCTTTGACCTTGATTTGAGTGCTCCTCCTGTCATGAAACGTCTTTCTTGCAACCTGCAATTAGCCAATGGAGATTAGTTTTATTTTTCTTTTATTTTTCTCTTTTTTTTTTTTTTTTTTGAAAAACAACTAGGGCGCCTCATGGAGGTTTTCACCCTAATTGCCTGCCCTGGGCGCCTCCAAGGAATGTTTTCACCCAGGGATCTTATTCCATTTTTATTTTCTCTTTTTTTCAACCCATTGACCGCCTCATGGAGGTTTTCAATCAATGAGCCAATCTAAGGCGCCTCCAAGGAGGTTTTCACCTTAGATTTTTATTTTTCTCTTATTTTCATTTTTTTCTCTTTTTTTTTTTTTTTTTTTTTTCTACCCTACCCTACTTGAAAAACAAAATCGTTTTCAAGTATAAGAATACTTCCAATGGAGCCATGTGCACATCGAGATTAGAGAAAAAATGATGTGAAGGCTCGAAATGCATGCTTGGACAAGTATCCAGATCTCAGAGACCAAATGATCTGGCGTTGAAGGGATCAAACAAAGCTGAGGAAGAAAGTACTGCTGCAACTTAGTGACCTTCTGAAACCATATCTCAATATAGCTTTGATATCCTTGGTTCTTTTGCTGATCTGGATCATTCTTCATGTCACCTTCTATCATGACCTTCTGATCTTCCTCTTTTTGTTGATCTTTCTCTTGAGTACATGGAGGATTTGATGATAACCATGAGGGAACTCTCTCGCTCTCTGATTCTGATCTCTTCTCTCCATCAAGTGCAGCCCATGGTGCTTTGATCTCTTCTTTGGAATCTTCTTTTGCTGGATGTGATCCTTCAATGCTTTCAAGATGATCTCTTTTTTGCAATGCTTTTCCTGAGCTATGGTGAAGATCATTGAGCTCAAGAGGAGTCATTTGGATATGTTGTGCTTCAACATTACAATTGTGTTGAGCTGCTCCAATGTATGGCTTTGAAAATGGTATGGGTGGTTGAGTGGAGGTGTGAAATTGAGATGGAGATGGATGACATTGTGGTTGGGTAGGCATTTGGGGTTGCCTTGGTGGAGGAGGAGGCGATGGTTGTGGATGAGCAGGTGGTGGAGGAAAATGAGCGGGATGAGAGTTGTACTGGGGCCTCCACCCCTGATAAGGTGCATTCCACTGAGGCTGTGGCTGAGCATAAGAGTGAAATGAATGAGCAACTGGTTGGGCATAATATGGATCTGTGAAGGAACAAGGAGGAGGTGTAAACCAGGAAGGATGAGCAGGGGGACCCCAAGAAGGCATGAAAGTGGCTTGGTAGGGGTCATAATAGGTCTCGGGTGTCCCTTGCAGTTCCTGCTGGTAAGATCTAGGTCCATGTGGCCTCCTTTGGTTCATATAACAGAGTGATTCAGTGGCTTCTTTGGTTCTCTGATATGCAACTTTGAGTCTGGGTAAGGAAGGGCACTGATCTGTAGGATGGTATTCTTCACAGATGAAACACACTTCTACGGAGTGCATTGGACATTCATTCCTAGGATGCTTTCTAGTGCACCTAGGCCAAAAAATGGCCAAAGCCCTCTTGGCTTCTTCTTGCTTCTTTTGGATCCGCAAGGTATCCAGTTGCATGGCAAGAAACTGCCTCATATCACTCTTGAAATCTTCGATCTGATTTGCAAATTCATGTTGGGACAAGGCACTCCTCCCAACATTCCTGCTTGTAGCCATTTGCTCCAGAGGAATGGTTTCTTCTTCTTCCCTAGAGGTTCTTTAAATATGCCTTGATGTCCACCCAGGGGTTCTTTAATCACAGCCATCGAAGAAGAGAGAACGTTGGCTGTGTGAAGCAGTGGGGGTGTTGTGCAATCATTTTTCTAACTTATCTCTACTCCTACAAGGCATGAAACGAAATATTTTTGGTTGATTTTGTTTTTTTTTCTACTTCTACTTGCAAAACTGAAATAGATTGAACTGCAACTAACTATCTTGCTAAAATGAAAATGCGGAATTGAAATGAAAGCAGGAAAGGACTAATCTATTTTGCTCAAATGAAATTGCAGGAATGAAATGCTAGTCTACGCTTGCGGAATTGAAATGCTAATCTATGCTTGCAGAAATGAAATTCCGGAATTGAAATGCTAATCTATGAAAGCGGGAAATGCTAATCTACTTTTGCAGAAACGAAATTGCATAATGGAAATGAAATAAACTACTTAGCAGAAGGTTGTAGTAGAAAATAGAAGAATAGCAGCAATCACCAATACTCTGACGCTTCCCCGGCAACGGCGCCAAAAAGATGGTGAGCCCCAGTATTGTAGCAATAATGCTACAACTCCTGGAACTCCCTTCTTTAATTTTATCAACCCGGTAGTTCGTAACAAACTTGGAAGCGACGGTGCTGTATGCACAAGTACTAGCTCTTGCCGCAGCTGTCACTTGGTCAGCTGGCACAAGTCCACTAGGAGCTTAAGCCAACTTCTATGAGCTCTTAGAAGAAGCTTTTTAATTGATGGATGAAAGCTAACTCGAAGGAAGCTAATCTACTTGCGAAAAGAAACTGAAAGCCAAAAAGAAACACAAACCCTAGCAAACCCTAGCAAACCTTAATTCTACCAACTAGTCCTACTGATGCAAAAATGAGAATGCAAACTACGAGAAGAGATGCCATTACTTCTAGGAAGGTAAAATGCATGTGTCTAAGTTATCACTATCTGAAGAAAACATCTTTTTGTATTTTTGATTAAGTTATTAGAATTATCATGCATGTGCTTTTAACTGGCTTTTCACTGTGCAGGGGTGGATCAAGGAGGAGAAATGCTTGGAAAAGGTTGGGAAGACTCGGAGAGGGTCTAAGGGATCCCTATCATCCTTTCAGAGAGTTTCACAAAGTCAGGATGCCATGCAACCGTGTTTATGAACTTCTACAGGAAGTTTGCAGGGGTTTCTACAGGATGTTCTGTAATTCTTCTACAAGATGTTTCGAAATGGGATTTTTGAGGATGGGTGATTGATGGAAGATGCATGGATGGTTATGGAGGTAGGATGGGGGTCTGAAGTGACCCAGGAACTGATGGATGGAGTGGTGAGATGATATGTGGAAGGCTGATTTGGCTTTAAGGTAGTTGAGACAACAATGGAGAAGAAGGTAGGGTTACGTGGGCAAGAGGATGGGTGTGAAGCGAGAAGCCTAGATATGGGATGAATCAGATGGCTCTGATGAAGCTTGACCATGTGAGTGAGTGATAGAGATGCCCTGCACAATGCACATTCAACCGAATCAATGAATTCTTGCAAACAAACTAAGTCCTAGCTAACTTAATCTAACTGTCAATGAAATGAATAAACAGCAGCCTCGTTTGGAAAGAGAACCATTTACATCACGTGAGCAAGAACATTCCGAAAGATCTAAATGCATGACAAACTCCTACCAATCGATTCCCAAACATAAAAAGCTACTTTAACCAACAAAAACAACCAAAATAACAAAGCAAGATCTAAAGAGCAGATTTTATTTTAAGAACGCAGCAAACACACATAAAGATAAACAAGGGAGGTACTGGGCGCTTGAGATGGGCCCAACCCCAAGAGCTACAGCCTCCCAAGAGAGATTTAGAGCTGGTGCAAAGCTGAATTCATCTTTATTAATCAAGAATGAAGAGTTACATCAAAACTGTCCACAAGGAGAGCTTGAGAATGAGCTGAAAGCAAAGCTAATCTATTGCATACAAATCGAATTACAAAATGACTACAACAAGGCTACGAAATGACTAACTACTAGCTACTATCTACTGGCTAACTAGCTAACATCCACTGGCTACACTGGCTAACCAAAATGAGGCCCTAAGCCTTCTTATTTATACAATTTGAGGACCCAACAGTCCTCCTAAAATTTAGGGACTCGGCTGCCCAAGACTTGGAGTTAACAGCAGTCCTACTTGACTTGCTTGGCTGCCCTTGTGCTGATTGATTCGGTGGCCCTTGAACTCCGAGCTGATGGTGGAGAATTCAAGGTAAGGGCCCATAAATGAAGGGGACACCTTCCTACAAATCCTCTAGCTTGTTCTCCCACGAATTTCGCTGCCAAGTGCTCATTAAGACCTTCAATTTTGTCTCCAAATTGACCAAAAAGGCTACACAAAGCACCCATTAGACTTGTTGGCATAATGACTAACCAAATTCACTCTATTAACATAAATATAATCAAAAACATGCAATAAACTAATGAGAATGGTGGATTAAGTCAAATTAGGAGGTTGAATGAGCCCAAATAATTGTACATTTTTGGGGCTCATCAGTCTGATCAGTGCACCTGTAACATAGTGAATTTGAAATGCAGCGCACCTACTACACTCGGGAAGTGCGCTGAATTTCAGATTCATAGAACAGAGAGTGCGCTGGGCCAGGGACGAGACTTTGCTTGGGTTCTGGGTCACAGTTTGCAGTTCAATTCAAGGATTTTGGCTGAGTAAGTGGTAATCAGTAAATCAACAACAGGGGCAGATCTAAGGAGGTTACTAGAGCCACCACAAGGGCAATTAGAGAGTTTGTAAATCAGTTTTTTAATTCATTAACAAAACTCGGAGATTGACTGAAGCGGCATTTATCTACTTTGAATTTGCATAGCAAATGCAGTTCGAAAGCTACCTGGCTCAACTTCAAGCTCCGTCTGTAAGTTTATAAAATAAACAAATGTAGATAAACAAACAACCTAGTCGCTCCCCAACGGAGTCGCCATTTTCTTACAGGGAAAAGTGTCTATGCAGAACTGCTAATCCCACTAAGGTGTGGTAGCTACCTTAGAAACAAACAAAGTAAAGCTACTTTCATTTTCCTTTATGAAATATAGATGAGAGAAGAATAAAAGAGACCAACCTCTGTCTTGCGCTTGGTTCCTAGTTCGATTCCTCTCTCTTCTGATAGTCCTTTGCTACTTGCTTCCTTGTACACCCAGCTTCACAGAGTACCTATAGAATCAAAGTAGCATAACACTATACAACAACATGGATCTATTATCATAAACAATCTAGGATCAGATGTAAATTGACCATACAAATGCATGAAACATAAATGACACAAGAGTATGGAGGAAAACTTGAATAGCTTTATTGATAATCAAGAAAGAGCCAAGAGAGTTACAACCAGTTGTTCTGACCCAGCATCATCCTCTCAGCAAGTAAGCCGTTCTTCACCTCATGCAAAGCTTCGATCACCCAACACTATGATGTTGCCTCAAGAAACCAACAGCAATTCTTTACAAGATGCAAAATTCCAGCCTCCTGGATCTTTGGGATGAGGGATCCATATATAGATATCTGTAAGGGAGATGAGTCAGCTTGTGATTTGATTAGTGTCTTCCCTCTGATAGTTCTTGCTTCCACTTGGAGATTGATGATCTCTTACTCATCCTTGGTCGAATTCAGAATGGCAAGTGTCACAGGAGAAGTTTCTGGAAGATTCCATGCCTCTCCACCTCGCGGATTGACACTGCCATTTGTCTCTTCTCGCCCATCGCACCCCATAGAAGTTCTTTTTGAAATGCATCACACCCACTGAGTGTACTTAGGTGAGATGCAACGCACTTTTCCTATGGAGCAGGTGAAATGATCCTGTTTTGACCAGTTCTGAGTGTTTTTTCATGGAGAACTTCTGGGAGAAGCTGTAATCAGTTGACCTTGTTCCTTTACGGGTTGGAACAACACTTTTAGGGACTTAGGAGCCCTTGGTTTATGGACATTTTATGCTTGGGGTTGCAGTGCCCAAAAATGTCTATAACAACCTCTGAGATTGAGTTTCTCCTGGAACCTGTATGAATGAATCCTCATTAATTCTTCTATCTAAATCAATCAAAAAATTATTGACAACAATTTTTGTGCTATCCTACTCTACCAAAGTGTTTTCCACCCATTCAAGATGGTTTGCAAACTGTTCAATTTCAGTGATTCTATGGTGGATGTAAGGAGATAATTTATTCTTCTGTCTCCTATTACAAATGAAATCTAAAGGGCCATAATTCCATATAAAACTTTGTTTCAGTCTCAACCTTTGGAGAATTTCCTCTGCTTCATTTCCTACTTCCCTACTATTACATATAAATGGGCCAAGCTGATTTTTTATCCTAAGTTGAGCTTTCTTCTTGGCTTTCACAAAATGCACCTCATCTGAATTAATCATTTGTCTGTAGTACTCTAGAGCAAACAATCTCAAGTGGAGGTATCTAGGCAGTTTGTAGGGAGCCAACTCACATCCATAGATTCTTATTTCAGTGTGGTTTTGGTACAAGTACCAATTCCCCACTTTATATTGCTTAGACAATTGTAGGACCCTCCTGATGTCTACACTGATTTTGGGGGGAGGGTTTCCTAGTATCATAGTTGTCACAGGGTACACAAAGAGATCTATCAAATCGATATAAGAATATTGAGAGTCAAATTGATGGATTATTGAAGTCTAGAAGATCACTGATCTAGGGTTTCCCCTGGTATCAAACTTTTGGAGGGTGATTGGAAATCTATCAGCTTGATAATACAAGAATAAATGATATAGAACTGAGGAATATTTAAACACTCTTTCATTTTCCAATCACTCTTTCATTTTCCAATCTCATGAATTAATCATGCATTTTATTAGCAATGAACTTATCATAGTCAAAGATGATGGCTGGTGGTTGCCCAGGAGAGTAGATGAACATGAAGGATATAATGATTTCATCAACAAATTCACTTGTGGTATAGCCTAGCAGACTAGATATCATATCTATGATTTCTTGGCCAAGGTTGGAGAATATAGTCCACAGGTAAGGGGGAGAGTCCTTTGGGATGTATTATTCTTCTCTGCTGAAGGTCTGGTATAACTAAGCAAGTCTGATTCAGGTGAGTGTAGGGTATCTATTCAGCATATCTCCAATGGAAAGAGGAGTCAAGCTTTGGCTTGGTTGTAATTGTAACATTTCATTAATGGACTCAGCAGTGATGGTAAATAGTACAGACTGGTCAGGGGTTCTTACGGCCCTTTGGATGGGGTCATAGTTCATGTGGTAGTAATATAAAATCTCTGGGGAAGATATGAACTCTGGGTAATTGGTACTTGGGTAAGCTTGATTCCCATAGTCCAATGTGGTCTGCATGGTTCAGATATTGGTCTCTATACTTGCAGAATAGTTTCAAAGGGGATTTTTGGATAGAAGTATCTTTAATCTGGAAATCTTTGTCTGCAAGTGGGAGATGGTCTAAATCCCTATGAGGAGTCGTAATGGGCATGACATTCAATGCAATTGAGGCATCCATCCTTGGTTCTTGTGGATTCAAGGATGAGGGCAATGGGTTTCAGAGAAATTGGGAAGTGGTCTGTTTCAGGGTATTTTAAAGTCACTAGGTAACTCATTTCACTAAATTACTTAGTATTTGAAGAAATTTATTTTAGGTTTGGTAAGAAAATAGGGTTTCTCAGTGAAATTGGGGTAAATACCTGGTTTTAGCTTTTGAATGGAGTAATGGAAACTGTGCACTGTTTGCGGGAAGCGCATGCAGTTGAAAGGTGGCCAAGAATTTCAGCAAGTTTAGTAAGTTGGTAGTTAGTAGCAGGTTGATGGTTGCACATACTCTGTGCTTGCATGGAAGTCAAACTGTTCTTTTTTCATGATAAAATGAAAAAACTATAAGTTTTCTGGTTTTATTCGTAAATTCAAGGACTTTGGCGGGTACATTGGGAAAAGGACAGTTGGCACTAATAGGGGATGTGACATTTTGGCATGTAGTGGAGGTCGTAAGTAGAATCCGTCGCACCGCTTTCGGTATAAAGTGGTTTTGGGGAGAGGCTGCTCGATATGAGTGTCGACTGTTGGATTTGAAGGGGTCAGATCACACAGTGATCGAGGAGATGATTTTATCGAAGGTTTAATGGAGGGGCCCGACGGGGTTTTAATGAGCGGAAGGATTAATTAATTGCAAATTAGGGAGGCTTAATGACGTCAGGGGTGATTTGGTTGGTGGGGACAGATTATTAATTAATCACAGATTGATTAATTAGTCCCTTTAATTCGACGGTGGGTCACAGTTATTAATTAGTCGCTGATCGAATTAATTATTCCATTAAACTATTCACCAATAAGGTTTATGTTTCAAACCTTGGGGGCGGGATATTATCACGTGGGTTTTAATAAAATATACAAGAAAGGGTTTATCTTTGGGAGTTAATAAATATAATTAAAATTATGGGTTAATATGAAATGAAAGAGGAAAGAGGATCTTGCGCTAAGTATAATATGTTTGAAATTTATTTACATTTTTGCATTTAAAAATTATAACTTAGGCTAAATGCATATTTGTGGGTTTTTGTGAAAAAAGGGTTTTGCTTGGGGGTAATTACTTTCCCTAGGAAAATGGTGATTTCACCTTAGGAAAAGGGATTTTTTAGATGAAATGAATGAATTATGGAGGGGTTGAATGTTGGTGAAGGGGCTTGAGTACTTAGACCCTATAAGTTATTGGGTAGAGGGTCCGATCCCTCCAAAAGTCAGAGAAATGCTCTGAGCCCCTTTAACTTAAGGTTTTAGGTACTTTTGACATTACTTATGGGAAATTAGTAAAATTAAAAGTAAAATGAATGGAGAAATTAATCACTTGACTTTGTAAATGTTCAATTACCATCCATACTTTTAGCAACTTGATGATGAAAGTAAATGATACGATTTTATCCAATCAATCACTATAATTCTGCAACCATACAACTACTTACCCATCTACTCATCCCACCATTTTTTCTACTCTTTATTAGGGTGCACTTAAGCTGGAAAACCCTTATCAAAACATTTTTATTTCCTTTCACAATAGAAATCTATCTAAGTCTATATTTATTACATCCAAGGGCTTAGATTAAACTATTGAGCTCCTTTTATTTACTCTCCCTATCTACTTATCAGCCAAGATTACACTGTTTCGTTACCATGGATTGTGGCATAATAACAATTTGCACACAATCATTATCGAGCAATAAAGTAAAATGGCAGTGGCATTTGGACTTGCACACTTTCATGGTCTTTTTCTTTTTTCTTGGGGTTCATTTTTCATCTTTTTTGACCTTTTTCATTCTTTTTTGTCCTTTGATTTTTCTTTTAGGACACACCCTCTTTACATTTTTTAATTTTTTTATTGATTTCTTGAATATGGAAAACATTTGTAGGAAGAAAAGGTATGTACATATTACAGATTTGACCTTAAGCCATTCAAAAATTATGACACCTATTGGTATAGGAACATAACACAGTCCATGGTTTTGGACGCGATGGTTTTCAGTCCATGGTATTGGATGCTTCAGCATGTATAAATGTATTGTAACATTCAAAGGAATATAATGAAAAATCAAGTTGGTAGTCTCGATTTTGGGATCTAGGGGAAAATGTCTGTATATATGTGTTTTATGTGTTATGCTCTTACATTGTTTATTTTCTGTGTTTTAGAATTTGTATGTAGGTAATTTCTGTACATGGTTAAAACCTACATTTGGTATCAGCAGATGGGTGGAGAGTTGTGAGTCTGGTCCCATTGTCCTTCCCATATCACACATTGTTGAGTAACCTGAGGCCATGGCTCACTTAAAAAACTTCAGGATTACATACTTAGGCATGGTTAAAGGAGTGGATTCAAGAATGACAACACATAGTTTCGTTGGATATTAGCCTGAGGTAAGGGAGTCTCAAGGTAACTATAGTTCCTGGACATATAAGATTAGATACATGCCCTATTTCCTACATTGGTTTAACTATCAAGCATTTTAGTTGCTAGTCCATTTATCATTTTCTAATCCCCGGGAGTCATAACAAGGGATTTACTCTCTTGTTGTGAGTTGCTTAACACTCTGCCATATTAAACAGTATCTGGTAATCTTCTCAACTATTTGGTTGTATGCCACCCCATTGTATGGACAAGTACTAACATGATAGAACCTTTGTAGGCGACCTTAGTATGTAGCCTACTGTCTAAAATGGGACCTATCATCCAACAATACAATACCCTTGCATGACATATCATCACAGTAAATAAATTGATTGCTTTCAGCGTGGATGGTACATGTGAGGTCATTGGTTCACTGCCCTATTTTACCACAGAAGCATAAGGTAGCATTACAATATTCATTCAACAATGTCATAGTCTATTATTAGACTCATCAGAAGCTAATTTAGGTGACGCTACTGGTGATTCTCACTAGGCAGCATTGGTTACCACATGAATTGCAAGTACAGGCTACATGGATAGTGGTACTCTTAGAGGTATTGAAATAAGGCTAAGCACCAGTATGCCACTTAACATCAGTGTGTTATATCCAGCATTATTGGTAAAAGGCATTTGAGTCCTTAATTCAAGCCTAATGAAACAATAATGTGGCTTACGATTGACCTCACTATCTCATGCACAAAGATCACAAGCCTACTATTTTTCTGCACTTGTCCCTAATTGTTTCATAATTTAACACGCCTTATCAGTGGTTGTGTAGCTGGTATGAATAGACTAAATCTAGCATGGATACTACTAGTCAAACAACCATATTTGGTTCATGTACTAGATAATTTACTGTGAGGTAAATATAGCCATAAGACCTCTAATATAATAAAGGATTTTTCTTTCAATGTGCTCACAAAATGTTTTATGTGTTGGTAATTTTATTTTTAAATGGACTTGTTATATATATCTAGAATACAATACAATAGGATCTTCATGTCAATTGAGATCAGATCTTTAGATTAAGTAACCATTGAATGTGAGGAAGTCAATCCAATTATTATGATGAAAACCAGCTGAAACGATTTGCAAGATAATAAACTAAAATGAATATTATTAGTGTTTTGTTTCTTTAGATTGCATTGACTCACTTAGATGGCAGACTTATTGTAATGAAATCAAATCGACCACATTTGTAAATCATAAAAATAAATCATTTCCTTCTCTCTTAAATGGTAGATTGTAAACCAATTAGGTAGTATTCATTTTTATTAAATGGATGGGAAATAATTACATCTAGGCCTTAATCTCAATCCATTTAAAATTTCTTCCCTTGATAGTGTGCTATCTGTAATCTCTTATTCTGGTTGATGAGTGGTAACAACCTCAACACCGATATATCACAAAATTATTACCTAATTACGTCAGCCATTTTCTTCTGTGTACTCAAAATCTTTGCCAACGATGTCTGTTTTTTTACCCATTTAACGTCAATGTATATTTTCTAGCATATACACACCAAGATGGTGTTAAAATAGTGTTGTGTGTTAAATGCATTACTCGTCACGACATGGTGTCAAGATATATAATTAAGTATTGTGTGTTAAATGTATTATTCATTTCAAAAAAAATAAAAATAAAATTAGGGGTTGTTACAGATTCCATGGAAAGCACATTATAGTGATGAGTTCTTCTAAGATGAGTATGAGGTTTGGAAATACAACCCTATAAAGAGACCAGCAAAAGTCTGCCAAAGTCGGAAGTTTGATGCTTGGATGTAAGATATATTCTATCAGTTTTCTTACAATCTCATTTGAGATCAATGGTTTTCTTTGGCAACATTCTTATAGACCTCGACTAGAAGAAATGACTACTTAAATGCTTGGTTTAAAATCCTTGTATCAAAGTTGTGATCTACTCCTTAGTCAGATCACAGGAATTTATGAAAGGATAATTATGATGGCTATTGAAGGATCCACGTCACCTACAATCTCAGTGATGAAACTCACAATATGATCTTCAATCATACAGAAATATTGATACACCTTCTGATCTAGGAAATTCATCTTGATATTTCAAATGACAGCATCATAATTTGGGTTATGGGTGAAAGAAAGATAAGGTCAATGCTTAAAGTTGAAGTGTGGGATAACAAACCTATTTTTTTCCTTGAAAATATTGCATTGTGTTCAGAGGCAGGATGTTGAAAAGCTCATGAAAGTATCATGCCATTTGTTATCATGAATATTACATTGTTAAGTAAAGGATCTGGAAGATGCAGTGCATCTAGTTATTGCTGGTGTCAAGGGCATTTGAAGGATGGAACCTATTTTTGTTCAATCTTGAAAGTTAAGAATTTGAAATAAGGAAAAAGATCACTATCAAAGCACATTGTGATGGAGCAAGTTCACCGTTTGACATAACAAGCTTATAATGAAGAAAAAGGCCGAGTCCTCTTTTAAGTTTGGAGACAAAAGAACTCTAAAGAAAGATGAGTCATTTGCAAAATTGAATTATTACTAACTGATATGACAACGGATGAGCTACTTGGATTAAAAAGGTCAAAATCAATGTTCAACTGAAAATACAGAGTTGCAGGAATATCCTTACTAGTACCGCTGAAGCAGTAACCAAGTATGCTATGGGTCTATCATATTTATCTCTTGATGAAGACATCTCATTGGAAGATCCATGATCTTGACTCATTCGCTTAGTCTGATATCAAGATGAAATATCCTTTGATTGTTTTCTGAGGCATTGGGACTCTATGATTTTTTGGGCATTTGGTTATGAAAAGGAAAATTGGCACATTATAAAGTCTGATTGGACTTGCAAGGGGTGTAAAATGTAACTAGGATTTATCCTAGAAGACTAGAAGTCACGAATGTAAAAATCCTAGGGTTTATCGATAAAACCCTAGATCTAGATTAACATTTTCACTGAAAGAAGAAACCCTAGCCTATGCAAGGAAGGAATGGCACCATGTTGATGATGAGGACAAGGATGATAAAATTGAAACATGGATCCAATAAGGCTAAGATCAAGAGGGAGCTAACATTTCCTATGATCCTCAAAAGATAAGTAACTTATATCTCTCTTCGTTAATTATTGTTGTTAGCTAGTCTCTTGTCTTTGCTTCTCTTTGTTGGGTTATAATCATTCTTTCGTGACCTCCTGGTGAGGATTGTAGGTACATAATGAAGGTTGCCAAGGCTCTGGCAACATATGGAAGAAGTGGAAGAACAAAGTAAAGCTTGTGACAAGAGGATATTCCTATAATTGGTGATGTGTTGAGAGATATTATACTAGATGTGATCTTGAGCTTAGAGGGAGGAGGCAGATCCAAAAATATGAAGTATACCTTGATCGTGTCGAAGGGAAGTCAGTGGAGATTTCCAAATAGATCTACAAGATCTAGCATGTAGCAGATGGCAATGTTACTACAAAATCTAGTAGGCTTTGGAGAGAGACACCCTACAAGACTAAAAGCTAGACTACGTGCTAACAATGGGGTGGAGGCCTAATGTCACCTCAGCCAAAACCCCTGCTCTTTACAAACTTTGACTAATGGGAGGAGTCCTCATACAAGGTAGATCGCTTAAAATGGATATGCTAGGTATAAGGTACAAGGTGATCAAGTTACGACTCATTCAAGAGAGAGACTCAATAATGTTTCAGAGCTTCAAGGAAGAAAAACACTCTCTAAGAAAAGCCTTAGAAATAGAGGTTCAAGACCTAGGGTTTTGATGTTTTTCAATGGTGATAAGTGTTTAGAAGTTCAAGAACAAAGAAAAAGGGTTCCTTGCAAAGATAATAAGTTATTCCAAGGCTCATGAAACCCTTAACAAAGTCCTTAAGTTGAGGGAGAAGAAAATATGGTTTCCTTCCTAGGGAAAATTTGAGTGAATACCCACCAAAATGATAGGTCATGTATCCAAGACCCACCTCTTGATGTTTAGGCTCTCAAACTACCAAAAACCCTCCTCCCTAAAATTTTGTTCCAAGCCCTAATTTTTCTCTCTAGCCTCAAAAGGACCAAATTTAAGGAGATAAATTTATCTTGGAAGTTGACCTGGAAACATTAGATGGGCTTAGATATTTGGGCTTAGATGACATAAAAATTAAACTTTGTAACCTCATAAAACACAGGAAGGGAAATTCAGAGTCAAAATATGTAATAGATACTTCCCTTTTATATCAATAATAGCCTGGAAGAGAGGAAAATTTCAGAGTTAAATGTGAAGAATATCAATAGATCAAATTGTTTTAGACAAATTTCAAAGCCTAAGCTGATTGAGAAATTGAAGTTCAAGTCTTTATTATCTAAGGAACTTGGGTATGGGTTTTGTGGTAAAGTCCTCCGAACAGGTGGACTAGAGAAAACTGGGATAACATATCGAATTTTAACTACCTATGCAGTGTGGAGTGGAAAAGGCACCAAATTGGTGTCATTTCTTAGGAAAACCAAATGAGGCCTTCGATAGGGAGGGGCTAAGAAAAATAGTATTGATGTCCTTATTGTCACAAGTCCAACCATTGATGAAGTAGACCCATAGTATCCAGGTGCTAAAAAGGATGACCCAGGTTAAGGAATAGTTTGTGGCATCCATTATTGTTGCCTCTGCTGCTACTGCTGCCTATGCAAACCCCAAGATTTCATTGAATTAGACTAGGGTAACAAATTTTTAGAAGAAAATGTTGCAACCCACTCTGATACATTGGAAATTCCTAATGTAGGAATGTTGTTATCCCTTGGGATATCACCTTTAATCCATTCCTCTACACCTCTCTCAATTTCTTTAAATGGGGTGGGCACTTGCTGAGATGTTATTCTATGTATAGTTCTATCATTTGCATCAGCTCTATTTGCTACAATAACTTCCCTAGACAGTGCTAATGGCAATGGAAATGGCTCTTGCAGAGAGCTCCCAACACAATCACCAACAAGAAATCTATTAGCTGCAATAACGTCCCTTGAGAGAGAGGAGGATGAAGGTGAATCATAAAGAGAGACCAATATATTCCTCTGTAGAAAAATAGACATAATTAGGGGAAAAATCCTAGAACCAGACGATGGCAGAGTAGGACGATGCAACTATTGCTGACAATGATGATTGTGACTAGAACTGAAGCTGGAACAACCTTGTGTGGGAAAATCATAAGAAATCCATTATGATGCTACTCTAGCCCAGGGTTCATAATGTTGGTGTTCAACATAATGGATTCCACTCTCTCTCTCTTGGTGAGCATCTTTCTCTTAGATGTTGAGTGTTTTTGTTTTAGCTCTTGAACCAATTGTATCTTCTTAGAGCTATGATGTGCAAATGCTCTAGAAATAGTGATTTTCTCCTGCTCATCATTACATTCTCCCTCTGTTGTGTCTGTGAGAAAAACCCAAGTTGGTGTGCCACTACCCTCCCACAAAACTAATAAAATGAGCATTTATAGATTAGACATACTAAACTATTTAGTAGCAAGGAAGAAAAACGTTTCTCAAACTTCATAGCATAACACAAGCCCAAAACTATATTACCTATTATAAGAAAAATACACCTTAAACTATATGTAAAATAGTAAAATTTTAAGAATCACTTACATTGTTTTAACTTGACCAGGCAATCATGGCAGTATTCTTCAACTATTCCTTTTGGTTATGTTCCTCTGGTGCACCTGAATACCTAGCCAGGACTCAACTAAGAGCACTGAGCAACTTAGCATACAATAATTTGGTTTTATCAATATCATTTAAGAATATGAATCTGTGATCAAGATAAGGAAGTTGGTAACATCACTTTATCAACCACATCTCATCCGCTCCCAAAGTTTTTGATCGAAATACCTACTATGGTATTGCCTGGTAGTTGGGTATTGACACAAAACTGAGTAGTATGCAGTTTTCCATATCAATTTGTAGATTATTATTTTCATATCATATTTCTTAGATCTCCCAAATGAGATCTCATGAAGATATTTCTTCTTTGCTGCATGTCAAAGATTCTATCAATCCCTTTTATTCCATGCAAGATAACCCATCTATCCTATAGATCTCCTTGCATTCATGAAGTCATTTCAAAGAAAAATGATTACAAATATTCAACTCACATTTTCTTTAAGTGACACAAAACTCGCATTTTGTGTCATTCAAATGTAAACAAATCTTCAATTGAATGTAATAGACCTCCAAGACCAAGAATGATCCTCCAAATGCAAGAACACTTCTCAAAATGCAAGAACACTGAAGTCTGCAAGAAGAATAATGAAGATCTTCATGTCGGCTCGAAAATGAATTAAATTAAATAAATGGAAGTAACGTCGGCTCAATAAAATAGTCATGACGGTTCATGAGTTTATGTCGGCTTGCATATATGGACATAACCACTATAAATACCCATCTAGGGTTAGTGAAAATACACGAAGAAAAAATATTGCATGCCTCTGAAATTTCGCATATAGGAGCAGAGCCACAGTAGGGTTTGACTGCACCTCATTTGGGTTTTAGGTGCAGTCATGATCTCGAGTATATGGAGCAGGAAGGAGGAATCTCGGACAAGTCTGTAGCTCTGGGTGAGGATAGGATCTTGACATATCTCTGAGACCCTTCGCATGACTGTAAGGTGCAGTTCTCAGATCACTGTAATCTCAGATGGGATAGCAATGACTTTCAGTGACACAATAAGTTGTTATGGTGACTTTAAATCCCTCGCATATATTCTTGTAGTTTTGATCTAGGCATATATATGTGTATCTCGGTGATCTCACATTATTACAATCTTCGCATGATAAGGAAAAACAGTAATTGTTGCAGTCTCGGCTTAAATGGAAAGTAAGATCTCAGTGCAGGAAAGAAAGTAATCACAATTTCGGTGAACCTAATTCGTGGCAATCAATGCATATATGTGATGGAAAGAATCTCAGAATCCTTACTATTTTCATATAGCCTTAGTCTCACTATCTCAGCTTAAGAAGCATCAAGTTTTTTCCTATCGTTGCCATCACTATCTTGGCAATTTTGTCATAAAGTACATTCTCTACTGCTCACAGCTAGCATGATGATGTTTCCAAGTAGGGTACAATGATGATCCAAATATGGTGTAGCAGCAATGGAGCGCTCTGTGCATTGATCAAGGATGAAAATCAAGGTCATGATAATGATCTCAATGAAAAATCTGAGATCACCTATGTGGCAATCTCAAGAGACAATCATGGTGCAGCAATGATGTCAACAATAATGAAGATCTCAGTGAGGCAAAGGTGCAACAAGGATGATGATCCCAACTGCGATGAAGAAGAGGATCGATGCCTTGGTCTTGGAGAGGAAAATTGTGTCAAGGGTCATGGTTTTGGTATTCGTCAACAGAATCTCTATAAGAAGAATTTTGCGTGGGCTTTCCTCTCCAAGAGGGAGAGGTTTTGGCCCTGGCAGAAAGCCAAATATTTGTGTTCTTGTCTCTTTTGATTTTGGTAGAAGTTTGATGAAGTAAACACACCCACTAATAATGGACTGGACATTAAGTTAAGATAAATTATATAAATACTTCACAAATTGTTATCATAGTAAAGAAGAATCACCTGATTATGTTTGCCTTAGATTCTTCAACATGGTATCAGCTTCCTTCATAGCGAATATGATCTTCTAAACTGATAATTACTTTCCAATGATTTCTTTAACCAAGTTCACTTATGTCACATACATCATTAAGTAATTATACATAGAAAATCTCAACAGTAATGCAATAATGATATTAGGATCATAAAGAGACATCCAAGCACAAACGAGACACAATTTTACACTGTGAAAACCCAAACTCGGGAAAAAGCCTACAGTCTTTTGTTAGGAGAAATTGTTCTATTCAGCAAAAGTACAATATGATTTTCCAGTCAAATTGACTACAGAATCTGCACAAGCAAAGTTTGGCCTTACTATTGTTGCCAAGAATTTCGGTCAACCTTAGTCAATAGGGCCGAAACTCGACCTACTGCAGCTACCCAGAAACTCGGTCAACTACCTAGGAAAATTGGTCAAACTGCCCCAATAGAGCTCAGTCAACTGCTTTAGAAATTTGGGCAAACACTGCCTCAGAAATTTTGGTCAAAGAGTGGTCAAAACTGGTCAAACTTATTGCTTCTTCTCTCTCTCCTTCGCATGTGTGAACCTAAAACAAATGATTTTTGTGTGATCTGAATTGATGCCAAAAAAATGGAGGCTGATTTTGTATTTATAGTGGTCATGAGGTTCCCAAGGGGCACATCTCCTTTTGTTGGACCGAATTTAAATTTTTTGGAGGCAAATTTGAATTAAATTTCTTCTTCTTAATTTTTCTTTCAGGGTTATGACTTGAGCAACTAGGAATACTAACCGCAACAACCCAAAAAAAATCAACATAGGCTATAATAAAATCTGGGAGAAAAGGCATAAAAAGAGAGAGTTGAGAGAGTGTGGGTCCATTGTATGTAAGTTAAGACTGGCTGACTGAAAGAGAGGAAGGTGCAAACAAAATGGTGGGAAGATCATATTTGTAGCCTAGTTAAGCCAAATAAGAGATAGTGTGAGAAGGTAATATCTAAGGCCACTAATTCAAGAATGTTATGGTTGTCTGGGAGGTCATGAAATCACCGAAAATTCAGAAGCCTAAGGGTAATTATTATAAGCATTGGTTTGTAGATTAATAACATGCCAAGGTATTATTCCTATGAGGTTTTCTCTAGCTTAAAATTTTTTTATGCATTGTTCAATGTTGTAAGTGTTGTTGCACATTTATCTATCTAGCTTTGCTTGGGTTGCATAGAACAGAGAGATCCATATAAGCATGCATGCATGGGTATTTTCTTCCCATAGTAGTTCAATGAAATCCGTAGTGAGATACATTCTGACTTGTCCACTAGAATACAGATCATAAATTCATCCTTTGGTGAACACACTTAACCTTAATAAAAGCACAATTTGATGTTAATACAGCAATTTGGACTAAGAAGAGAATAAAATGTTGGCAGGTTTAAACTCATTGTTAGTTTGATATAGTACCTGTTTATGAAAATAAATCCATTTAAATGAATTCATTGAGACTTTAGAAAATTTAATGTTGGAAAACTAAGCTCTGCAATGGCAAAGTTTAAGAGTTCAACTCAAACTTGGCAAAAACTCTGTAGCAAAATAATTAAAAATGATGTCATTTCATTCAAGTTTTGGCATTTATTTTATACCCTAGCAAGTTTTTCCATCCACTCATGAGTTTCACTCATTAGGGAGAAAAAAACCCATGAGTACTCATAAAATCAACTCACTTATGGCAAGTTTGACTCATGGACAGAGAGTCAGACTTAGGACAGAGTTACTTTGGCTTGACAGCAAGCCCAAGTATGGTTTGGCTTGGAAGTAGACTCAATGATTTTTTTCACCTATTAAGAAAATCTAAAAAAAAGAACTTTTTATGTCAATATAAGAAGTAATCTCAAAATTATATACAATTGTTCACCAACTGTGCATGAGTGTGTATCAAATGTTGAGGCTTATATTTCATATAAAAATTGGCTAAACATGTCAAACAAAATAACTTCAAGAATTATGAACATAAAATAGCCCCTAGATGGGAAGAGTGAATTATCCTTTACTATTGGCCTTCACACATTTGACTGTGCAGGCATTGGTTGCAAATTCAATTGACACTTTTAACATTTCCAGCTACATTTCTACACTTCATTCCACTACATTTTTTGATAGCTTTGGCCTACACTTCCATTACACTACATTTTTTGATAGCTTTTGCCAACATTTCACTGCAGTTGAACCTCCAGCTTTTGGCCAAATCCCATGTGCTCTTTGCACATAGTAGGGCAAGTGAAAATACATTCATGTTATGAACATATGGTATTAGAGTGTGTGAGAGAGAGAGAGAGATCTAGAAAACGAATTAGGAAAGACAGGAGTTAAAGTATTACTAAACAGATTTCACAATCAATAGAGGTACAACAATTAGAATATCAGAATATAAACAAGTTAGTTACATGCCTGGGTGTCTAGAAATGTGCAAGCTACCTCCAAAGCAACTTCCAGTACCCTGAATTCAAAGGGGAAATCATCTGTAGATGAACCACTGTAAATTTCAGCATTACTAATTGATTTTTTTTTGCTAGACTGTGCGCTACCAGACATGGCATCATCCCTCAATTCTTGTCTAGTTGACACTAGTGGAAAACTTGAGCTTCCTTGTTCTATAGAATGCCACATATTGTTAACCATGTCATTTCTAACATTCAGATGCCTTTGTAGTTCAACCACATACTATAGAACATAGCTATCCAATGAATTCAATGGTAGTACTTCATCAGTTGTGATTATACACCTAGGACCTTATATGTTCTAGATTCACAACAATTGCTCTCTCTCATCCCAAAATAGTGGAATATATACAAATAATGGATCCAAAAGATGTAGATCCCTAGCCTGCAAGTCACAACGCTTTATTATTGTTAATTTATCTACCTCCAAAACTTGAGAACTCCCATTTTTATCTATTCTTATCCATGACCAAATCCCCTGCCCTCTCTGTTACACAAAAATATCGTCACCACGATTATTTGCAGTCAGTATGGGTCTATCATCACTTGTACTGTCCTCCTAAGCAAGTCTCAGACCTCAGCTCTTCAAATCAAGCTTTGGAAATGAGAGAAAGACATTAAAAATCAATGTAACTCTGGTTCCGCACTTTCTCTCATAGTCACCTGCGGTCCCGCACCTTCTGTGTACAAAAGTTGCGTACCTGCCCGCTCTGTCCCTAATGGTGTAGGTGCAGACCCCTGTGAAAGTCAAAAGGCGCAAGTTTTATCTTTAAAAACTCACTTTGGGTTAATTCTAGAGGTTTCTAGAAGGAATTTTGACGTGGAATGTTCGCTCTGAGGTGATTCTTGCATCCCAAAAGAGAAGGAGCTAATCCCTTGATGAGAGGAGCTATCCCTTTGAAGGAGGGCTTTATCCCTTTGAAGGAGGACCTAGTAACCTCCCTCCATTGCACTATAAATATAGGCATTGGGCTGGTTACTGGAGAGGTTAGAAGCTGAACATTTTTAAGGGTAAATGCTGGTGAAATCAAGACTTCCTAGTTAAGCCTAAAGAGGAGAGATCACATACCTTTTTGGTTTCATTGGGTAGTGAGTGAAACTTGTCAAAGTAGAGGAGACTTCTTGCTGGACCCTGGGAGGAGCTTGTACAACGTCAAGGCAAAGGTTGTAAGGTTCTTCTTCTTTTGAATTAATACAATCAAACTCATTTTTCTCAACAAGTATCTTATGTTATTTGTTTCATGGACTCCTTGACTTTCATGTTAAATATGTTTTATGCAATTGGCTTTTCAGGTGCTATTTAATTTGTTTGCCTTGTTTGTGTTTACAGATTCACGAAAAGGAGCTCATTTGGATCGAAGGAGCGAGGGCATCCACAAGCTAGCGTTGGACCTAAGGTAGGCCCTAAAAACACTTGTTTGCTATTGTTTATCAAAGCATATTTAGAGAAAGATAGTGTCTGGTTGGTTTGCTTGTCATTAGGTCTTCTTTAGATTCTAGGAAGGTCTATCTTGTCCGCAAGATCAACTTATTCCGTGTGACAAAATGGCAACTCCACTGGGGAATTGATTGTTTTCCTTGTTTTTACTTTGACCCGAGAAACTGTATTTTTGTTTCTGTTTTTGACTTGATGATTGTGGGATTGAGTGGATTTAGTTAATTTTGAGTTAGTTTTTATTTTTCATAGTTTTGGCAGAAATACGCACCCTCTGAGTTAAGCACAGTGCATACCTGTACGCGCTTTTGCTTTGTGCACAGAGCGTGAACGCACTTGTGTAAACAAGCTGCCTGCATACCCTGTCAAAATTTTGAGAAATTTTAAATCTTTCTCTTTTTTATCAGTTTAGAATTTGTTTATAGGTTTTAGCCCTTGCCCAGACCTGCGTGTACCCTGTCAAAAACTTTCCTTGGTTTAATTTCACTAGTGTTAGGGTTTTAGGTGAAATTCCTAGGAGTTTTGCTTGTTGGGTTTGTTTTTCATTTTGGTTGTGTACTGGCTCTGAGCTTAGAAGCTGTAGGGACTTCAGATCACCTTAGTGTCTACCAGCTTTCTTATGAGTTTGACCATTAATGAAATATCCCCTTGTTTGAGGAATCCGCTTTGAGTTTTCTCTTTACAAAACTTCGAAAAGCTTGTGTTTGAGAGTTTGGATTTTCATTTTCAAAAAGAAAACGAAATTGGTTGTTCTTGACTGATTTGTGATTCTGCATAAATTAGTCCTTAGCTTGCATCTAGCTGAGTAAAACATCCTTAAAAAAAGACTTTTAGTATGCTTTGACTTCAAATAGGTTTTTATAATTTGTAGATCTCAAATTTTAGTCATTTTCATTAGTTTTGAGTGTTTTGCAAAAAATATATAAAAAATCTCCTTTGGAAAAAGTTTGTTTTTTTTGTAGTGATTGAGTGCTTTGAAACGAAAAAGGGAAATTTTTGTGAAATAATTAGTTGTCTCGTTTTGAGTGCTTTGGAAAGGAAAAGCTCTTCTTTTAATTTGTTTAATTGAGAAAGATTTGTGTTTACAAAGTATTTGCATTCTCAAACTCTTTCTTAGTTTAGAAGTTCATTGAAGAGAAAAAGATTGTTTAGATCATCTTAGGTGCATTTTTAGTGATTTTGAGTCGAGTCTTCATACCACGAGTTTCATCTCCGCACCTTTGGACTTAAACAAAAACCACTAAAATTAACGCTTAAAGTAAAATTCACCTAGTAACATTTTTATTTCTAGGGCTCTGATACACCAACTTAGCTTAGGCTAGTGTCTTGGAGTAGGAGAGTAATTAACTCTCCAAGACAGTAAAAACAAACAAGTAGTTGTATCTTGTGGTAGGGAAGAAATCCAATTGTTGCATTTATGCTCTGGGAAAGCTCCTCTTAAAGGAGAAGCACGAGATCGTGTCCGAACCAGTGTGGGAATCAATCCTTCCTCATTGGGAACGACGCTAGATATTCACGTATTACAAACAGTAAACCTCAGATTAACCATTGTCGAGGAGCCTGGGGTCACTTGTTGGTAAACCTTGGATTATGTCAAGGAGCCTTCAAGGGGATTGAGCTTGCTACTCTTCCCTTGCGTGCATATCGGATCATAGACTATTCCCCCAGGTGTATTTGTCTCAGTTGGTAACCTTAGTGGCCATATTCTTTAGGACTCTTCCTGAGGTGATAGTGGTGGGAAGATCCCACTGTACCTGGAGCAGACGTCGGCTAGACTCACTTGGATTTTCTGGGGGGTTCACTTGACTCGAGACGGTTAAGTGGAGGAACTTGTGCCAGTCTATTCATTAAGCAGGTTGTCGGGGTAACTGTTCCAACCGCCATTTCTGTACTGAACTCTGCGACGTTGGATTTCATCACCAACTAGTGTTTTTAGTCCGGAAAGTTACTGTTTGTGTGTGTTTGATCTCCTAGATTCTTTAGGCGTTTGATTCAAATTTGTTTGGTTCTTTAGAGACCTTAGCTGCTTTTTATTGAGATTTTACTTTGTTTGCGTGTGAAGTAGTTAAAAGTTTTTAACTGTGGCTGAATTACCAAGACAGTCCCGTAGACTTTGGGGCCAGTCTCCTGAGATTGTAAACGTGGCTGAGTTATTGAGGAAGTCTCGTAGACTTCGGGGCCAACCTCCTGAGGAAGTACCGAGCCAACTTGAAGGCTTAAAAGTCCTCATAACTCCTAGAGACAGTAGAGTTGGGTCACCGGAAGAAGGAGAATCTTCTTTGATAGTACATCCTGATTTTCAAACGTCAGTAGCAGAATATAATCCACAGTCAGTGTCTGTCTCTGAAATTGCTGATAGCTTTTCATCTAATAGTGATATAGGTGAAGAACCCGAAATATCCGAGCCTAAAAGTGAATTTGTTGCTACTCCGACATCGGAGTTTGTTTCTCCAACTTTTAGTGGTCCTGGTTCACCTAGGGTAGAAAGATTAATCACTCAAGATCTTCCTTCTGGACTTATTTCTATTGAAGAACTTGCTTCGGAAGAAGAAGAAGTAGACATCCCTATCCCTGAAAATCAACCTGTTATTGAACTAAGGGAGCGTGAATCAATTTTTTACATTCTACCTAGGAGTAGTTCTTGGTATCTTTCTTTGACTAATTATTTAGAAAACTCAGGGTTAAGTTTTTCACCACCTCGTGTTCCTTATCACTCAACACCTAGAGGTTTTTACACTCCCGTCAATATGGCAGGACAGTCGTCCATGTTTACTCAATCGCCTGAATCCTTTTTGTACGGCGGTCCTTCTGTTCCCTCTGGGTATCAGTCTCTTTCTGGTACTTTTTTGGGAGCATCTCCTCAACCCATTGAACAAGGGTTATTAACTAGAAGCAATGGTACAAAGCCGTTGAGCGTAGAAGACATTCTTATGATGTTAGGTTCTATTCCCAATCCTCAACCTCAAGGTGGCCAGTTACCGCCTGGGGGGCAGCCTCAATTAACGCCTGGGGGGCAACCTCAAGGTACAAAATTTCCATCTGGGGGGCAACCTCAAGGACAGTACATACCTACGGGACAATACATTCCTCAAGGTCAACCCCAGACTCAATATGTACCCCAAGGTCAACCTCAGTATCAATTTATACCTCAAGGTCAACCCCAGTATCAGTATGTGCCTCAAGGGTATCAACCCCAAGGTCAATACTCGAACCAAGGTTTCCAACCACCTCAAGGGTATGTTCAAGGAACGGGAAATGTACCTTTCAATTATCAATCCTACCCTCAACCCGGTTATGGTCCTCAGTATTCTCAACCTGTTATGGGTCAGTACCTCGGAATGAATATAGTGTGGGATCCATCGCAAACCCAACAGGTGTTGCAGCCAAGTGTATAGTTGTCATCTCAAACTTGACAACCCATAGTTTCTGGTACACCCCAGCAACCAGTCCAGTCTAACATTCAAACTTCTGTATCTTCGGTAGTTTCTCAGCTTGGGCCTAGTACACCTCGTACTCCGCCTCAAACGACTGCTACAATTGCCGCTACATCTGTTCAATCTACCCCACCTACTTCTGGAGTATCGACAGCTCCAGTTTCTACTGTTCCTGTATCTACTCCTCAGACATCTTTACCACCGTCTGGATCTACGATTCAAACTTCGGTTCAGATACCTGTAGGACAACCTGGTTTAAGTACGGTTGTCACTAGTCAACCACAATTCACCTATCAACCGTACCAGGGACAGTACCAATTCGGTCCTGCTGTCCAGTAGCCAGTTTATCAGTATCAACCGTACCCTGGGTACACTTATCAACAACCTCAACAACCCTAGTATGGTCCAGTTAATCCTGGTTTTCCGGGAGGATACAATATCCCGAATGTGATTCCTATTCCTAGTTATCCTGGATATCCTCCTCCTGGGACTGGTCTCATGACCCAGAGTTTTAGGGACCCTAATCGGTAGTTACCGTTTATCGCAACTTTGGACTTGCCTGACTTGTCGCGCCTAACGAACGATCCCATTAATTATCTTCCGTTTTGGCCGCCAATGCCGAATAAGTTGCCCAGTGACATTCCCAAGTTCGAAGGTAAATCAGGAGAGGAGCCGTCGAACCATGTGATGACTTACCACCTCTAGTGTGCGTCTAACTCCATCACAGATGATTCAATCCGTCTTAGACTTTTCCAGCGCACTCTAATTGGTCTCGCGGCCAAGCGGTACATTGAGTTACCGTGAGGCACTTTTTATAATTTTAGTCAGTTAGCTACCTCGTTTTTAACTCATTTTCAGTTGCCAGTCCGATATGACAATGGCACGGAATTGTTAACTTCGCTAAAATAATCGACATCCACTTACATTTCAGATCATATTCACGAGTGAAGACGTCGACGACATTTAGTGAAGGTATTTGTTCCGGATCAGATCTTGGCTGAGTGGTTTGTAAAATCTTTGTTGCTAAAGTCAGAGTTTTTACTGAGGAGCAAGTGATTGCTCAAGCACAGTACCTTGACTTGGTCTATACTCAGTCAGGTACGTTACACAGAAAAATCCCCAATCTTCCCAAGCAAAATCAAATCGCTGCAGCTCCTTCGGGATCTCATGCCGCCGATGGTATGATTGGCACGGTTAACACTAAAAGTAAGAAGAAGTCTTCCAAGAATTCTTCCTCTATCATAACCTTGCCTGATTCCCCAACAGGAGATTCTTCTGCAGAGATTTCCGCCGATATTCACGTTGTAGAGTCATCTACAGCCAAATCAAAATCCGGTGGGAAGAAGAAAGGAAAGAAGAAGAATAAAACGGACAAAAGTTCAAAGGAGAAACCTCAAAAGGTAGAATCCAATGACGAAAAGCGCAAACCTCATTATCCTTGTCTCATTTGTGACGATGAACATTTTACAAGAGACTGCCCTCATCGTGCAGAGGTTGCGAAAATTGTCTAGGGTTCCCAAACTCCTGCTGTTTTGAAGGATCCTTTTCCGACTCAAGACAGTAAGATGATAGGTTCATCCTCGAGTGCCAATGAGGAACCCATACTGATTATGTCCCACGTTAGGATTGCGACTCGATCGCAAGATTATGGTAGTAAGAGTCCTGTTGATGGTAAAGAAGCAAAATCTTCTCATTCTCATCCATCAACCTCAGCTCCCAGTTCCGATCCACTACAGATCGAGAAACCTAATCCAGACTTGGTAATCAAACCACCCGCCAAGGGTATACTTCGAAAGTCAGCTTTCAATCCACATGCGAGAGCGGCTCAGAGTTATAACATTGTTGAGGATTTAGCTGTTTCACCCTCGGCATTGTCGGCTTTGGAAGTGCTGCAATCATGCCCAGCACAACGTAAATTACTTTTGTCGGCTATAGGAGCTGTTGATGTTCAGGACCCGAACCTAATAATTTTCGATCTAGAAAATAGTACACCACGTTTGCCTCATCAAATGGCTTTCCAGATTCCAGTGATAGTAAAAAACAGGCCTATTCATCGGACTGTAATTGATGAGGGAGCCTCAACGTGTATTATGTCGATACAGTGTTGGGGATCACTTGGTTCTCCTTCGCTAAATCAATCCCCGACAATTCTAAAGGCCTTTGATGGCCGTGGGTTTCATCCTTTTGGCATTTTACAGGATTTGCCTATAGGGGTTGAAGGAAAAACCGTTAGTCTAGATGTGGAGGTGGTTGATGCCCCTCTAGATTACAACCTTCTCTTGGGTCGAAATTGGTCTTACGCTATGACAGCGGTCGTTTCATCGGTCTTTCGAGTAATAAAGTTTCTACACAATGGAAAGATCGTAACAATAGACCATCTGGCTTACTTTTCATCTGACCCAGCCTCTTCGGAGAGTATTCAGCATGTTGGTAAAACGACTATCCCATATAAGGATGTTGGAGTAGGACTAGTTAAAGATGCCAGTTTACTGGGAACTTTTCCTTTTCCTCCAATCAACGCATCATCTTCATTCGCAACCATTCATATGATTACATCAGACACCATTGTTTATGATGATCCTTGGATCGTCCCTTCTGAATCTGAGATAGACTCATTTGGCAATTCCATGCCTTTGAGTCCATATGAAATTGCCTATGAAGTCGTGCAGTCTTTTGCTGACCCGTGTTCAACCAAAAATGACTTAATGAATGTGGTCCGTGAGGAATCACTTTTCACATCAACCTCGGATTTAACCACGTTTTCTGAACTTGTTCACTCTGATGAGAAAATTCGTGAAATCCTATGTGTAGATGATTTACCATGGGAAGATCTCCATCACAGATCTTCGTTTTTACCTGAGGATGATCGTTTTGAAAATGATTTCTCATCAATTTTTACAACTGAATATGTCAAGGAACCTCAGAATCCAATGAAACATCCTGATTCAGAGTTAAATTTGGGAAACATCTCTCGAACTATTCCTATTGACATTTCGGTTAAGCCCAGAATTGTTGAGAACATTCATATAGGTGCCTCGTGTACAAATGACAAAATTCAATTATATAAGGCCCTATTTCAATAATTCCGCGACGTGTTTGCCTGGTCCTATGAGGAAATGTCAGGAATTGATCCCGCGATTGTTGTTCATGAGATCAAGACTTACCCGGATGCTAAACCCGTCCGGCAACGTTTGCGTCAGATTCGCCCACCAAAAGTTGCTGCAATTAAAGCAGAAGTTGAAAAATTGTTGAAAGCAGGTTTCATTTATCCGATCCCGTTAACGGATTGGGTATCGAATATTGTTCCGGTTAACAAAAAGCAGGGAACAATAAGAATATGCATCGACTATAGGGACATTAATCGAGCCTGTCCAAAGGACAATTACCCAACCCCCTATATCGATCAAATCATTGATGATTGTGCCGGCAGCGAAATATTTTCCTTTATGGACGGTTTTTCCGGATACAATCAAATCAACATTCTACCTGCCGATCAACCAAAAACGGCTTTCATTTGTCCATGGGGGACATTTGCTTATTGCAAATTACCTTTTGGGCTTAAGAATGCCGGAGCAACTTTTAAAAGGGCGATGTCTTATGTGTTTCGTGACATCAAGCACATTGTGCAACCGTATCTCGATGATTTGCCTGCTCATTCATTACATCGAGCTGATCACCTCGTCCATTTATGAGAAATCTTTATGAGGTGTAGGCATTATCGTATTCGGTGAACCCACACAAATGTGTCTTCTGTATAAAAACGGGTCGATTGCTAGGATTTGTAGTTTCGAAAGCCGACATTCGCGTTGATCCCTCAAAGGTCGAAGCTGTCATCAAATTGCCTCCTCCTTCGAGTCTTCGCCAACTCCAAATTTTGCAGGGGAAAGCAAACCTTTTACGACGATTCATTCCTAACTACGCCGAGGTTACAAAGGGTTTTACCCGGTTGTTGAAGCAAAACACTCAATTCTATTGGGATGAGATAGCTCAGAAATCTTTTGATGCACTCAAGCACGCGTTGACCCATGCACCGTTGTTGCATCCTCCCAGTTACAACCAGGATTACTTCTTGTATCTCGCCGCCTCTCATTCCACCATTGGAATGGTCTTAGTTCAAGAAGATGAATTCGCAATGGAACATGTGATATATTACCTCAGTCGCACGCTAAATCCAACTGAGCTAAAATACTCACATGTGGAGAAATTGGCATTGGCAGCTGTGCAAGCTGTCCAACGTTTTCGTCACTACATTCTACTACGTAAAACTATGGTAATTTTGGATTGCAACCCTATGATCTACATTTTGACCAAGCAATTGCTAGGGGGCAAGTACTCTAAATGGATCATTATCCTGCAAGAGTTCAACTTGGAATTTGAAAAATCTAAGCCTAAGAAATCTTTAGTTTTTGCGGAGTTAATGTGTGACTTCCCACGTGCTGACACGGAAACTGTGGCGGAGGAGCCCATTGCGGACGAATCCTTGTTTCTAATCAGCACTTTAGATCCGTGGTATGGGGATATCATCATTTATCTCCAAACCCAATCCTTTCGGATGGAAATTTCAAGGTCAGAACGTCGGAAAATTCGATTCCAGTCCCAACAATTCAGAATTATTGGAGATACTCTTTATCGCCGTGGGGCAGATTCTGTTTTTCGACGTTGCTTAACTCACGAGGAAGCTGAAAGGGTTATAAATGACTGTCACTCTGGAGCGTGTGGCGGTCATATGTCTGGGTATGCCACAGCCCAAAAGATATTGCGCGTTGGCTACTTATGGCCGTCTTTATTTAAAGATTGTATTACGGCGGTCCGAAAATGCCACAACTGCCAGATTTTTGATCATAAGATGCGTGCTCCACCTGCTCCTCTCCACCCTATAATTGCCGTTGGTCCTTTTGCCAAATGGGGTATCAATTTTATTACATGTAACCCTCACTCGGCCGGGGGGCATGCGTATATTATCCTTGCGATAGATTATTTTACTAAGTGGGCCGAGGCGATGCCTACATTCGAGGCAGACAGCAAGACAGCTGCAATTTTCGTGTTCAATCATATAATTGCTAGGTTTGGTGTCCCGCAAGCGATAATCACTGATCATGGGCGTCATTTTTGAAACGTTATGATGGTCGAACTTACAGGCCAGCTTGGTTTACGTCATGATAGTTCAACCCCTTATTATCCACAAGCGAATGGTCTGGTTGAGTCCATCAACAAAGTTTTAGTTATCATGATCCGACGAATCATTGGGATTCATCAGTCGAATTGGCACAACATGCTATTTTTAGCGCTTTGGGCGTACCGAACTTCAGTAAAAACATCAACAGGGTTCACTCCTTTCCAACTAGTCTATGGTTTGGAAGCTGTGTTACCCATTGAATGCAAAATCCCGTCACTGCAAATGGCCATCGAGTTACTTCCAGCCACTTCCGAAGAGGAAAAGCGTTTGTTATACTTAGCTCAATTAGATGAGAATCGACGTGATGCTGCATTGGCGATCGAGACTCACGCAAAACGCATGAAAGCTCAGTATGATCGAAATGTGACCCCTCGTAATTTTTCGGAAGGAGATCTAGTCTTAGTTTATGATCAAGCTAATGATAAATTAAGCGCTGGAAAATTCGTTCCTATGTGGCATGGTCCCTATGTTGTCAAGCGAAAGCTAGCCAAAGGGGCTTATGAATTAGTAGACTTTGATGCGGACTCTTTGGGTAAACCTAGAAATGGCCTTTACTTGAAGAGGTATTATGCTTAAAAGAATGGGTATGGAGATTTTTAGTTAGGATAGTTTTTCTTTCTAGCTGGTGTGTTTTAGTTTAAACAGTTTGCTTAGCTTAGAGAGTGTTTTTTCGTCATCATTCCTGCTTATCTTGGTTTTACTCTTGATATTGCAGATGTCGATGCCTCTCCAAACATACATTGGTTTCGCTGATGGTGCTTGTCGTAATACACGGAACATCTCTTCCGCAGCTTGGGTTATCTATTCGCCCTCTGACGAGTTAGTATCTATGCATGGGGTAAGCCTCGGTCAAACAACGAACAACATTGCCGAATATAGTGCAGTGATTGAGTTATTATCTGAATCTATTTCATTTGGGATTCGGAGTTTGATAGTGAGGTTAGATTCTGAACTCGTTGTATTACAGCTTAATAGAGTGTATGCCATTAGAAATCTAGTGTTATTAAGATTATTTTTTAGAGTGCGTCTCTTGGAACGTGAATTTGATTACATTGAATATCAGCATATTCCAAGGTCTTTAAATACATTAGCAGATGCAATTGCTTCTCGAATGTTAAATAGACATTTGCAATAATCATACATGTAAATTTAAAATCATTCCATAACATGATTTACAAGATAAGCCGGTAATAGTGATATATATATATATAGGAGTGTGTCAAAAAATACATCGTCTTCAGTCATAGGTTGAAAAACACCTGATGATCGGCAAAAATGATAAGTACAAAAAACAAAAATGTCACATGTGCCCACAATAGGCGATCATCCTATCACTGGTGATGATCTCTATAAGAAACCACTGCACGGGCCACCTTGCAAAGGAACCTCCTAAAAGGTCCCGGGACTCCAATCACATAGCATTGAAGTCGACGAGGAATGTCGTCTATAGTGGTCTCAGGAATATCTCCTGTCAAGCACTCGAGATGACCCTCCAACTCGGCCAAAACCTCTGCTGACTCGTCCTGTGGGGCTGGCACGGGTGCAACTGGTTGCCTCCTCTCGAAAGGCCGGAGAGCGGCTGGTCGCTGTGGACCCACATCTTCATTTTAAAATTTTTACTATCAGTTTTGAGACGATGGAAAAATAACAAAAAATTTTAAAATAGGAAAAATGTTGAAAAGGATTTTACCTGACTCGTCCCACTGCTCTCCTGGTGGAAGAACCATGTCTGGATCACCACGAAAATCTATCCCAGCGTAAGGGAAATCCTGAATGGAAAAGACCTGGTTTTCCAACCATTGGAAATACTCAGGTTTGAAGCGAGCAACCTCTGTCCTCTCGTACGGGTGACGGGCCATGACTGCGACCCATCGCATCAGCTTGGGCTCTCGAGGAAGCCCAGCTCCAATAGTAAGGTGCTGTGGGATCAGCATAGGAACCCTCTCCAGGCCAAAGCTCACGACCAAAGCCCCATAACCAAAGGTCTTTAGTCGTCCGTTCTTGGCCCTGGTCAGTTGGCCTTTCACATTGGCCAACATGGCATCGCACCAGTTGAGAGATGGTGCCTCGAAAGCAATCAACTGCCATACGCATCTGGGATCCGGTGGCAATATGTAATGCGGCAACTCCGCAAAGTCCATGAGCTCAGGACGGGATATTGTCTTTATGTCTATCCCTTTGTCTCTAGCCTGGCTGTTGCAGTACTCTTGCCGGAGGCTATTGACAGACTGGCCACCTAGCCTAGTCCCGTGCAGAGTCAAGTCTTCGCCTCTCTTAGGCAAACCAGTCAAGAAATATATGTCTGTCGGCTCGATTTCGAGCTGGTGGCCGCCAATGAAGAAACATTGGTCCTGTATGCTCCATCTGTCAACCAACCACTGTAAGAAATCCACCTGAGCCCTCATGCCAGGAATGGCCCAGAATTTGTACAGTCTGCACACCCTCAAAGCATCAAGTGAAGGCTGATGGTTCCATGCGGCAGCATCCATGTCCTCGTGCTCTCGTTCACGCCAATCTAGCATGATGTACTCTCTGCATCAAGAATAAAGACAAATTAAGTTGCTAGAAAATATTTTGTGTGGTCCATTTTTGAGAATTTTTGGGTTCAAAACCCTTGCGGTGGGGTACGCACCCTCCGGGTTAGACACAGTGCATGGGACCGCACTTTGTCTACACGGAAGGTGCGGACCCCGAGCTTTTTCCCAATGGAGAAAAAGTCGGGGTCCGCAGGCCCGCAATGGTAAACCTGTGGGCCCCCGCGCACGGGTTTTGCGCCTAAAAACCCTCCCAAAAATGAAATAAAAGACTAAAACAAAAAACTGAACGGTTAAAAATGAATAGTAGGATGATGTGGATTACCTGGAGAAGACGGCACTCGATTCCGACGGTTGGATTTTCCGCAATCTTCACAGGAAGTTTTCTGAGCAAAAGCACTATTTTCTCACCCAAACTCAAACGGTAAAAATGAATTGACAAAGGCCCTTTTTATAAGTTTTTTGAGTAAATAAATCGAAAATTTGTTTATGTTTCACTTTGAAAAGGTATTTTGCGACGTTTTTATCCATTTCAAACAGGTATGAGTAATGTTTGTGTTTTTGTGCAGAATAAAGGATTATTCAGGCGAAATCTATCATTTTCAACAGAAAAACATGTAGATTCATCTTTAAGCTCTTTTCTGACTCCTAAAATATGAAAAGATTGCCGAGTGTTTCTTTTAAACTCGTTAAAACGGAATTAGAAGACGGTCCACTTACAGCTCTTTTCCGACCGTAAAAACATGAAAAGATTGCCGGATTTTTGTCGTTTCAAATTCGATATTGGTTATAAAACAACGTGTCATTGATCGCTTTTTTACTTTTTCAGGTTAAAGGCACTAATAACGAAAAGTACTCCTTGGTCGTAAAAGATAAAGCGATTCTCTCAAGTATTATTTTATACTTTTTCGGGCTTGGGAGACACAAATTTACGAAAAAGGTCAACCCTGGAGTCTTCTTAAGTTTTTTCAGACTCTCTAAAATTGAAAAACGCCGAGTTTCTCCTATACTAGAATCGTTAAAATTTCACAGTAAAGGACTTGTTCAATTACAAACAGGAACGAACCACTCCTTCTTAGGGTTCGAATTTAAACTAAGTTGGACTCATCCAAAGGATGAGCTTATAATCAAGCAAATGTTATCCTCCTCAAGCTTGTCAAAAATAAAGAGGTACTTGCCAGCAATGGTGGGGGAAAGGAGAGAAAAATGAGCCTGTTTGTCATACTTTGTAACCACTCTTGAACACGACACTTTTATTCACCTGGGCTGGGAAATCCTTTGCCTAACAGTTGATCAAACCACATTGAAAGTCTTCAGCTGGTTTCTGGGTATTAACTTTGGGTCAATTGTCACCAAGCCCTCTGTCGTGTCGTTATGTGTTCAAGAGGTCACTGCCAATAAGCCATTCATTTGCAAAATATCTGTCATCCATCTTGACCATCCCTGAGTCAGTCCTTGCAACTAAATTTCTTCAACTTGATTTATGATTTTGTGTTGTGGGCTTGCCTACGACGGATTTCTTTCTATCAACATTAGCTCATCATCTAGAAAGATCATTTAGGAATCGTCAGTACCTTGAGATCTGCATGCATCAATGGCAGGTTTCTCACCTTTGACGACAGTTTACATCATTGACTTTCGATCAAAGAATTCCGTGACATGCTCGACATCAACACATTTATTCGCATCTCATGGACTGTACTGGGTACTTTGAGAGCCATTGACATTACTGGTGGTTTCTCTCACACTTGTTAACAGTTTACATCATTGACTGGTAATCAAGTGGTTTCTACCATGTTCGACATCAACACATTCATTCGCATGGATAGAATCGTATTGTTTCGGGAAGTAGAAATGAAGACCCTGGATCTAATTTCCACAATCCAGGCTACGAGGAATTTTGTATTCATTATATAATGGACTATTCATAAACAGATGGCTGTGCCCATACTATGTCCACATGAGTCTATACTTGTGATGTTTTACAAGATCATTCCTGTATCAGAACAGTAGTTAGTTTCTAGTCAGTTTTTATCTGAGTATGGGAATGCCTACCTCAGCGATGATATGATCTCATATATATGTCTTGCATTGAATGTTTTTACAGGTTCCAACCGGGTTCTCCACAAGATGATCCTCGAAATGATAAAGTACTTCACTCTTCCTAAATGATAAGAAATTCTCATCTACTACAGACTTCGCACTTTAGGGGGCAATCTGTTACACAAAAATATTGTCACCACGATTATTTGCAGTCAGTATGGGTCTATCATCACTTGTACTGTCCTCCTAAGCAAGTCTCAGACCTCAGCTCTTCAAATCAAGCTTTGGAAATGAGAGAAAGGCATTAAAAATCAATGTAACTCTGGTTCCACACTTCCTCTCATAGTCACCTGCGGTCCCGCACCTTCTGTGTACAAAAGCTTCGTACCTGCCCACTCTGTCCCTAACGGTGTAGGTGCGGACCCGTATGAAAGTCAAAAGGCGCAAGTTTTATTTTTAAAAACTCACTTTGGGTTAATTCTAGAGGTTTCTAGAAGGAATTTTGACGTGGATTGTTTGCTCTGAGGTGGTTCATGCATCCCAAAAGAGAAGGAGCTAATCCCTTGATGAGAGGAGCTATCCCTTTGAAGGAGGGCTTTATCCCTTTGAAGGAGGACCTAGTAACCTCCCTCCATTGCACTATAAATATAGGCATTGGGTTGGTTGCTGGAGAGGTTAAAAGCTGAACATTTTTAAGGGTAAATGCTGGTGAAATCAAGACTTCCTAGTTAAGCCTAAAGAGGAGAGATCACATACCTTTTTGGTTTCATTGGGGAGTGAGTGAAACTTGTCAAAGTAGAGGAGACTTCTTGCTGGACCCTAGGAGGAGCTTGTACAGCGTCGAGGCAAAGGTTGTAAGGTTCTTCTTCTTTTGAATTAATACAATCAAACTCATTTTTCTCAACAAGTATCTTATGTTATTTGTTTCATGGACTCCTTGACTTTCATGTTAAATATGTTTTATGCAATTGGCTTTTCAGGTGCTATTTAATTTGTTTTCCTTGTTTTTGTTTACAGATTCGCGAAAAGGAGCTCATTTGGATCGAAGGAGCGAGGGCATCCACAAGCTAGCGTTGGACCTAAGGTAGGCCCTAAAAACACTTGTTTGCTATTGTTTATCAAAGCATATTTAGAGAAAGATAGTGTCTGGTTGGTTTGCTTGTCATTAGGTCTTCTTTAGATTCTAGGAAGGTCTATCTTGTCCGCAAGATCGACTTATTCCGTGTGACACTCTCTTTTTAACTCCCAAAAGGCCTAGTCCTTGAAGCAGAGGCCTTCCAGGCATGGTTGATCAACAAGGAGCTTCATGCACCACAGAAAAACAAGGTCAAGGAGGAAGAAGGGGTTCTTTCAAATCTGCCATATAATACTAGTTTTCAGCTTCTTAGAATTTGTTTTCACAGGATCAAAGTCTCCAAACCTGTGTCTATAGTTATTGATAAGTGATATGTGCCTCTGCAAGCCTCCTTGAACAAAGATAAAGACAATTGACCAATTCCATTTTACAAGATCAAAAGATCACAACCATTTCCAAAATGTGTCCTCATTTCATGAAAGTATATGTAGATTGTGACTCTGGGAAACAAATAAAAATCTTCGACTCTTGAACTCTAAACAAGTAAATGTCCAAATTGAACCTCCAATTGGTTCCCAAACATTGTGAGCTTGAAGTGTAATGCTTAAAAGGAGATGTCCCTTGATATTCAAAACATAATTTAGAGTCATCTCAAAGAAAAATTTCACAGAAGTTTATCCTAAATTCCTAGTTTCAACTTTCAACCCCCCCATACGACAATCCCAACTTGCTCGAAAGTTAATCTTTAGAATAAATAGAAAAACCTACGAAGATTCGTCTATGGAAGAATCGACGAGTAGGAAGAGAAAATAGGGCCCCAATATTTGAGTAGCAAAGGGGATGGATGTATGAAAGCCGATAAACTATTTTTGTAGTTCGTTCCCAATGGAGAAGTGGAAACAGACACCCAAATTACTTGAATTCATTAATGGTGTTGGAATCGAGTAACTCGGCATATATGTATATGTTAATGTTCCCAATATCGCCCAATCTGTCTGACTTGCCCACATCGACATTTAGTTCATCTTTCTCGGCTCCTCTCACCTCTGCAATCACTTATTATAACCCATCATCCACAATGGTAGGCGCTAACTGCTAACCCAATCTCTTGTCTACCATTGCAACCAAATACGACTTGCAAACTAGGACATCCGGGCCATTGCAACCAAATACGACTTGCAAACCAGGAAATCAGGGCCATTGCAAGTAGATCCAACCTGTGAACTGGAAATTGAGGCGATTGCAATCAAATCCAATTTCTCCAAAATGGAAATCGTGGCAATTGCAACCAAATCCAACTTCGAAATGAGGCGAATAGGTTTTTTGGATTGTTTATCCGCCTTATTTTCTAGGGCTAAAATATAATAATTATTTATTTTTAAAATAAATTTTGGGCTAACTATAGAAAATGGGTGTAATATAAAAAAATTTGCCCCTCCACAATATAAAACCCCTTAAATTTCCTTTGGGCTAAAATTCACCCCTAAAATTTTCTATGAGCTAGAGTAGTTTTAATATCACCAGAAAAAGAAAACATTACCCAACCATGTAAGCTCAACTTCGAAGTTATAAATAACGTGGCCGAATATGAAGCTTTCCTTTTGGGATTGCAATTAGCCAAAAGCTTAAAGGTTCAAAACTTAAGTGTTTTTACTCATTCAGAACTTATTGTCAAACAAGTGTGAAATATTTGCCAAACCAAACACCCTAGACTTAGGTCTTACCGAAATGAAGTATGGGATTCAGTTGAGAACTTCTTTGATGCTTTTAATTTGACTTATATTCCAAGAGATCATAATATTCATGCAGATGCCTTAGCTGTTTTTGCTAGTTCCTTTAGAATTCCTGATCATACTAATTTACTCTACTAAATACAAGTCAAGTATAGACCATCTATCCCAGAAAATCTAAAACACTGGCAGATATTTGAAGGTGATGAACATTTGAAATCTTTTCTACAACTTGTAGATCCATTTTTTGTTCTACAAATTGATGAAGATAGATCTGAAATAAATGAAAATACAAGTGGAAATGATACTTCAGATTTTAGTTCAAAAATTGTTGATCATGATATTATTCAACTGTTTAACAATTTTATTCCCAAAGGCTTGATACCTTTAGAAAAATTGTTTGATCAAAATGATGTCCTCCGAAATCCTCAATGCATTTTTTTGGAAGAGGACATAGAGGAAATTCACATTCGAACAAATGATGATGTCAAAAGCATAAAAATTTGCACATCTCTAGACCCTGAGATTAAAAACTCAATATCTTAAGTTACTTCAAAATTATAAGGATGCTTTTGCTTGGACCTATGTGGATCTAAAAACCTATGATACTTCATTAATAAAGCATAAGATCCCTTTGAAGCCAAAAGAAATACCTTATCAACAAAAACTTAGGAGGATTAATCCAGCCTTTCTACCAACTGTAGAAAAGGAAATTAAGAAAATGCTAGATGCCCAAATCATTCTCCCTCTTAGATATTCTAATTGGGTTGCAAATTTAGTTCTTGTTAGGAAAAGGAATGGAGAAATCAAAATTTGTGTGGACTTTAGAAATTTGAACAAATTGTCATTAAAGGATAATTAGCTTTTGCCCAAAATGGATCAGTTACTTCAAATGGTTTTAGGAGCATGAAAAATTTCTATGCTTCATGGTTTTTTAGGTTATAATCAAGTAAATGTTGATCCAGCAGACAGGGAATAGACAACCTTCACTACACCCTAGGGTAGATTTATGTACGCTAGAATTCCATTTGGATTATCAAATGCTGGAGCAACATTTCAGAGAGCTATGGATGTAGCTTTTATGGGTCAAGTAAACAAATTTGTGGTTATTTATCTTGATGACACTATTGTTTTTTCTAATTCTGATCAGAAACATCTAAAGCACTTTATCAAGTTTTTTGACAGGTGTAGGAAATTTGGGATATCATTGAACCCTAAAAAGTCTTTGTTTGCTATCAAAGAAGGAAAATTGTTGGGCCATATAATCTCAAAGGAAGGAGTGGTAATTGATCCCAAGCGTGTGTCTGCCATTGAAACATTGACTTTACCTAGAAACAAGAAATAAATTCAAGCTTTTTTGGGAAAAATTAATTTTTTAAGGAGATTCATCCCAAATTATGTGGAGATTGTAAAAGATATAACTAACATGCTCCAAAAGGATCATGAAGTTAAATGGACTGTCTCTTCCAGGAATACATTTGATCATATCAAGAAAGATATCTTTGAAGCTCCCACCTTGGCCAGCCCTGATTACACTAAACCATTCAGTATCTTTTCTTTTGCCTCAGGAAACGACCCTTGTTGTTGTTCTATTACAAAAGAATGAAGATTCCCATGACCAGCCCGTAGCCTTTTTCAGTAAGGTTATAAGAGATGCCAAGCTCAAGTATGACATAATCGAGAAGCAAGCCTATGCCCTCATTCAAGCCTTGAAATATTTCAGGGTGTATGTCCTGCATTCACCTATTACTGCTTATGTTCCTAATGGTGCTATAAAAATCGTTTTAACTCAGCCTGACACTGATGGGAAAAGAGGTAGGTGGATCACTCAAATACTTGAGTTTGATTTAACTATCAAAACTACAAAGCTAGTAAAAGGCCAAGGATTAGCCAAGCTTCTAGCAGAATCCAATTGCAAAGTGATTGGAATCAATTCTATTTTAGAAGTACAAGGGGAAAACCCACAAGAACCTTTTGTCCTTTCAGAAGGGAAGAATCCACAAGAACTTTCTTAATTTTACAAGGGAAAAATCTACAAGAACATTTTGTCCTTGTAGAAGGAGAGAATCCACAAGAACCTTCTCTTTAGCCTGAAGAAAATAATACACAAGAACCTTTACCTTCAGATCAGATCAGACCTTTACATATTGAGGGAAAATTTCTATTGTCAGATTGGTATCAAGACATTGTAAATTTTCTGCTCCATTTTGAATGCCCAACATCATTCTCCAAAGCCCAGTGTAAAACTCTTAAGTTGAAATCAGTCAAGTACTACATCATAAATGAAAATTTATACTGGAAAGATCCACTAAATATTTCGTTATTATGTTTAACATAATCAAAAACTAAAGGAATCGTTAATTAGTTTCATATAGGATTTTGTGGAGGACATTATGCTTGGAGAGCAATAGCATACAATATTTTAATGGGAGGATTTTATTGGCCAACATTGTTCTCGCAAGTAGGGAAAAAGTCAGAGGTTGTGTTCCTTGTTAGATGCTTGTTGGTAAGCAGAAACTAGCAGCTCTTCCACTAGTACCATCAGAAATCTCAGCACCTTTCCTTCAATGGGGATTATATTTTTTTGGAGAAATCCATCCTACTTCAAGTAATCAGCACAAATGGATCCTCACGGCAACAGACTACTTCACTAAATGGCTGGAATCAATTCCTGTAAGAAATGCTACCGATTCAGTAGTAATTAAATTCATTGAAGAAAATACCTTATCTAGGTTTGGTTTCCCAACTCAAGTTGTCACAGATAATGCAGCAACATTCTCTAGCGTTAAAATGATTGAGTTTTGCCAAAAATATTAGATTTTGTTACATCATTCAACTCCATACTACCCTCAAGGTAATGGCCTTACAAAATCTTCAAATAAAATTCTGGTGAAGGTAATCAAAAAGACCCTAGAAAATCACAAAAAGAGTTGGGACTCTCATTTAATTTATGTAGTATGGGCAAATAGAATAACTCCAAAAATATCTATTGGGAAATCTCCTTTTCAGTTAATCTATGGGAAAGATGCAATTTTTCCCACTAATTTGGCTTTCCCAGTTTTAAAATTCTTGTAGGACTCAACAGATGAACCTAATGATTTTCCAAGAAGGATAAATTAGATTATTGAACTAAATGAAAATAGAGATGAAGTTCAATACAAATTGAAGAAATATCAAAATAAGATGAAAACATGTTTGACAGAAGAGCCATGGAAAGGGACTTCATGGAAGGTGAACTAGTTCTAAGATGGGACTCCAGGAGGGAGGAAAAGGGAAAGCATGGCAAGTTTGATAACCTATGGTTTGGTCCTTTAGCAATTGCTGAAGTGAAGGGCAACAACACTTTTGTGCTACAAAATCTTGAGGGACTATATTCCACTTATCCTGTAAATGGAAGGTTTCTCAAACATTTCATTCAGTACTAAGAAGTTGGAATACATTTCATTGTAAAAACTCTAGTTTCTTTTACTTTTCAAACTATTAGTGAGATTTTTTACAGCAAAAGGACTCCATAGCCTGAGGAGAAGGCACATGGATCTGCAAGTTCTCTACATTCTACAGGAGAAAGTAGTCCCTAGTTGGAGCCGATGTTGTAGCATTTTTTGGTTTTGATAAGTTATAATAAATTAGACAAAAAAAATGAAAATATATTTACAAAATGTTAAGATAGGACGTGGACAAAAAGAATATTGAATAAAAAATGTTAGGAAAATATTTTGATAAATATGTCCATATCAAAGAAAATGTTAGGATAGATGCCCTAAAAAATGAAGGCAGAATAAAATGTTAGGTTAGACAGAAAAGAAAAATAAAGCAACTCTGAAAGCATTGCAAATCTAAATGTCGCTACTTTGTTCTAAATTTAGTTTGAAAAATAATAGTTGTGCACAATTTGTTTAGATGCTACACTAGGTTATTTTATCCAATTATATAGTTGCATCATAATTGGATTTGTTTTAAATTAATTCTCATAAGTAGAAAATAAATTTGGCTCAACAGTTTAATCTGAGCCAATGGAGGGAATAACGTATAGAGATAGATTGTTCATAAAAAGAAAATATTGGGTTGCTACTTCAAATGCACTCTGCAAGGATAAGTAAAAATGTTAGGAATAGAAGGGTAGGTAGAAATGTGAAAGTTTGAGATGCTGAAATGGTTATTTCCTAAAAATCAAAACATTAGGAAACACATTGATGATGGGAGTTCGAATAACCAAAGTTTTTTCTTAATGTTATTTCATTCATATGCTATCATTCCATTCATTAAAGCACCCGGACCCACAGCCTCCGTGTCCGCCTATCATATCGCGACCCCACCGTTCATTCCCCACTCACATGTTAAACTCCATCCACCTCATCTCTCATCCCGTACACTCCTCCGAAATCATATGGCCCACACTCCCTTTCGGCCCTCATTCACCATTCGAAGTTTATCGGTGGGGGAGCAAAATGGGCAGTCTTTAATATCACCTACATAAACCACAAAACTCACCTTTTAGTCTTTTAGGACTAGAAATCCAAAAACCACAAACCACTATATCTTACCCCCAAACGCAGTATCCTTCATAGCCATTTACCGTCGCCCCACGTCACCCCGCGTCTTTCACTTCATATCTCCCGTCCGATCATCTGCCACCTATCCGTTACCCATTCATTTCTGCTCCCGCACATTTATAACCAAATGTCCATTAGCTAACCCGTTGGATAATTAATGAACTTTCAAATGTTTGGCACCATCCTCCCACTCCATTTTTCTCTTTATAAACATTGTGTCATGCATTTCAAGGGTTACACAGTTAACTTCTGCGACCAATATTATTCTACAAGTTCACCCTCTCAACATCTCAGCCACTGTCTGATATTCTAGCAGCCACTTGTCATGTTCGCAAAAACATTTTCCAGGTCCACTTGTCAGTTACCTGTCTCCACTTTGGTAACTCCTTTTATCATTCTATCATTTATAGTACGCAGTTTCATTTGACAAAATGCCTCCCAAGAGAAAAACAATTGCAGAGGTTTCAAATCCTCTAATTCACCCATAGATTGATTTCCACCATACTCCATTAGTTTACAAGGATTGCAAAATCATTGAGACTTCTTCCCAATTTGATTTATTTGAAATTTATTACTAGTGGGAAGAGAAGCTAATTAACCAGAGTGATGAAATTAGGCTCTGGGAATCCCAATTACCCCACTATATTTTTCCACAAATACACAAAGCTCCAGAGTTTGTGAGAAAATTCCATGAATCCTATGATCCTAGCCAGAGAGCCATTATCTCACCTACTGGAAAAATCCTTTGTCCCATTAACGTTGATTCAATTGAGAAAATGTTGCAGTCCCTTGCCAAAACACCAACTCATCCTTTTTCTCATGAAAACATGATAGAAGCTTATAACAAACTAGATTTTACCAAGAGATCCCAGACCCTGGAATTGTTTTTAGCAATTGGTAGTCCTCTAGCAGAGAGAAATCCCCCTTATGATTCATCTATGTTTCCTGATAGAACTAGGCATATTACTACTATCCTCTCCTATTTGTTTGGTTATCACTCTGACCAGTCTGTCAATGAAGCCATCCTTGGTTTCTTATCCATGTTTTCTTTTGATTCTAAGCCTACTGTTATTTATGATTTCAGTCATTTCATAGATAAAACCATACATGAGCAGCTTGTCAAATTTAACACTGAAGAAGTATTCAAGTATGCTTCAGTACTTGTGTATCTTTTTATATATTTTCAAGGAGAAAAGTTCCCATTTCCTTTGTAGAGACTTGATGAAGAAGGACAACAATAGTCAGTGAATATTTGGACTTCAATGGGGATGAAAGAGAAAGAAGAATTCACATACAAGCAGTTCATAGAACTATTTATTCACCTAGCCCTCGGCCTTATGAGTAGCACTCCATTACCAAGGATCAGTGAGGATATTGTCAAAGAACTTTAGTTCATAGATCAAGCTTCAACAGGAGATTGGTATTGCTACCAAAACTACACAAGAATCAGGGTTTTTGGTTGTGAGCTTCCGCCCTACAAACTGCCAAAGTACCTCCCTATTAGAATCTTTGCACTGGAGTACTTGAGGCAAAAATTAAATGCATATGAAGTACATTTTGTAGCTACCAAAAAGAAATCACAATTTAAGCTTAAAACTCAAGTTGGTCCCTTCATTTGTAATACCAAGGCAGCAGGGGAGGAAGCTGATAAGCTATTAAAAGAAATTAAATTTTCTCTCAGTTTCTCTTGGTCTTATGACTCATTGGGAGGCATCTCCAAACTTAGGGTGGAAAATAAGTTCACACCATATCATCATATAGCTAGGCCTGAGATAGAACAGTTCAAGTATCAGTTGGAATGGATAGAGAATACCCTCGAAGAGGCTGAGGAGCAGGCAGTCTCTACATCAAATATGCAAACTCCAATTGAACGGGAAAAGATAGCCAAGAGAGGGAGGGAAGAACAATCTTCACTTGTAATAGAGGCAACAAGCCAAGGCCTCAAGGTCTTTCATAAGAAAAAGAAACAAAGGGTCCCTATGAATATTGATTCACAGTCTGGTGAACAGTCTATACAATCTCCAACTCAATCTACCACTTCTCATGAATAGCAGATAGTCCAAATTGTTGGAGTCATTCCAGAGAATAAAGAGGAAGACATCTTCCATGTCTTTAATGAAATCAAAATAAAGAATGAAGAATTGAAGTCAAATACTTACACCCAGTTTTGGAAGCATTCTTCCAACTCTCAAGCCAAGCTTCTTTCAGTCTTCAACTCTGAGAAGGGGAAGATGCAAATGGATTTCTTGCAGGCCCAAGTTCCTAAGCCTAGGACGACAGCACAATATCATAAACATACTTCTTTTCAGTTTAATGTCCAGGATGTGCATCCGATTGATCAAATTGAGATGCACAAACAGTCTGGACATATGAGTGCTTTAACCTTGACAAACACTGCTATGAGTTTGTCAAAAATGCAGGTTACATTGGCCAACATTCAGTCACAATTAAAGTTGGAGAAGGTCTCCTCATTAGCAAAGGATACCAAGATTCAATCCTTGGAAAATCTAGTGCTAAGGATGGGATATGATCCCTCAAACATAAATGTTGTAGAGGAGCTCATTAAGAAAAAGAACAATTAGGTTGCAGTATTAAAGAAACAATTGAAACTACTAGCATTTGAGGATCCAATGGCCAAAGAAATCGAGGAGACAGAGACACAAAAGTCAGATATTATGAAGCTCATCATAGAACAGAATTTGCAAATAAAACAAATGGATGAGCAGATGGAGAAATTGGTTAAGGAGAAGGAGGAAGCTATCAGGAACATTCAAACTTCAGTGGATGTAGTTTTTCTTACAGTAGTTCCCATCACCAGAGTTTCTACTACAACCACTACATCAGCAAAATGTATAGAAGAAGGAGTTGAACAACTTACTGAAGTTGTTTAGAACCTGTCTATTCAGACAGGAAAAATCAATATACTAAAGGATGAACTCAAAGAATTACGGCTTATGAAGTCTATATTAGACAATTCACACACAACTGAAACAAACAGACTCAAATTCCAATTGGAAGTGTTGAAGAAAGAAATCACAGATTCACAGAGGCAATCAAGGAGATTTGGCCCTCCATTAAGATAATATTCAATCAGAAAGATCTCTTGTAAAAATCTGAAGAAGCAGTGGAATCCATAACTAGGCAACTGGAGGATATGCCAGAGACTGCCTCTAATATAATCAAATTTCTGAATTCCAAGGATGACTATGAGCTTAAGGAGTTAAGAATAAGTGACAAAACTGCAACAATATTAGAGGTAAAGAAGATTATCACTAAGAAAAATCTCACCCTTCAATTACAAGAAAAGTGCAGCAATGTTAAGAACATAATTCAGAAATTTTTCAACAATATTGAACCTTCGGTCAGTAAAGGTTTACCTTCTATGACAGTTATTAATGATAAATTGATGCCAATTGAGGATTATGTCAAGAAGTTAACAAAGGTGGGCACCCATGCAACTTCAGTAGCCAATATCAAAGGATCAATAACATCAGCTCTCATAGTAAAAACACTCAGGGATTCTTTCTTCATCCAGGATGAAATCAAGCATATATTTTTGGTAAAACCCACTTTCACTAAATACACTAAGATGGATGAAATCTATAAGAGGGTAACAAAGATTTCTATCCGATATAAGAAACGCTGGGAAGAATTAATAGATTTACTTGATTAAAGATAATTAAACAGCATTCAATTTTTTAGGGAACAGTCAGCGAGCTCCAACCACTCTTCAACTTTTTCAGTAATAGTCATCAAACAACACAGCACCAAAGTAGTGCCATATCATTAGACAATTTCATTTTTGATTGTGTAAATAATCTATTTTTGTAAAAGTAGTCAGGATATTTTTGGTCCTACTGTTGTATAAATAACTCTCTTCACGAGTTATTTGGGGTTGCACCCTTGAAGAAGCATTTCTAAACATCTTGTGTAATTAATCTTTCTGGATCATTAATACAAAGCAAAGGATTCTAAATTATGTTTTACACTGTTTGTGTTTCCTGTAAGTTTTTCCAATGTCATTCATTATGTTTTTTCTTCATATACTTGTGTCTTGCAGAGATAATTAGGTAGGAATAATTGTATTTCAATCTATTCCTATAAGCTTTCTGAAGTGATAATCTATAAAGAGGATGAATTAATGGATTGTTTTTTTAATTAATTCCCTAAAAATTAATAAACCATCAACATCTTTTGTAAGCTCATGTGTATTTTCTCAAAACTTTAAACATAGTTTAAAGGTTTTCATACTTATGATTATTTAGCTTTCAATTTGAAAACTATGGCAATCATATTACTTTTTTGTTTCTGCTCATCATCTTAAAAGCTATTTCATTGTGTAAATATTTATAGAAGCCCTCTGCTGAGATATTGATATTATTTAAGAGGTTAGGTACATCAGTTCTATATCTGTTTCATCCATTGGTCTCTAAAATTAAAACAAAACCCCCAAAACATTTATCTTAGATTCTCTGGCATAATAGCTAACCATTATTATCTCAAAGATACAACAATACCATTTGCAGCTACTCAGGCAGATTCAAATCATGTCCAATTTGAAGCTAATAGGGCTAACAACTTCATTGATAGCATTAAGAACATATGCCAGTAGGTCCATGACATATTGGACAGAGCAAATGTTAAGTAAAAGCAACGTCCTGATCAACATCGAGTACCACACAAGTTCCAGGGGGGTGACAAAGTTTGGTTACATTTACAGAAAGGGTGCCTCGTTGGACCCCGCCACAAGCTTTGCCTGCTATGATATGGGCCTTATACCATCACTAAGGTTATAGGAGACAGTTCTTTTAAGCTTATAATTCTACCATTCCTTGGCCTACACCCAGTATTCGATGTGGACTGGTTGCGGCCATACTTTCCCCCATTGGTGGAAAAACCCAACATTGCTGAGGAGCTGACACCAACAGAGTTCAACAAAAGTTGTGTCAAACAAGCCACAACTGATAAGATCATGGAAACACAGATCAAGAACACTCACCAGTAGAGGATCTAGCTATAGCGGGTTGTCAAAGCAGGAAAACTCCTTCACTAGGGCAAGTGTCTCACCATGGACCAGGTTCAATAGGAATTTCCTCACCTCATGGAGGCTCTGCATGCAATAGAGACTATTTCTTCCTAAGGGGGAGGAATGATCCAGGTGGATATTGGTGGCCACCGGCCTATTCCACCTAGACCTCATGTCGGCTTCGTCAATTTCCTTGATTATAGTAGCATTTACTATTTTTAGCAAATTTTCGGGTCATGAACTTCTAGAGTTGTTTTGACCCCCTAAATGATGCTTTTTTGAGGTCTATTTTAGGCTCGTAACCATAAGTAAGGGCATGTTGCAAATCCTATAGTACTCGGAGAGATCTTTCTAACAAGGTGTCGTACGCGTCAAACAAAGATAATATGACCATGTTACAACCCGAGGAAGTTGGCTACCTAACTAACCCCAATGGGGCCCACAAACTCTTGGCATTCCATCTCCTAGGGTAAGGGTTTTGGTTGTTTAGGTTTTCCCTTTTTTGTTAAATAATAAAAGGGCCCTTGAGCCTCATTGTAACATAGTTCAGAGGCATATAGCTGCCACATCTCTTCTTAGAGATAAGCTACCATTACCCGAGCTAGTTTATTTCCATTCTGTATGTAAGCATCTTTCATTTCTTTTAATATTAATGGAAGAAGATTTATTCTTGTTGCATCTTTTTGTTTATGTTTATGTCTATATTTTTTTGTGTTTATGTATAAGTTTGGATCAGGTCTTAAGAGATAAATAGGTGGATCATTATAAACTTTTTGTTGGCAAGGAGCATATGAAACGAATTCTCCGTAATCTAAGGTATTGTTTGGACAATATCAATGCTTAGTTGGTGAGGGTGGAAGGTTACGTGGTCTCTAATTCTACCTTAAGAGACTCTTCTAACCCCTCTGGTGGTTCCAGGGTTCCCTCAGTTGAAAATCCACATAACCTTATAGTCATTTCTTCTAACTAGCTTTGTCATAAGTTATAGAATCCTTTTCATGCTCCGAGAGTTTGTATGGTTACTGGTGTTTATGTTTTGTTCTTGTCAAAGATTCCAGTCGCTACTAAGAAACATCCTCTTTCGGCAATGGTTGCATGGTTTCATTTCATTGGTTTTGGTGTGGCATTTAAAGCATCCAAAGATTCGATGGGCTCTTATATTATTGCATGTTCCTTTCAATATGATACCCACACTCATGGCCCAATTGGTTTTGTTCTTTGGCTTATGCGCAAAAAGCTATTTTTCCTAAGTCTACTATTTCTTGGTTTTTGGACTCTTATGCTCTAATATTTGTTTATGGTTTACATGCTAGTATGGTTTTGATCCATGTTGTTAATGTATAATTGGGTTTATGTTTTTTAGAAAGCCATAAAATGGCTTATGGGGGCCTACGTGTGCATCCCGTGTTGTCATTTTACTACTAGGTTAATGGTTTTGAAATTTTTAAAATGGCTAATTCTTTTTATATTATCATTGACTTCAAAATCTAGCAAATATATATAATATTTTTTGATATTAATAAAATATATATAAGATTCAAATTTTTATCTTATAATTATAAATAAAAATATATATTTTAAAATTTTATTATTTTAAATTCATATTTATATGATACCATTATGAAATTATCACGCCATATTATTTTGGTTGTTTTTATGGGTGTAGAATAGAATAGAATAGAATAGGGTGCTCACTTAAGACATTGTGGTGAAAAGATTATTGGTTAAATATATTGTTTTTATAGGTGTAGAATAGAATAAGGTGCTCAGTTAAGACATTATGGTGAAAAGATTATTGGTTATATATATTGTTTTTATGGGTATAGAATAGAATAGAGTGCTCAGTTAAGAGGTTGTAGTGAAAAGATTATTGATATTATTATTTATGTTTCAGAAACGTCATCAGTGAGGTATAGTGATAAATCAATCACTGTTGGTCAGGTCAGGCAACTGCTACATCCATCCACAGTTACTGAGTTACAGTTACTCAAGCCACTGATTTTAATCGCTAAGTTACAGTTACTCAAGCCACATATTAGACATACCAATCATTTTAAGACTCACCTTACTTAACCAACCAAAAATAATTTATCTCAATCAAAAAGTAGAATAAGACTCTGATAAGTATTTTTATCATGCCATATCACAGTACAATAAGACGATATTATTATTTATGTTTCAGAAACATCATCAGTGACTTATACTGATAAATCAATCACTATAACTGTATCATAAAAGAATATTATTATTTATGTTTCAGAAACGTGATCAGTGAGATATAGTGATAAATCAATCACTGTTGATCAGGTCAGGCAACTGCTAGTCCAACCTAATTTAAGCTCTCTTCAAAATTGAAGCGACATGAGTCACGCTGCATGAATATTCTAACAATATCTACAGATTGGGACTCACGCTGGACTCACGCTGGACGCAGTTACAAATCGAATCTCCTGTCCCTCATTTACAAATCGAATCTCCTATTGATTATATTCTTTTATCGCTCGATGCGTGGGCTGAAATTTGATATGTTATAAATAAATAAATTGATATCAATATATTAAAAATTGTAGGAAGAAAGGAAGAGGGGATCTGAAAGGTTTACTTCAACCATGCTTTCACATGTGAAAACCCGTTTAATTTTTTTATTTTATTTCTGAGTTATTTTAAAGAATTCTATCATAATTTAGTTGTTTATAATAATATTTATTTAAGATGCGATTATTTTATTTAAGATATATATATACACATAAATTTTATCATAATTTAGTTGTTTATAATAATTATTTAAGATGTGATTATTTTATTTAAGATAGATATATATATATTTATAGGTTTATCTATTTTGGAATGGGGCTTCTAGAATTTTAATTTAATTATTAATAATCAATAGGTGGATGGTAGGGATAACACTCTATTATATTCATAGTAGTATTCATACATCTAAGGTTGCGTCACAAAAGTAGTTATGCTCTTTCTTCCCTTTTAATTAATTTGATTAACTAAAAAAATTGGCATATGAACAAGTGACGTATGAAATGAGTTATGTATTTTTGGTGGTATTGATAAGACATGGTATTGGGCCATGGTATTGTAACAAAACCTATTTAACTTTAAGAATCTCCATCAATCTCCATCGTAAGGTGGAAGCTTATTTAAAGCTAAGAATCTCCATGGTAAAGTGGGGGTGAATCTCCATGGTAAAAAGACCTTATTACATGTTTTTTTAAATTAATCAAATTAATTGGCATTGATGAGCCATTTAATTTATATGGATTTCTTAATTTCTTTTTTGTGGGTGAATTTTTTACTTCCTTCTAAAGTCGAATATGTTGGCTAAGATGATCAGACCATAACCAAAAGAATTACTTTGATACATAGGCATAAGATATCAAAGTATTCATGAGTCTAGAAGTAAGCATACAAAAACTAAAAGGTTTGCCTTTTCACTCTTGGAAATAAATAGAAAAACCAAGAAACAAGGAAACAAAGAACATAAAAGGAGACTAGGTGGAGGGGTCAAAATCTATCTCTACAGCTTGGATAGTATCCTTGTTGTCTCTTGGGTGTCTCTAGTCAGTGGTGGGATGTCAAGGTGTTGCTCTATGCACTCCAACCTCTAATCCAAGTCATTCAAGTGGCAATGCAAGTGATCCATGGAGTGGAGAAGATATACTTAATGCTCAAACATGTCTAAAAGGACCCTTCTGAGGTGGAATTTCTTATGCCAATATAAATCCATTGTGTCCATGTATTGATTGAAGTGTCTACATGTGTGTTCGATGTCTAGCACGAAATATGCCAACTCAATAAGAACCTCTATGTATAAGATATGATTCTCGTGGGAGGCTCCTGCTAATTCAGAATAGGTGAGCTCATCCCAGATGGCGCTCAGGGTAAGCTTACAGAATTAGGCAACGATTTCTTCCAAATAATGGTGAGTACATGTATTACCCTGGTTGGTTTGTTCTTGGTAATATGTTGCTCCTCTATGGACGTGGGCTCGCTAATGAGGCATGGAGGTGAATCCAAGAAGGAAAAGGGGAGAAAGAGCCAAAAGAAGTACATCAAAGGGATGGTAGTAAGCCACTCGTAGGAGAATCGGGGGAGAGAGATAGAGCAATGATGACAACCAATACAAGAGGGAGATATAAACAACTAACAAAGAGAGAGGCGGGGAGGGAGGGGGGGGGGGGGGGGGGGGGTGGGGGGGTGTGGGGTAGATAGACGTAAAAAGAGAAAGGAGGGACACTCAAAACCAACGAAGGAGTAATTCGAGAGGAGGTGAGAGGCCAGAGAGACAAAGGTTTGAGAAGCCACCTGGGCACTAACATAGGTCAATTACAAGGACAAGTGAGCCAAACCAAAATAAAATGCATAGAAGAGCCATAAGAGAACCATGGAATAATGGGAGAGACCAAGGGACTAGACGAACCGCCCAAATAGGGGTAATCCAGTGTTGTTGCTACAAATGGCATAGTCCTGCGGCATGAGGTTCCATGACCATACATGCAGTAAAAACGAAGCATAAAAGCTACAAAGTGCCCTACAATCTTGCAAGGAAAGAGTGACAGTAGGGAAAAACCAAGTTCTCAAGGTGTCTAGTGCACGTTTTCACTAATGGTGTAGTCCTAATTAGTAAGATGAAGACTTTCCTTAGTGGAACTATGGTGACACACCAAAGATTATAGGTTTGTACCAAGCCAAATGTCAAAAGGATTGGCTAAGAGAGGACCCCAATGAATTTTAATGATAGATGAAGCCTACATGTAGAACACAAAGCTCTTGTCAACAACATTGATACAACTATGAGAATTTTGAACGAAAATATGAAGTGTGATAATTAGTATTGTCTCGAGATGATGCTTTGCACAAGTGAAGTTTTCGAAAACATTTGGGGAGATGGATGGCAAAGGCATGTATATGGAGTGTGCATGAGATTAATTGCTATAATTAATGTTTGCATGCGACAACATTTCATGTTCATTCATGGCACAAGAGTGTGATACCATGTTCCACGATCTCTTAGCCAGATAGAACAATAGCAATGCCCCTCTCCCCCTTTTAATCGAAATCACCCCATCCAAGAATATGGCTTCCTTAGTTACATATGTATGAGCTTTCCAGTTTTATTTCACATGTTTTATAATTTTTATAATTTTTTTTTATATGGTATGCATACATTGATTATATAGAGAGAGAGTCCTTAGAAAAAGAGCTTATTGTAAGTATTAAGCTTTTATATGTTTATTAATTAAATTTAAATATGAAGCTTCAAAATATAACGGATTAGAATATGAGTCATTATTTCTAGGAAAGAAATAAGAGATGCTCTTAATGCAATGGAAAAGATTGGAAACTTAAGTATGTACAAAGCTCTTATCAAAAGGAAGGAAAGGTCCTACAGAAATAAGAGGTAAGAGTATCTTCTTCACCTTTCTAAACTTGAGCCTATAAATTTTTGGAGGAATATACTTGTTCATAAAATGAAAGAAAAAAATTTGATCGCCTTCAATAAATGGGATATCTATCTTAAGAATCTTTATGATTCCTCGGACACCATGGGCAACATCTTAAACACTCCTATAGAGGAGGATATAATTTCTTTGGAAGACATGGAGTTTGTGATTAAGAAGCTCACTAATAGGAAAGCTAGGGATATTGAAGGCTACCAAGTCGAGGAATGTCCCAATAATAAAACCGATGCCTTCTGTTGTTTTTTTGACTTTACAAAATCTTTTGACATTGTTCCTCAGGATAACCTATGAAAAAAACTTGAAGAAATAATGATTTCTCTTGAGTTAAGGGTTGTTGTGACTAGGCTACACGTGAAATTTTATTGCCAAGCATAACACCACCAAGGGATGGTTTGAAGAAATTAAATGCACTATCGAGGTTAAGCAAGGGATTCCCCTATCTCCTATCATTTTTAGCATTTATATTGATAAATTAGAACAATGTTTGGAAGCTACATGATGTGAAGGCCCCAAGCTCGCTGGTATGGTCATTACACTTCTCCTTTATGTTGATGATATTGTTCTTCTAGCCAAAATCCATGATGATCTTGACAAGCAACTTAGAATCCTTCATGATTACTACTCCAAGATGGGTATGTTTGTTAATACCAACAATACTAAATTCATGATAATTAAATCCAAAAATAGTAACTATGATAATGTCAATTATGATGAAAATTACTTGGATAAGGTTTCTTTATACAAATATTTAGGTATTGACATTCATCATCATCTCAAATGGAATTATAGCATTGAGAAAATGATAATGGGAGGACGTAAAGCTTATTATTAGCTTGAAAACAATTGTAAGTTGACTCATCTTTGGGTATGGAGTAAAAAGAAGTTTCTCTTTGAGATTCTCATCACCCCAGTTGTTTTATATGGATGTGAGGTTTGGGGTTGCAGTATATCTAGAGAATATTGGAGAAAGGTTGAGGTAATCCAAAAGCAATTTATAACCTACAACCTCAAGATTAAAGGAAATACTCCCTCCCCTATCCTCTTGATTGAAGTCATGATAATTAAATCCAAAAATATTAACTATGATAATGTCAATTATGATGAAAATTACTTGGATAAGGTTTCTTTATACAAATATTTAGGTATTGACATTCATCATGATCTCAAATGGAATTATAGCATTGAGAAAATGATATTGGGAGGACGTAAAGCTTATTATTAGCTTGAAAACAATTGTAAGTCGACTCATCTTTGGGTATGGAGTAAAAAGAAGTTTCTCTTTGAGATTCTCATCACCCCAGTTGTTTTATATGGATGTGAGGTTTAGGGTTGCAGTATATCTAGAGAATATTGGAGGAAGGTTGAGGTAATCCAAAAGCAATTTATAACCTACAACCTCAAGATTAAAGGAAATACTCCCTCCCCTATCCTCTTGATTGAAATCATCATTTCCCTCATTGAATGCATGACTATGTTTAGGTATTCGATGTATAAGAAGAAGCTCCACAACATAGAAGACAAGAGGCTCCCTAAAACTACTCCTAACTCTATTCAAAACCCCCACCTCTGGCTCAAGTGAAGCTAGCATAAGGATGCCCAGTATTGGCTTGACCATTGGGGGATAAAGTAGGACACCATCTCAGGATAAGGATAATATCAAAAATAATATTATTTCCAAATTTAAGGCTAAGTTGTGGGATGATAAGGAAATAGAGGGAAAAAATGAAGTTAAGGTATTATAAGGAGGTGATCAATGTTAATCTTGATAACCAAAATTATCTTTCTGTCTTAACCAATGCCAAGAAGAAAATGAACATTGATACGATAAGACCTAATTCTCATGAGCTTCGAAGTGACATCGGGCATTGGCCTATTCCCAAAACATCTTGGGATGAAAGATTCAGCCATCTTTTATATACTAAGAAACTTGAAGATGAAAAATAATGTCTCATGGATTGCATGGCTCTTACTCACATCCGATCTCATTTCCAAAACCTTTGCCACACTAGCGACTTTATTGACTTGTTAAGTCAACAAAACTATAGTGATATAAGAATGCTTCTCTCCCTTCTTTTTGATCATAGAAATAAAATTTTAAAGAATCTCAATTAATCTATAAAATTCTTAAGGTTTGACAAACCCTATTGGTCTTATTGGATTTTAATCTTCATCATCATCATCATCATTATTTAAATTTATTTTAATGTGATACGCATAGTATGAAATTACAAACAAAATAATAAAAAAATAAATTGACTTGAATCTATTTATTTATTTTAATTGAAATGTATGCTTTATTATTTTTTATTTACAATTTCATCTAACTCACTATTACAACATCTTTTTTTTTTTGTAAGCTAGTGCGGTACTCTATTTTCCATTACTAAAAACCATAAGAAGATTACAAAAATGGACAGGTCTCCACCCGCCCTTAAGGGAAACCGGGCTTCGTTACCATCTAAACTGTTTCAAAGCCATCCAAAAACAGTATGTCACCAGCCTATCTATCCATGCGAGATATACGTCTATCCTTACTAACAGTCTAAATTTCTGAGACATAATCATCAAAATAAGTATAAGCAAAACAACAGAAAATCAGCTACATAGAGAGAAACCTCGACGCCTCAGCTGCAGACATTTACTGCTGCGGTACATCCTTTGGTTCTATCTCCACCTTGATGCCTACACCCCCCACTTGGAGCAGCTGCACAATATCATCCATCTTCTTGTCTTGCATCATGAGAGTCACTTGTATGTTTTTCAGCTCCTTTTTCATGGTTGGAATACCTTGAATCAATTCTGCCATCTCTAAAGCAACTTGTTCCATAGCCTTAGCTAATAGACGCTTCATACCCCAATATACATGCAGAGACTGCTTATATAATGACATTCTACCTCGGGTATGTCCAGGGTCAGGGAGATACTGTTGCCAATCCTCCATCTCTGGCTCTGAGTACCCTTGCAAGGCTTCTTCCTCCATCTGCGCTATCATCTTGCGGATATGAGGATTAGTATCCAATACATAAGCAGCCTCTGCCTCTTGTAAACGCCTCCTCACATCCTTCTTCCCTCGCTTCCTTCCACGTGCCTCACTGGCTACCCCTGCCTCCATCTCCGAGCCCAGATTTGAGTTTCGACCTCGTCCCGCAGGTCGCCCTCGTCCACACTGCTTCGCCCTTCCCCGCGCTCCTCTGCCCCGGCCGCGTTCCTCCACCTCTTATTCATCATTAAAGTCTTCACTCTCTTCCTCACTGTCTCTTATTCTGCACGGTTGAGCCTTCCCTATACCCACTTTGCCTCTCCCTCCCCGGTGGGGCTCCTCTTCTGCTATGAACTTTCTAATGTCGAATTCCTCTTCCGAATCCTCCGGGATATCAAGATAAACTCTCTGCATGGCTTCCTGAACAGTGCTCTTCCCTTTTTCCCCTGGGGCCATCGTCTTACTCCTCGTCACCCTGCCTACCCCCCGCTCCTGGTCCTCCGCCATCTTACAATCAGTCTGCTGCTGTAATTCTGCTTTGCTTTTCCTCGCTCTACTCCACTGCATTTGGAGGTTCGGGCTGTTACATGCAATACTTAAAACATTGTGAGGCTGCCACCTTGCCATCTTGAACCTTCGCTGCCTGGCTCGATCATTAATGTTCATTCAGATTGCATCTCCATGATGGGAAGGTAGTAGTACTTCACCGCCCCACCTACCACGTCGTCTCGGTACCTTGGCCGAATTTCTTCTTGGTTTGCTAAACCTTCCCATGGACCGAATACTGCCAGCCTTCAGACCATTAATCACGTAATAATACCGGACTAGTGGATGGGATAAACGCATCTTAAGTGCTCTGTCCTTCCGCCTCCTTATTGTAATCACAGGTTGTTTATTGATTTCTCTGCTGAGCAGTCTTATAATCATAACCATGATGTAAGATATTGTTAAATCATTCCAGCGAGTTCCTCTGCTGAGCCGTCGCATCATCATAATCTTGATGTAAAATAGTATGTAAATCGGTCCAGCTTGGATTGTCTCGTAATGACATCCAGCTACAATCTATCCTCCTATTCGGCCCCCCACAACCCCAATTAGCCAGTAGATCGGCCGCCCGGTTGCCATTGCGGAGGACATGAGTGATCATAATGTATTCGATCCTACGCAAGAGCTGCTCAATGTCCTGTAGGATCGCTGCCGTCCGCCAGCTCTTGGACACAGATATCCAACTCTTCCCGTCCCGTAACTTCTTCAGCATGTCCACTGTAATTAGTGAATCGCCCTCTATTTCTAAACTCATATAACCGTTCCTAACTGCAATCCTGAGTCCATGATAAACTGCCCATAACTCCGCTTCATTGTTGGTCATCTCTCCTCCATCTTCAGCAAAAATCCACCTCGTATGACCTCTACTATCCCTGAAAAGACCCCCGAAACCTGCTTGTCCCGGGTTGCCCTTTGATGCCCCATCGAAATTCAGTTTAACTCGTCGCTCTCCAGGCAACCTATAATGGTTAGGGCTCGGTACTTCATTCCTAATCTTCCGCTCTGGATTGGGATAAATCATTTGAAAGTCCATATTTAACTTAGAAATAATCCTCTGTTCCTCCGGATTCAATCGCCAGTCCTCTTCATCCCAGGCTGCTGCTAAAATCGTTTCTTTCAAAGATCGACATATTTCCTCCCAAAGTTGCGACCCGTGCCAATAAGTATCCCTAAAGATTCGTCGATTCCTTTCTTTCCAGATTGCCCAAATGACAAAACCAGGTGCAAGATTCCAAAGTCTCCTTACGACTTTACTTTGGAAGTTGCCTCTGCCCCAGTGTAACAGAGTGTTTCTGATGCTACCAGGATCCCTCCTCGTCATACCAAAGAGCACTCTTATTTCCTCCCAAATGCTTAGTGTATACCTACACTGATTCAGCAGATGCTCCTGGGTTTCAAAAGCCTTAGTACATAGGTGACATCGTGAGGGGCCAATCGTTCCTCGCTTCTGCATATTATCCCAAGTAAGGATCCGTCCTCTGCATACCAGCCAAGTGAAACAAGTAACTTTAGGCCACCATTTACCTTCCCAGATATTTTTCCACCCAACTGGTTCTTCCGCTCTATCCTCCTTCGTGGCCCAGTAGTAGGCTTCTTTTACTGTAAACATTCCAATCATGGCCTTACCCCACCTCAAGATATCATTACCTTCTCTAAACTTGATTTTCCGTGATTCTATTGTTCTGTCAAAAGATTGCCGAGCCTCTTGTCCGAGGTTATCCACCCATTCATCCGGCCCTCGCCATGCTCTCCATACAACATTGTATTCAGCTCTTTTCCAATAATCTTTTACGTAGTTCAAGCCTCTGATTTGCACTATTTCTTTGATTTGTTGCAGACTTTGTATTCTATTCAAAATACCCCACTGTTGCCAACTATCTTCCCAAAAACGGGCAGAATTTCCATCCCGAATTTCCCAAAAGGCATAGTCCTGAACTAGAGCCTTATTTCTGGTTGCAAAATCCCAAATCTGTGAACCTCTGGGGGTTTCCTCTAACCGTAATCTTGCCATAGTTGACTGAGGCATTCCATATTTGTATTGCCATATTCTTTTCCATACATCATCGCCACCCTGGACCCATCTCCACCATAGTTTTGCCCCTAAGATGTTATTGACAATCTCAGGGTCCCTCACACCCAGGCCTCCTTCCTCTTTCCGCATAATTACATGCTTCCATGAAACCAAAATCCATTTCCGCTGTTGCTTAGGACCACCCCACAAAAATTTTCCAAAGATTTCTCGCAATTTACCACATACACCTTTTGGGGCAGCCATAATTGACAAATGGTATATTGGAATAGACAATAAGACAGATTTCAACAAAACAATTCTACTTGGTAAGTTCAGCAATCTTGAATTAAAAATATTTTGAACATTTTTTTTTAATTTTAAAAATAAATTAAAACTTAATAATAGATATAATAATTGCATATTAAATTTCTTAAAAATGAAGAAATAATAAATTTAAATATTAAATATAAATAATAAAAAATACATTATAATCAATCAAAATATCAAATAAATTCATAATGAAACTAATCCCATCCATCAAATTTCAATCATATAGTATAAATTTCAAATCTATATAGAAAATTTGGAACTATTTTTAAAAGTCAACTTTGACATTTCAAATCATAAAATGGAAATCGGATAAATGTCATAGTTATATAAAATTTAGGTAAAATGAAATATTTTTTCTTAAATTACATATAAAATATATTTTAATTTAATAGAAAATTATAAAGTAATTATAAATTTTATTACATATCTTTTATTATCTTTTTTAATTTTAGATTATTTTTTTCCTTAAATCTTTTAATGCATTTTCTTTCTTTTAAATGCTTTTGTCTGAGGTAATATGAAAAGATTCATCTATCTCAATCAGATTTATTTATATTAATCATTAACTTGCAAATCTTATTAGCTATGATTAGAAAAGATTAACCTAATTTTTTTTAAAACTAAACATTTTAAAAGGAAACTATTTTTTGATATTATCTAATTAACCATTAAAGCTCTTCAAAAGATTCAAGGTAACACATATCAAAAGTTAAGCGTTGTCTAAGTAGGGCACAATTGCACAATTGAACTCATAGCCTTTCTCAACACTAAAACTTTAAATCTTAATATTTATTTAAAAAAAATTCTTAATATTAACTTTTAAAATCATATTTACCTATTTTCAATTTAACATTAAAAAACACATATTTATAGAAGTATATACCTAAACATCGGTTAATCAAGCTCTATAATAAAAATATGGACAATATATTCTTCCACTCTTTACCAAAGATATTCCTATTATTATGTCGCTTGATTTATAATCCGATGCAAAACAATTAAAACTGAAGTATTATGTCATACCTTCAAACATTTTAAGAATGAAGAATTTAATTTGACGTTCACTAACTTGATTTGGATAAAAATAAAGAGAATGCAATGTCCGGCGTGTTGCTCTCCTTCTCGGGCATTGATACCTAGAAAACAGAAGAGTACAATGGAGTCACCTCCGCACTAAAACAGTGTTCTTGTTCGACACCTGGATTTCGGTTAGTACGTGGATTGCAGAGGCTGTCCATACATTCCAATCCCCAGTGTTGGAAGGAAAATGAATACCGACCTCAAATTATAGCCCTGTAGTTGAGATGGATATTTGTATGAATGACCTTCTAGATGGTCGTGGAATGACAAATATCATGGGTGAAATTGTTCCATCTCTGATTGGTTAACCGTCGTTGTCATGTACGGTATCAGTAAGTAATTATTGAAGTTGCCATTTGATCAAGTATGGTGAAAGATAAACTGTGGGTTGTGATCGTGGCACCGTAAGGTTGAGTTGAGTGCAGTTCCATTGCATTTTCAGGTCCCAATTGCGCCTATAAATATGAAGCCTCTTTGCTCGTTTCTGTGAAAACTTAGTTCATTTCAGTGAAAATTTCATTGGCACAGAAGAACTATTGGGCAATAGAGTGAACTAGCCCTGTAATATTATTGTGTTGTGTGGGGTTTTGAAGATGGATACTGTGATTGGATGCAGTGTTGAAGCATTGGTTGCCATTTTAGTTGTTTTGTTTGGGAGCATAATCGTCAAACTCTTTAGGGACTTGATATGGAGGCCTTATGCATTCCAGAAGGCCTATACAGCCCAAGGGATAAGAGGTCAACCTTACCGAATACTCAATGGGAGTGATCCAGGGCACATAGAGCTTATCAGGGAGGCTCTTGCACAGCCCATGCAGAATATTTCTCATGACATTGTTCCTAGAATCACACCACAGTACAATAAGTGGTGTCAGCTATATGGTTATCTCTGTCATTCATTCTCTTTTCCTTCATGGCTTGTTTTACTTTCAAATGTTTATCTTGTATGCATCAAAGTGCTACGCCAATGAATTTATAGCATATGCTTTCTGCTAGTTGTTTGGATTTTTCCAGTGGTGTCAAAGTTGAAATCAATGTCCGATTAGTATTTGGTAATTGTTGTTGCTCAGGAGAGACATTTTTCTATTGGTATGGAACCCATCCAAGGCTGTATATTTCAGAGCCAGAGCTAATCAAGGAAGTTTTATCGAATAAATTTGGTTACTATGGAAGGCACACACCCACGCCCTTTGTGTTGGCTTTGCTAGGGTGGGGACTGTCTCTTTTAGATGGATTGGGATGGGTGAAGCACAGGAGGATCGTGGGCCCTGTCTTCAACGTTGATAAACTTAAGGTTTGGATTCTTGGAATGTCTTACAATTACTCTAAGACTTGATAATAGATGAAGGCTAAGGATTTGAAAGTTTTGGCACTTCAGAACTATTGTCACCCTATAATGTGTCTAGGACCATTGAATATGCTTCTAACTTGACCTCATGACTCTGCTGCATAACTCCCAAGTCAAACTACAATGTAAAGGCGGGTGCCTGAGGTAAATATATGCACCAAGTTACTATTGATACGTTGGTGCAGAACTTCAAAGTCCAGTTATAGCGAGAACTGGGTGCCTCGTAATAATTATGATATTTAATAAGTATAATTAAATAATTTAAAAAATATATTGAATTTGCTTATTGATTTGAGTAAACTTTTGAAGTAATGACAATGTAATATCTTGTTTTTAGAAGTGTTTTCCTCTAGCATGGCAAATTCTATCTGCTAAACAAAAATGTGCATCAACTAGACGATTTCTTAGGGAGTCCTTGAGGGTTGGAGTCTTGTAGAGTTTGGTATTGACGTTAGTTGTGTTCTCATGTTAGCAATGACAGCCAATGGTGAAGAAAATGGCTGCTTGCACTTCATCCATGCTCGACAATTGGCAAGAGATGATGTCTCAGGCAGACTCTAATGGCAAAGAAATTGATGTTCACAGCGAGTTTATAACATTAACAGCACACATTATAGCCCATACTGTATTCAGTAGAAATTACAATGAAGGCAAAGAAGTACTTGAATTGCAAAGAGAATTACGAGCGATGGTTGCTGAAGCTGAACGATCTGTCTACATCCCAGGAAGCCAGTAATTGCAATATAGTTATCTTTCATTTATAGAGTTTGGAATGTGATTGCAAATTCATTAGTACTTGTACTTCGGTTTATGTCTTTTAAATAGTCCATTGGGGCCTGTTGTTCTATGGGCTAATGCCACATAAAGGTTTATTGAGTGCTATAGATAGTTCATAGTGTTTCTAAAAAGGAATAATGTTTCAATTACTTATAATTAAAGATTAGGGACTTATATTAGTTGACCTTTGCAGATCTATTCCTATCAGAAGGAACAGGTATGCCTGGAAGATTGACAGAAGAATGAAAGAAATCCTGAATTCTATAATTCAGAGTAGGCTGGAGCCCAGAACAACATCAAGAACTCAGGTCGGTTACGGAAGTGACCTGCTTGGAATCATGATGACTGCCAACCAGAAAGAATTGGGCGGGTCCCAAAGAGATCTAAGCATGACTATTGATGAAATCATGGATGAATGCAAGACATTTATCTTTGCAGGCCACGAGACAACTTCCACTCTGCTGACATGGGCAGTATTCTTGCTCTCGATAAACCCGGAATGGCAGGAAATATTAAGGAAAGAAGTTATCAATGTCTGTGGTACAGATATACCAGATGCGGACATGCTTAGCAGGATGAAATCGGTATGTATTCTGCTTAATACATTTTTGGGATTTTCTTAACCAACAAAACTCCAGCCAACATTTTAGTCTAGAAAACGCATCGTATATTTCATGAGAACTAAATATAAATGACCATCAAGATTGATATACCATGGAATCATAAGGTGGTCCCTGTATATTTAGAAAAACTAGCATGTTTGCTTTTGCCCCGAGCTCAAGAGTCCCTGCATCTTTCCTTCGGAATTTCTTCTGGTTTAGATCCGTATACCCATAGCCTGTTGGTGTAGATCTATATAGGGAGGTCTAATCTAAACGTTGAAATGTGTCCTAAGTTGAGTTGCCTATTTACCGTATTGAAGGTTGCCACTCTACGCCATACTTTCGATAAGAAAGACATGACTGCCAATTGTATTGTATACCACACGCTACTGCATCACCGTGTGCTTGTCAAATCATCCGTTTGTCATCAAAACTGACCAACTTCTGATGAAGAGGAGCAACAAGGAGAAAACTATTTACAGAAATAATATTACATGATTTTCGAATTAATGGCGATGATGATGATTACCTTCACCAAGACCATTAACTTTATTTATAATTGGGACATGATTACTTATGGACAGCTCTTATGAATAGTAAGATATAGAGAAACGTTTACGCATGGACAGCGAATTTTTCTCTGCAGTTGCCACGATTATTTGTCTAGTAATTGCAACAATATATAATAGTTGAGTAGATGGTGTTATGCCTTTCAATCCAAGATCTCAATATATCTTTAGGTTAGAATAATTGGTTCTGGTTTCCGTGATGACCCTGGTAATCTCTGAGGTTATTTAAATTTTAATTAGTTGATTTTTTTTCTCTTACGTTGTATTGATGTTTTTTTCATCTTGCTTGCAGATGACTATGGTGCTAAATGAAACTCTAAGGCTATATCCACCTGCTTCTAGGTTAATAAGAAAAGCACACAAAGCAATCAAGCTTGGCCAGTTCTCTCTTCCGAAAGATGCATCCTTGTCAATTTCAATTTTGGGAATGCATCACAATGAAAAGTTCTGGGGTCCAGATGCAAACTTGTTTAAGCCAGAGAGATTTGCAGCGGGTGTTTCAAAGGCAGCAGTTCATCCAAATGCTTTCCTTCCATTTGGCTTGGGGCCAAGAAATTGTGTTGGCCAAAATTTTGCCATGTTAGAGGCCAAAAGTGTTCTGGCCATGATTTTACAGAGATTTTCATTCAGTCTCTCCCTTTCTTACAAGCATGCCCCAGCGCCTATGCTTACTATACAGCCTCAGCATGGCATGCAAATCATATTCGAAGGTATTGACGTGTAAACAGAACGAGGAGTTTTTTCAAGTCTCTTGTGCGTCCATAACATCCTTCATCTGACATGATGAACCTGCAAACAATAATGTACTTATTTTAGCATATTTGAGCATGTAGGAGTCTTAGTAAGCTTGGAAACTAGTTTTGATTTCTCTAATAATGGAAGATCCTGCAAGATCTAGTGGGTCTGAGTTATCTTCCTCATTATGTATAAACTAAGATGAAAGTATTGTTGTTAGGTGCGTATGGAAAGTAGGGGTTTCTGGAACAGAGTTGTGGATGTTTCTAACTTTTACACAGCTTCTGTTGGGTATTTGAATTTATGTTTTTGTTTCCTAGCTAAAACTCTACCCATTCCATCCCCTATTTGGAATCGAGGGCCAAATCTTTTTCCAGTTAGTTAATCACTTGAAATTGTGGCACTTGAAATTGATACCTACTACTCTGGCAGCAGATTTATCAACTGGAAAAGAAAGGCCGAAATTCAGCCAGCGAAGTTATCAAGCGGAGAGAGAAAGACAAGCAGTTGAGGATTAGAGTCTATTCTCCTTCCATCCACGTAGACACGTCAAGACTTGCATGAGTACATTTGGGTTCTCTTTCTCCCTATTCACAAATTGAAGAGGACGTAGCGACTGAAATCGAATCACCAGATTGCGATCATTAATTTAAGTTGCAGTTTCTGTACCTAGCACATAGCCTATACATTGAGATTCATATTCCCGTCACAACAAGTGTAGATCCTGGTCAATCGTAGACACGACCTGTAGGTATTTTCGCTCTTCTTTCGAATGGAATTGGAACCAGACTGATCACGAAAAAATCAAGCCTTGATCTGCTGAAAACTTAGGCCTATATTTTTGTTAACACTAGTTGCTCTGTGAATGAAACGAATCCTATATTTTTGTTATCAATAGTTGCAAAAACGCAAATTCTGGTCGGTATTGTTTGGTTCTTGCGGTTGATGGTTTTCCAAAGAATGCAGATCTCTAGCATTTCAGATGCATTCCTTTCATAATTTGGAGTCAAAAGAAAAATATCTCGTACAGATTGAAGAAAAGAACAACCCTGCATCATTTATTGGTAACAGAGCACAAATTAGAAGTTGCATCAGCAGGTTAAATACCCCAAAGAAAATTGTGAAACAGAAGTTTCTGAGAGATGGCAATGAGAGCGAGAAGAAAAGTAGTGAGAGGAAAACTGGGTTCCGGGAGACAACATGCCAATGCAGCTTTGCTTGAAGAGTTAAGGAATATTCAGGCATGTTTGCAGAAAGAAGGGGAATTGACACGAGATGTCAGCGACGGAAGAAGAGGCAAAGCTTGAAGAAGAGGGACCTAAAGAGAGATTGGTTAGAGCAATTTTCGGTGTTAGCTTCAAACCAAAATAACTATGAGTATAAGAATACACATGACAAAAAATTTCAAGTTTGCAATAATCATATTTAACGGCCCTACATCCCTTTTGTGGGATGAAGTATAAGATGAAAGAATAAAGAAATAAGAAATTAATTTTTTTATAAAATCAAGGGCTAGGCTAAATTGAAATGTGAGCTTCAAATCAAAATTACTACGAGTATAAGAATACAAATGATGACTAAAAATTTCAACTTTAGCCTTAATCATATTTAAGGGCCTATATCCCTTTGGTGGGATGAAGTATAAGAAGAAAGAATAAAGAAATTAAACTTTTTATAAAATCAAGCGCTATGGTAGGATAGTGGCTAAATTGAAATGTGAGTTTAACTTTGAAGATCATCAAATTAGTATTTTTTTTTAATTTTAGATAGAAGAAAATATTAAATAAAGGGTTATATAGAAAAATTTTATAGGTTGACCATTAGAGAAAAGACTCTAAGAAGGTGGCTAGATATTTCAATGGATTCAGATATAACATCCAAGATTAAATTAACCACTTATTCCCAAGATCAGTTGAAGAGGCATACCAATAAGCTTTTAGGGTAGAGGAGAAGTTATTAAGTTAATAAGCTTTTGCAAAAAATACACCAAGTCTGATCGAGGTGGATATTGGTGGCTACCCAGACCCCCACCATTGTTTTTTTTAGTTTCCTTAAATATAGCACAACTTACTACTTTTGGCAGTGTTTTGGGTGCTGAGATTTCAGATCCATTTTGAGGCCCTAAATGACGTTTTTTTTGGAAAACAGGCAACAACAAAGTATCTAATAGGGGTTTGCAGTCCTGAGATAGATGTTTCTAACAAGGTATTGTACGCTTCAAACAAAGATCGTATGTCAAAGTTATGACCCTGGGAAGTTGATTTACCAATTTACCCTAATGGGGCCCATAGACTTTTGGTGCTTCATCTCCTAGGGTTAGGTTTTTGGATGTTTAAGGATTTCCATTATTTTTCAATAATAAATAGGCCTTCAAGCCTCATTGTAACACAGTTCAGAAGACATGTATCTGCCACATCTCTTCTCAAAGATAAGCTACCATTGCTTGAGCTAGTTTATTTCCATTTTTCATGTAAACAATTTTTAGTACTTTGTTATTAATGAATTAAAGTTTTGTTTTTGTCTTATCTCTATGTTTCTATTCTTAGATGTATTTCATTTTGTTCCTTCATAAATCTGGATCAGTAGTATCAAAGGAGTTTGCTCTTTCTTTGTTTTTATGTGCATGCCCCAATGAGGTTGGGGTATAAGGTGTTAGGGCTCGAATAGGTTGAACCTTTGCAAGACTGGCCTCACTGACCTTGATGACCTTCCATGGAAGAAGAAAAGAAAGACAAGGGAGCAGGAGATTCTTTCAAAATATTGCTCGAAAAAGCCCTTGAGTGACAAAGGAATGCAGTAATGGATAAATCTTCCGAGATCCTTCATCGGATGCCCACTGATGATGCATATTCATCCAACAGTCACTTCAGAGGTGTTGTCCCCTTCAAGGTACAAGTAAAATTTGATATCCCTATATTCGAAGGTCAAATAGACACAAATGTTGTAGATAAATGGTTGAATTTGTTGGAAGGTTACTTTTCAGTCCATAGTTTCTCTGATAGGGAGAATATTACTTTTGCACTGCTTAAGGCTGCTCCCCATGTCAAGGAGTAGTGGGAAATTTACTATGATAAAAGGGCCAAAGAACCCTCTCCATTTACAAATGCCCCTTCTTGGAACTCTTTCTGATACGTTGTCAAAGAACGATATTACTTCGTGGGGAGCTATGAGGACAAGTACATATAATGGACCACACTACGATAACAAAGGGACCAAGATGTGCATGACCTCACAAATAATTTTCATACTCTATGAAAAAACTTGAGTATCAAGGACTCTAAGTGACATTTAGTGCTCAAGTCCTGCGACTGCTTCCACAAATACATTCAAGAAGAAATGGAGATCTTGGACATCTACTCACTTGATGTAGCATACCGATATGTTGCCAAGATTTAACAAAAAATTAAACCACATAAGCACGACTTTGGATCTACGAATTGGAAGCACGGAAAGAGCACCCCCAAAATACATAATAAAGGACAAAGCCAAGGTGGGGTGACTGAGGAAAAGTCACTGAAGGCACAAGCAAAGAAAAACACCACGAAGACAAAGAAGAATGTTGGAAAGTGGTGTGAATTCCATAAGAGTCCCACTCACAACACAAGTGAGAGTTAAGCCAAGCAATCACTAGAGTCAGATGCATGTTCTGACTCTAAGTTGGAACTCGATAAGGGGACTGACAAAGGGAAGTAGACTATTGATGTCATGCCCAATGCCACTGTTGCCACCACCAAGATCCAAAAGATTGAGTTCGAAGATCCAAAGGAGGGGGAGTGTCTCTTCCACTCACAGATGTGGATGAAGGGTTATCCACTACAGTTCATTATCTACAATGGGAGGCAAAAGAACCTCATTTCAGCAGAGGTCATGAAGCGATTATACCTACCAACCACACCACACCCACATTTCTAAACCATCAGGTGGCTTCACCAAGGACAAGATCTCCGCGTTAGCCAACAATGTCGCCTTCACAACAACATCAAGCCCTTCACGGATGAGGTACTATGTGATGTTTATCCTCTTGAAGTTTGTGATGTATTATTAGGCCAACCATACTTGTGGAAGCATCATGCTGTGTATGAGTCTATGCCTCACACTATTACTATTACTTTGGGTAATAAGTTATACAAGATACTGGATGATCCAAGTAATTTTTGCTGACACTTACTGAAATAATGATGCTCATTACAGGACCTTTTACTAACATGATTTTGCATGCGAACATGAGCGACACATTAGTAAATAATGATTTACCATCACATCAACATTATTCAAATAAGTCAAACATAAAAAAGACAAGCAACACAAACAACTAGGAATAATCATAACACAGATATGATAATAGATTTAACCCTGGGGCAAGGGGCTACGTCTCTGAATATTTTTTGAACTAATAATCACTTTACGAATTCTGAGGCATTCTCCTTACTGCAATGGGTTGAAACATCTCATCATATGTGGATCATGCTCCTTAAAGAGTTTCTTTCTCACAAAATGTCCAAAGGCACTCACATAAAAAGACATTTCCTCAGTACTCAAAGGGCTACATTTTCTCTCAGAACAAGGTTTCAAGATCTTACAAAGATCCTTAAAAAGCTCCCACCAAAATTTCTCCAAAAGGTTCTCCCCCCCGCCTCGAAAAATAAAAAGCTCACATATGAAATTTATATTGTTTTTCCCCAACAAAAAGACACAACTCCCCATATCCACAATAATTGGAACTTAAGGCATTTTAAGGAAAAATAAGATCCATAATTCTAAGATCTAAAACTTACTCAAGGCAAAAATGGTAAAATCGAAACTTCAAGGATCTCAACCGTGCGAAGACACCTCAACCTCTCATTGAGAAATAGAAAATTAGTTGTAAGGTGAATTCTCACACAAAACTAATTTCTCAAATGAAAAATAAGCGAATATTTTGTGAGTCATTTTCCACTCACTTACCACATTATCCAATTTACAGTTTTAAATGAAATAAGACATAGAATTATTAATCCCATTTTTTCTCTTATTCCAAGCTCTGTCACTTATCATCAAATTTCTTCATGGTGCAAAAAACAAACCTATGCAGGTGTGGAGATCCTCCTGGATCACTGGAGGTATCCTCGCCTACCACTGTCTCTTTGATCTCTGCTAAGCAATGCAGTAAGATCACCTCCCAGACTAGGAAATTTATTTTCTTTCTGATTTGATCTCAAAGTAAGGGGAAGATCATGGCCACATACATGGCCCTAGGAAGGGTTCCTCCACGTAGTAAAAGTAGGTGGATAAGGTTATGGAATATTAGAGGGACATCTTCTCCTCCACACAAGGGTACCCTTGCATTGTCAGGTCAAGCATTCAATTGATATGATTCCCGAAGCACCTCTACCCATTAGGCCGATATTTAATCGCTCCATTATTTAAAATGAAGAGATCAAGTGGCAGATCCAGAAGTTGACACATAAAGGGAACATCCAACCAAGTTCCTCACCTCGTGGGATCCTAAATGGACTTGTACAGAAGAAGGATGGGACGTGGAGGCTCTGTATTGATTATCAAGCACTAAAAAAAATCATTTTCATGAACAGGTATCCAATCCCATGGATTGATGACCTTCTAGACCAATCAAGGGGGCCAAGTATTTCAGTAAGATCTATCTGAAGTTTGGCTATAACCAGGTTCCAATAGAGACCACAGATGTATGGAAGATCACCTTCAAATCCAAGGAATGCCTTTTTGAATGATTGTTCATGCCCTTCTAGTTAACAAATTCCCCTTCTAATTTGATGAGGCTGATGGATGACATCTTCTGGCACTTCAATAACTCATACATGGTGTTTATCTAGACGACATCCTCATTTTCAGCAAGACTTTGGAAGAGCACTTGCAACACATTCAATGGTTCCTTCAAACCTTGCGACAACACAAACTATGTGCCAAGTTGGATAAATGCACCTTTGGCATAAGGCAGGTCCAATATCTGGGTTACATCATAGATTTGGCTAAGATACAAGTCATTTGGGATTGGCCAGCCCTGACCACACTAACAATTCTTCACAACTATTAGGGCCTCACAAATGTTTATAGGATGTTCATGTTGGGATTGTTAGGATTCCAAGAAACTCTCCTAGGTTGTAGCTTGGAGATGCCTAGTAACATATAAATTCAACTATTGTTGCACGTTTAATGGAAGGAATGATGGTTCGGTTCAAGCTAGCTAACCACTTCTACTTTGTTTCACTCCAGACATGTGTGAACACCCTCAGACTACAAGGCTTTAGACCACCAATGCTCACAGTTTTAGAGATTAGGTGAATATGGAGAATACTAACCACACTAGCAGATACACAAGACCATGTGATGGCCGACTGCAACTAGTAAAGAAACCTGTAAATCTAATCTACTAATGCAAAGACAGGATGACATCTCTCCTACATTAGATAGAAATAACTTGAGCAACTTATTCAATGATGCATACAATATTTTAACATAGAGATAAGATGGAAGTTACCTAGTGCTAAACATCAAGAGCTCAAGAACACAGCATATCAGGTACAAGCTTGGAACTGAGGGAAATGGAAAGTGAGCAGTTAATAGCAAAAGAAGCTTGTATTAGCCGAAAATTAAGATGAAACGCTGCAAGTGACAAAATATCTACAATCTCCAGAAGTTGAACCTTGAATTAAATGCCAACCCTGATTACATCTTTCTTCTGGGTATTTATAGATTTACATTACTATAGCACTTTTCCATTTAGGTATGGAGGGGTCATAATTGGCCACCAACCGCATTTAACTACGTGATGGAGTCTCTGAACGTGTTTGCTTGCTTCAGTGGATGAATCCGATCTGTTCAGGTGTTGTGCTGTCATTCTAGGCTGTTGGAGCGCTCGTACTTGTGGAGTCCATAACTGATAAATTCGGTTACAGGGTCGTGCTGCATCCTTTTCCCCTTTGGCCATGTCTTTTGTTAAATATGGTTGTTTGGGATTGACTGTGACTGGTACTTGGCAGAGCTGGTCATCTCCTTCTTCGGGCAACAGAGTAGTCAAGGACGTGGAATGCATGGGAAAAAAGACAGTTGGGACGAGAGGGAAGGATAATCGTCGGATCAGGAAAATGGACGGTGGAGATAGCTCAGCGGAGGCTACCGACCGAGGCGAGAGTGGGGTGATTTGGGGCCATCAGATCTTCAGCGGGTAGATAAGACGGTCATCAGGAAGTGAAACTACACAGTCGTTTAACGGGCGCGGCGGGTTGGTCGGGCGGTAAATGGTATTTATTGCACTACTTTCGAGCCCTAGGCGGTAAATGCCCGAGGTCGCGCGATTCCATTCAGCAATCGACATGTAGCGGCAGATGAGAGAGAAAAAATGCTCTCATCGTGCACTAATATTCGATTAAGTTGCTTGCGCGATGAGAGCGAATGCCGTCAGATCTTTATGGAGATGATAGGACAGTGGGAAATGATCGAGCGGGTCACTTTATTGGGCTCGATGAGAGCCGTTGGATTGGAAGGGACTGATCAACAGCGGGGATTCAACAAGGGGTTTATGAGCGCATGAGGTCATATTGGTGAGGTTATATGGTGAGTTTGTGGTTTTGCAGGGCTTAAGGCCAAAAGGACTATTTTGTAGGGTTTAGGAAGCAAAATAGGGAAATGAAGATAGAGGAGGGTAAATGGGGTAGGAAGAAAAGCAGTAATGACCAAAGGTGAGCCTCTTTTGGACACAATCCAATAGACAATGCTTCCCTCCGACATTAACAAGTCAACACTGCATAGCAGAGCTAACACTGGCTCCTTCTGGGATGAAATCCTCCCTGTGAGTTTTCAAGAACCATAGATCACTGCCTTTCATACAAAAACAAGATCAGCAATCTTTCCTATTTTTCCATTGGGCATGGAGTCTAACTAAGCCTACACTAAAACTTGTAAAAAGAACATATTTACAATATTGAGGCCTGGATGCCTTAATTAACATAAATTTTCAAAAACTGCCCATTAACTAAGCCATCAAAAACTGTTTCTCCTTCCATACTTTGCAGCATGAAAGTGTTGTTCCCCTGGATATGAGAAATAACAAAAGGTCTAGTCCACACAGCATCGAACTTCCCATGATTGCCTTTCTTTCGTTCAATGTATCCCATTTAAGAACCAAGTCTCCAACTTGAAAATGGTCCATCTTTGCCTTTCTGTCAAAGGCCTTCTTGATTCTCTTTTGATGAGCTACAGACCTTTCAATCAATTGATCTCTGATCTGATGTACTTCAGGCAAGTCACTAATTCTTTTTTCCATGTCATTTTCCTCATTCTGCTCTTCCTGTAAGAACTTGGCCATAGGGAGGGTCAAATGGATTAGGAATACAACCTCAGCGCCATACAACAGCTTGAATGGAGAATTCCTTGTGGACTTCTTGGTGGTCACCCTATCAGCCCACAATGTAAACTTCAACTTGGAATCCCAGTTCCTTTTGTTGTCTTCCAGCAGCTTTTTGATTATCCTTATCAGGTCCTTGTTGGATGATTCTACTAAACCATTACCTTGAAACACATATTTCATTAAATTTGGAATTAAAGAATTGATCTAGAATTTCAAAATAACCGAAAACTCAATTCTAGTGATGTCCTTGTAATAAAATATTTCCAGTTTTAATGAAATATTTGTTTTGAGGGTAATATGAGGTGGAATGCACAAGCTTAATACCCATTGAGTCACACATGTCCACCAACTTTTTTGCCCTGAATTCTACTGCATTGTCTGTTATCAATTTGTGTGGACAACCAAACCTGGTGAAGATGTTTTTTGTCAAGAAATTCATGACCACATGGTGATCAACTTTCCTAGTAGGGATGGCCTCAATCCATTTAGTGAAGTAGTCAGTGGCTACTAAGATCCATCTATGCTGGCCACTGGAATGTGGATTAATTTATCCTATAAAATCCAAAACCCACTGCTGAAAAGGGCCACTGGCATGTATTGGCTTCAAGGGTAAGGGCTTCAACTGCTTTTTTCCTTCAAACCTTTCGCATCTGTCACAAGATTTTACAAATGAAAAGACATAAGAAAACAAAGTGGGCCAGTAATACCCAAATCTGAGGATTTTGTGGGCCGTGGTTTTCTAGTAGTGATTTCCTCCACAAATGCTTGAATGAAACTGATGCATGACCTCCATAGATCGTTCCTTGTCCAGACATCTCAAAAGGATTCCAGATGGATCCCTCCAATAGAGCAAATTTTCATGAACACAAAACTTGGCTACCATGAGCTTAACAGTCCTAGTTTGGCTTGAACTAAGACCTGGAGGAACTTCTAGCTTCAGCAAAAATTGAGCTATTGTAGAATACCATTCACAAGAAACTAGATTTTCAGCCAATGACTGGTTCTGCCCCACTATTGCTTCTTCTATCTATCCAACCTCTAAAATTGTGCTTATCCAATTCATGTCCAGCATCTTGCAATTTTCTTCAGCCATTAGCTTGGCAAGGCCCTAACCTCTGACAAGCTTGGTGGGCTTTAATTCCATGTTGAATTCAATAAGCTTTGCAATCCATTTAGCCCTTCTTCCATCAACGTCTGGCTACGTTAGGACATCCTTTACTGAAGCAGAGGGCACATATGCAATTACCTTGGAATGCAGAATGTATATTCAGAAAGCTTTCAAGGATTTGATAAGGGCATAGGCCTACTTTTCAATAATATCATACCTCAGTTCAGCATCCCTTAAGGTTTTGCTGAAAAATTCCACTAGATGCTCTGAACCCTCATCATCTTTCTGCAATAAGACTGCTGCAAGGGTATCACCGGAAGCAAAGGAGAAGATATGGAACTCCTTGCTATAGTTTGGGTTGATCAAAGTGGGAGCTTCCATAATAGCTCTTTTGATGGCTTCAAAAGATCTTCTTGCTGCATTAGTCCATCTGATTTCTGACCCCCTTTTTAGCATGGAGGTGATGTGCTTTACTAATTCTAAAAAATTAGGAATAAACCTCATTACAAAATTTATTTTGCCCAGAAAGGATTGGATGTCCTTTTTTGATCTTGGGACAGACAAGGTCTGTATTTCTTTCACTCTTTCTGGGTCAATTTTAACACATGTAGTAGAAATAATATGTCCTAAAAGTTTGCCCTCTTCCAAAGCAAATTGTGACTTTTTGGGATTCACTGATATCCCAAACCTTCTACACTTCAAATACACTTTATTCAAATGCTGCAAATGATCTTGATGGTTGCTGAAGTATACTGTTATATCATCCAGGTAGACAAGGACAAACGTATCCTTCTCTCCTACAAACGCTATATCCATAGCTCTCTGAAAGGTGGCTCCAGCGTTCATCAACCCAAAAGGCATCTTAGAATACATAAAAGTGCCCCAAGGAGTGGTGAATGCAGTTTTTTATTGATCATCTGCATGTACAACAACCTGGTTATACCCTAAAAATCCATCCAGGAAAGACATCACTTTGGCTCCTAAGACTTTCTGCAGCAAATGATCCATCTTAGGCAGAGGATAATTGTCTTTCTTAGAGCATTTGTTCAGGTTCCTGAAATCAATGCACAACCTGATTTCTCCACTTTTCTTCCTCACCACTACCAAGTTGGCTATCCATTTCGAATACCTCAGAGGAACTATGATTTTGGCAACCAACAACTTCTTGATTTCTTTTTCAATCAGGGGAAGGAGCAGAGGATTTATGGGTCTCAACTTCTGCTTGAAAGGAATGGTGTCTTTCTCTAATGGGATCTTATGATGTGTTATAGGGAAAAGTGTCTATGCAGAGCTACTAATCCCACTAAGGCTGGTAGCTACCTTAGAAACAAATAAAGTAAAACTACTTTCATTTTCCTTTATGAGAGATAGATGAGAGAAGAATAAAGGAGACCAACCTCTATCTTGCGCTTGGTTCCTTGCTCGATTCCTCTCCCTTCCCATAGTCCTTTGCTACTTGCTTTCTTGTATACCCAGCTTCACAGAGTGCCTGTAGAATCAAAGCAGCATAACACTATACGAGAACATGGATCTTTTATCATAAACAATCTAGGATCAGATGTAAATTTACCATACAAATGCATAAAACATAAATCACACAAGAGTATCGAGGAAAACTTGAATAGCTTTATTGATAATCAAGAAAGAGCCAAGAGAGTTACAACCAATTGTTCTGACCCAGCATCATCCTCTCAGCAAGAAGCCCTTCTTCACCTCATGAAAAGCTTAGATCACCCAACACTATGATATTGCACCAATAAACCAGCAGCACTTCCTTACAAGATACAAAATTCCAGACTCTGGATCTCTGGGTTGAGGGATCCATATATAGATTTCTGCAAGGGAGGTGAGTCATCTTTTGAGATTTGATTAGTGTCTTTCCTCTGATAGTTCTTGCTTCGACTTGGAGATTGATGATCTCTTACTCATCCTTGGTCAAATTCAGAGAGGCAAGTGTCACAGGAGAAGTTTCTGGAAGATTCCGTGCTTCTCCACCTTGCGGATTGACCCTGCCATTTGTCCCTTCTCGCCCATCGCACCCCATAGAAGGGATTTTTGAAATGCAATGCACCTACTATGTGTATTCAGGTGAGATGCAACGCACTTTGCCTATGGAGCAGGTGAAATGGTCCAGTTTTGACCAGTTCTGAGTAGTCTCTCACTGAAAACTTCTGGGAGAAGATGTAATCAGTTGACCTTGTTCTTTTAGGGGTTGGAACAACACCTTTAGGGACTTAGGAGCCCTTGGTTTATGGACATTTATGCTTGGGGTTGCAGTGCCCAAAAATGTATATAACAGTTGCCCCCTAAAGCATGAGGTCGTTTAATCTTTTTGATGTCGGGTGAAATGCTTTATCATGAGGATCCGAAGTTCTTTCAAGCTGGAAGGAGACCTGTAATAAGATACAATACAATAGATTATCTTCATAATTTTTTCATGATCTAGCTGAGGCGAGCATTCCCATGCTCAGCTTTATAAATTCATTTTTCATGTACATGAGACAGACAATCGTCTGAGTGCAGACTGATGATTCTAGTGGAGCCATCATCCCTTAGATTAGATGATTATCTGTGCAGCAATGATGTACATTTGATGTCTTTATTTTCCTAAAGATATATCGTAGCCCGGATGGATGAAACTAGATCCGGGGTCTTCAATCTCATTCGATCTTCACTCAAAGTACAAGTCGATCCATGTGAGAGATGTTCTGGAGTCGAACATGGAAAGACATCGCCTGATTACCAGCCAATGATGTAAGCTGTTGGTGGGACCCAGTATTGTAGCAATAATGCTACAACTCTTGGGACTCCCTTCTTTAATTTTATCAACCCGGTAGTTCGTAACAAACTTGGAAGCGACGGTGTTGTATGCACAAGTACTAGCTCTTGCCGCAACTGTCACTTGGTCAACTGGCACAAGTCCGCTAGGAGCTTAAGCCAACTTCTATGAGCTCTTAGAAGAAGCTTTTTAATTGATGGATGAAAGCTAACTCGAAGGAAGCTAATCTAATTGCAGAAAGAAAATGAAAGCCAAAAAGGAATGCAAACCCTAGCAAACCCTAATTCTACCAGCGAGTCCTACTGACGCAAAGGAGAGCATGAAAACTACTGAAAGAGATTCCATTACTTCTAGGAAGGTAAAATGCATGTGTCTAAGTTATCACTATCTGAAGAAAAAATCTTTTTGTATTTTTGATTAAGTTATTAGAATTATCATGCATGTGCTTTTAACTAGCTTTTCACTGTGCAGAGGTGGATCAAGGAGGAGAAGCGCTTGGGAAAGGTTGGGAAGGTTCAAAGAGGGTCTAAAGGGTCCCTAACACCCTTCTAGAGAGTCTCACAAAGGTTGGCTACCAAGAAACTGTGTTTATGAGCTTCTACAGGAAGTCTGCAGGGGTTCTACAAGATGTTCAGAGATTTCTACAGGATGTTCTGTAACGGAATTTCGGAGCATGGGTGAGTGAGGTAAGGTGCATAAATGGATAGGGAGGCAGGGTAGGGTCTTGAAATGACCCAAGGACTGATGGATAGAGTTGAGGAGAAGGTGTAGATGGTTGGACTTGTTCCAAGAAGACTGAAGTAATGTTGCACAAAAGGTAGGGTTATGAGGGCAGTATGGCAACGTGAGGCAAGAAGCCAAGTTAGGAGATGGAGAAGATGGGTTTGAGGGAGTCTGGGTAGACAAAGAAGTGGTACAGGTGCTCTGCAATTTGTGTTTCCAACTGAACCAACAAAGACATGCAAGAAAACAAAGATCTAGTTATGCTACCCTAATATGATCTAGCTAACAGTAACAAGAATGGACAACAACTTTATTTGCAAGGAAACCATGTATATTAACTATGCAATGAATCATTCAAATATCTAAACATGTAACCAACTTCTGCATATGAAAACCAAACACTAATGATTGCATGGCAAAGCAAAGTCAGTGTTTTTGTGGGCAGCAAAGTCATCCTAGTCACAGCTCCTGATCCCACTGAGGGAGAGGTGAAACCACATATGTTTGTTGGCCCTTTTCTTGAATCTTTTTCTGTTAAAAACCTATCAACTAAATCTGAGCATGAAAAGCTATTTTACTCATCAAAAAAACAAACTAAATAACAAAATGAGATTTAGATCTAAACAGCAGATTGTATTCTAAGGATGCAGCAAAAACACATAAAGATAATCAAAGGAGGTACTGGGCGCTTGAGATGGGCCCAACCCCAAGAGCTACAACCTCCTAAGAGAGATTTAGAGCTGGTGCAAAGCTGGATTCATCTTTATTGATCAAGAAATGAAGAGTTACATCAAAACTGTCCACAAGGAGAACTTGAAAATGAGCTGACAGCAAAACTAATCTATTGCCCAAAAATCGAACTACAAAATGACTACAACAAGACTATGCAATGACTAACTACCAGCTACAAAATGACTAACCACTAGCTACTATCTACTGGCTAACTAGCTAACATCCACTGGCTAACCAAAATGAGGCCCTAAGCCTTCTTATTTATACAATTTGAGGACCCAACAGTCCTCCTAAAATTTAGGGACTTGGCTGCCCAAGACTTGTAGTTAACAGCATTCCTACTTGACTTGCTTGGCTGCCCTTGTGTTGATTGATTCGGTGGCCCTTGAACTCCGAGCTGATGGTGGATAATTCGAGGTAAGGGCCCATAAATGAAGGGGACACCTTCCTACAAATCCTCTCCCTTGTCTTCCCACGAATTTGGCTGCCAAGTGCTCATTAAGACCTTCAATTTTGTCTCCAAATTGACCAAAAAGGCTACACAAAGCACCCATTAGACTTGTTGGCATAATGAGTAACCAAATTCACTCTATTAACATAAATGTAATAAAAAACATGCAATAAACTAATGAGAATGGTGGATTAAGTCAAATTAGGAGGTTGAATGAGCCCAAATAATTGTCCATTTTTGGGGCTCATCAGCTGTTAACAGGCACGAGAGGAATCACCGATAATGATGATGACCCTCAAGGTACTACAGTACAATTCATGTGGTGTGAATAAAGGACTTGGTGTCAAACACCACGTAAAATCTTTCGGTCGAAGGCCATTGATGTAAACCTGTCGCCGGAAGTGAGAAACTTGCCATTGAGGCATGCAAGCTTCAAAGTACTGAAAGTGTTGTTCCTAGATCGACTTCTTGGATAATGAGCTGATGTCGACAAGAAGCAGTCCGTCATAGGAGGGCCTTAATGAATCCCACATCAATGAAATGGAACGGAGCAAATTATTTTAATGGAGGTGAAAACGATCTGGTGATATAAGGTTCAGGGTGGTGGTCATGAAAGAATGGAGCGTAAATGTATTGCAGTGGGTGAGACACAGGTGAATTCTCTGAGTGACTTCTCTTGAACATATCGGCGACACTGACATGATGGATCGGTATCATTAACCCCAAATGTGGATGGTGTGATGGAACCATGGTGATGTGAGCAGTGAATGGAACAACCCAACCCGACTAGGATGCGGAGTGAAAGTGTCATGTTCAAGAGCGACTTGCTACCAACAAAGTTTCTTCAAGTTTTCTTCCCAATTTTTCCCCAGTCATTGCTGACCATTACCTCTTTATTTTTGTGAAGCTTGAGGAGGATAACATATGCTTGTTCTATAATTTTCCCTTCCGGCAAACCCATCTCTATGTTTTAACGAGCCTAGCGATAGTGAAACTCGTTCTTGTCTGTTATGGACAAGTTTGGTGCTATTAGGTTTTAACGAGTTTAACGACAAAGATAACTCGGTCCTTTTAAATTTTAGAGAGTCTGAAAAGGGACGTAAAGGAAAATCCAAAAATCCTTTTTCATAATTTAATCCCTTAAGTCTGAAAAAGTATAAAATAATATAGAAGGGATAAATTTTCGTTACTTTTAACGAGCCAAACAAAACAAGCGCTCGATATTTTTGTGTAATAATCCCTCAGGTCCAAAAAGATTAAAATCTAAAGGAGGGTTAGCACTTTCGGTCACTTTAACGAGCTGGAGAGGCCAATGGCTCGACAATCTTTTCATATTTTACGAGTCAGTTGAAAACAACTTAAAGGAGACTCGTCTTTGAGGAACGAGTGATAAATTCGGGTAGTAGTTGATTCCAGGTAAGGTTTGGAATTTTCCAATCACGGCAGTGTTACAAGGATGGCTAACAGGATCACTCTTCGCAGCTGTTCCTCAAAAGGGGTAAACAATCAAGTGGAGGTGAATGATCGGCCAAGACAGAGTGGAGGTGATGATGAGAACACGACCAAGGCTTTAAAGGTTGAAGTACTACATTCACAACGGTTATTTACCAGAAATTAGTTCAATTTTTAATGAGCTTAAACGCTGGGGGAAACACTTGCTCATTGCTTATGTTTATTTTATAACGAGCATGAAGTCCGCGTTAAAACTGCTCGATCCAGTCGTATAATAAGGATATCTCATCTAAGATGCCATTTTTCAGAAGCTTGCACTTTACAAAGCTTGCTCCGGATCCTTTCTTTATGCAAGTTAGGAAACGACCAATCCTACAAGTTTAGAGGGTTATAGGACCTACAAATTTTAAAAATAAATTGTCGCTCTTCGCTTGCATGCCAAAAGGTTTGCATGCCCCCAGGTATAAAATAGAGTTTCGAGGTTACCCCTCAATTTGCAGACAAAACATTTGTTTTATTAGGAAAGGCTTACCTCTTTCAGGTTACCAAAGATTGTTCTATCTGTGTCACAAACAAAACACTTCTTCGGCGATGTCTACCGAAATAGACAAAGGCGAGTGGCGCAGACGCCTCCACCCACATAACTTTGAGGAGGGAATCTTATTCCAGTCTAACCCCTTTTCCAATCATGGACAGGAGTGTCAGACTAGTCATATCTCTCTCCCAGAAACCTACCCTATACCTAAAGTTTTCCTGTCGAAGCAGACCAGGGTGCATGCCCCCGGGGTTTCAGTCATATCCTCTGAATCACTCGCGCTTATCAGGAGGACGTACTGGGGAGTGATGAGACATTCCTTGCATGAAAAGTCCATTTAGGGATGGTGTATGACTATTTTCTATGTGTGAACCTGGGAATGAAAGTTGGTCTATGAGCTTGACCATTCTTCCTTCGTGCGGAAAACACATCACTCTAAAGAGTGATGAGAGAATGGCTCCCATGCAATAAATATAGTCTCGTCCAAGGAGTAGATTATAATCCAGGGGTCCTTGGACTACCATTACGTTCAGGTGAACGGTTTTCCCTCTCAATGTTATGGGCACATTGGGAAGGATCCCTAACGGTCGACTGGTTCCTTTGTCAAAGCCTGTTAGATTTCTCATTTCAGGCCAAAGCGATGGCGAACCAAGCACTTTCCAAGCAGTCGAGGAAAGGATACTCATAGAAGCCCCTTCATCTATGATGGTACCAGCCATGACCATTCTATATATTTGAGTAATGATTCGAAATGGTATGATAGCCAGTAAACTGGGTTTGCCTAGTTGATTCCAGTCGAAGGAAACAACTAGGTTGCTTGGAGGTGGGATCGAACAGACGGCCGGATATGACCCTGAAGAACTTCCTTCCTGTGGTAAAGGAATGGGTAGACTGCCCCCATGTTCTTCAGAGTCTGTGCTTACGAAAAGAATTTGGATGGTGTCATCCTTGTTCTCTTTAGTGACTGTATCATCTGAAGACGAAACCTCTGAAGGCAAGACTAGGTCAACTACCGTCTCGACCTTATGACTTTCGTCTGGTATGGATTCAGATGGTTTTTCTTCAATGATAGATACTTCGGCCGACCACAAAGGCATGTCAGCCAGATTTTCAACTAGCGACGGACTCGGCAAGAGTTTTTTATATCCAGGAGGAAGTCGTAACAGTGAAACCGGACGATCGTCCAAAACTCTTTTAGCCTCGTCTAAGAAGGGACAACGGTGGACGGCATGATTTCCTTCACACAGTTTACAAGGAAATTTACATTTTCCTTTTTGTCCAGGGGCTTCACTTTCACTAGTTGATGGTGTACTTTCAACATGATCATCAGAGGTTGACGACACCAGATTGTGCAAACGAGGAGACCAGTCCCTTAAGATCCAAGGAATGCAGGGACAATTTCGATGAAAGTGGTCTCCCCTGCAAATGACACATGGCGATTTAGGCCTGGTCGGTGCAGTGTGTGGATTTTCGCTAGACGATGTTTGGTTGCCCCTTTTCGCCTTTGGCTCCTTCTTCTTCTTTTCCTTCTTCTTCTCAGGTACTTGATTTTTGGCTTTACCAGCTTCATCAAGCGAAGAGGAAGGAGGAGAGGAAGAATTGGACGAAGTAGAGGATTGGGGGGTAACTCTGGAATTGTTTAGTTGCTGACTCGATTTTTCAGGAATCGCGGTGTTCTGAACGACGGAGGTTGAGAAAAGCCATACGGGCAAGCCAATTGTCAATCCTAGAAGCGACAATGTGGCCATATGGGACGCACCAACATCTCCCCAGGAGGAGAAGGGACTAGGATTTCCTCCAAGAGGAACTCCTTGGTCGATGGACTCCATTTTCTTCAACCTAAGACCAATGTAGGAAAGGAGATAATTATTCCGTTTAAAATAAATTTTAGACGCTTTGACACAACTTTTTTTTTCAATTTTTAAGAGTCGAGAAAAAACAAAAGATGACTCTAGCCGCCTTCGATTTTTAATGAGCCTGAAGTGACAAGTGCTCAGATGGACCTTTTCCGTTAAGGAGTCTGAAAAGGAATGAAAGGGACTGCTCTGGAAATCTAGATAGAGGGATTACCAAACCAATTGCAAAACTACAGAATACTTTTTACGGTATGACAGTCAATCTTTCCGAATGCTGTGTTCAGTGCATTGTGATCGATAAGGCGGCAGACACGGCTTCCTATGGATAAAGGATAAAGCCTATTGTGGTCTCCCAAAATATACTCGACGGTATGTGGGAGCACAAGTTCGTACTGGCACTTATCGTCTCAAAGTGGAGGAATCACCCAACCAACAGTGAAAACAACAATTACCAGGCTTTACGACGCCGGAATACGTCTCTAGCCTAGACTTCTAGATGTTGTGTGTTAGGTTCCAAAGCGTTGTTAGATTCATTAAATTTATTTTATAGTTGATCTTGCTTAAGAAATTTTCCTTTCAGGTTCACCGCGTGATGTAGATATACAATTCCTAAAATGCAATCTAAGATGACAAACAATCGTTTTATCCTCTTTGTGCAATGAAAATCTTAGCTACTAAGGAAAGAGAGACAATATTCTTTCAACAAAGAGCAAAGAGCACACACTATATGCACTGTCCTAAATCAAACCAATCAAACAGTCTAAATGCAAATGCACATGCATGTATTTGTTTTTCAGCCTTCTTAATATGTGAATGATAAAAAGAAAGCTAATGCGCAAATCTGAATTATTTTTCAAAGCGACAATTACTAACAAGTTTCTTTTCAAAATCAAAATGAAGACAATGACAACACTTAGCGATTTGGAAATGAAAACTTGCTTTCAACACTAGAAAAACTACTAATTCAGATCAAATACAGGAGTAACAATGTAATCGACTATCAAGAATAATCAGATTCTCTTCTATGACTGAAAACGACACTTGCGACACTTTCAAATCAAGAAACGACAGTACAATTACGCTACTTATTTGTAAAGGAGAACTGAAAATGACTCAAATAATACGTAAAAACATTTACATTTCTTTGCACAATGGAGGCGGAATAACAACAAGGAAGGGGGTTTCAAATAGAGGTGTACTGACTACAGGCAGCAAAACTCCTGAATAGAGCTAAAACGAATGAGCACAGAAACCAAAATTTAGGAACAAGGCCTTGTCTGATCAGCGCACCTATAACACAGTGAAACTGAAATGCAACGCACCTCCTACACTCGGGAAGTGCGCTGCTTTTGAAGTTCACAGAACAGACAGTGCGCTGGACCAGGGACGAGACTTTGATTGCGTTATGGGTCACAGTTTGCAGTTCAGTTCAGGAATTTTGGCCGAGCAAGTGGTAATCAGTAAATCAATCACAGGGGTAGATCTAAGGAGGTTACTAGAGCCACCACAAGGGCAATTAGATAGCTTGTAAATCAATTGTTTAATTCATAAACAAAACCCAAAGATTGACTGAAGCAACGTTGATCTACTTTGCACTTGCATAGCAAATGCAGTTCGAAGGCTAGCTGGCTTGACTTCAGGCCCCATCTGTAAGTTTATAAAGTAAACAAATGTAGATAAACAATCAATCTATTCGCTCCCCAGCGGAGTCGCCATTTTGTTACAGGGAAAAGTGTCTATAGAGAGCTGCTAATCCCACTAAGGCTGGTAGCTACCTTAGAAACAAACAAAGTAAAACTACTTTCATTTTCCTTTATGAGACATAGATGAGAGAAGAATAAAGGAGACCAACCTCTGTCTTGCACTTGGTTCCTTGCTCGATTCCTCTCTCTTCCGATAGTCCTTTGCTACTTGCTTTCTTGTATAACCAGCTTCACAGACTGCTTGTAGAATCAAAGCAGCATAACACTATACGAGAACATGGATCTATTATCATAAACAATCTAGGATCAGATGTAAATGGACCATACAAATGCATAAAACATAAATCACACAAGAGTATGGAGGAAAACTTGAATAGCTTTATTGATAATCAAGAAAGAGCCAAGAGAGTTACAACCAATTGTTCTGATCCAGCATCATCCTCTCAGCAAGAAGCCCTTCTTCACCTCATGAAAAGCTTAGATCACCCAACACTATGATATTGCACCAATAAACCAGCAGCACTTCCTTACAAGATACAAAATTCCAGCCTCTGGATCTCTGGGATGAGGGATCCATATATAAATGTCTGCAAGGGAGGTGAGTCAGCTTTTGAGATTTGATTAGTGTCTTTCCTCTGATACTTCTTGCTTCCACTTGGAGATTGATGATCTCTTACTCATCCTTGGTCGAATTCAGAGAGGCAAGTGTCACAGGAGAAGTTTTTGGAAGATTCCATGCTTCTCCACCTTGCGGATTGTCCCTGCCATTTGTCCCTTCTCGACCATCGCACCCCATAGAAGGGATTTTTGAAATGCAACACACCTACTATGTGTATTCAGGTGAGATGCAATGCACTTTGCCTATGGAGCAGGTGAAATGGTCCAGTTTTGACCAGTTCTAAGTAGTTTCTCATGGAAAACTTCAGGGAGAAGATGTAATCAGTTGACCTTGTTCTTTTAGGGGTTGGAACAACACCTTTAGGGACTTAGGAGCCCTTGGTTTATGGACATTTATGCTTGGGCTTGCAGTGCCCAAAAATGTCTATAACATGATGGATGATATTTTTTGTCATAGGTTTTGAGATCATTGTATTCCCAGGCAAAGACATCAACAAATTGCTTCATCAAGGTGTAGTATTCAGAAATTTGGGTGGCAGAAAAATGAGTAGACAGATTTATATATTTTGGATGATCTGGACTCCCTATGTTGTGCCTATGGACTGCAGACTGATCTGATTTCTGGGCAATCTTATGAGGCACATCATTATGGTCAAACAAATTCTCTAGAGTCACTAGCCCTTTAGGTTTATGATTACTGGGCAATTGTACAATACTGTCTTGGCTAATTCTGTTCTTTAGCTGGGATTGGGGACATTCTTCCAAAGCTTCATTCTCTTGATCAATTTTCATTTCAGAGAGTTCACCTATGACTTGCAGAAACCTATTTACTTCATCATCATCCTAAAAGACTTTTCAATGCTGGACATTATCAGGCAAGGATGGTCTATATTTTATTTGGAATTCATAGGCCAATCTAGGGGGCATGAGAGGGATGAACATGCTAGCAGACACAGCAAGGGAATCGACAAGCTGATTTTTGACTCTAGGGATATATGAGATATATGAGATACAAAAACTCTTAAAAGAATCTTTAAGTCTCCATACCTCATCTCTGTATGCTTTCAGTCTTGGGCGCCTTGCTTGGAACGTTTTATTCACTTGCTGAATGATGAGATCAGCATCTCCAAACACCTTTATGTCTCTGATCCCTCTGCCTTTGGCAGCGTTTAAGCACAATATCAGAGCCTCATACTCTACTATATTATTGGTGACCTGAAAAGTCAGCTTAAAAGACAAATGTATGCTTTCTTGTTTTGGAGACACCAACACCACTCCTACTCCTACAGTTTCTTTTGAACATGCTCCATCAAAGAGCATATCCCAAACTTGTGTCCCTTCCTCTTCATTGACTTGGCATACTGGTTTCTTGATCTACAGCAAGGCCCTCTAGGATTCTTCAATTTGTAGAATACATGCTCCAAAATCAGTGTCCACAGCATAAATGGGATGATTAGTGGGGTTCTTCTCATCACTGATGATATAGGCTAGTTGGGCTTCCCTATATAGTCTTCTACTTTCCCCTCCAAAAACTAGGATAGTGGCATAAGATAAGTCATTCTGCAATGTCCCACCTAACCTCTTAATCCACCCTCTAGAAGGTAGCATACCAAACTTGGGGGGACATTTGCTACCACAATATCTATCATCATGCTCTTCATGGGTAGCTGAGTGAGGGTGATAGCCAAATATTTGATTAACCCCAGACATTTCACCTTCCTTGAATCAAAGGAGAATAGGTCATGATAAGGTCTGGTGATGTCAAGGCCTAACTCTTCTATGATAGCTTTGGACATCAGATTATGGCTGACACCTGTGTCCAGCAGACAATTGTGGAGGATTTTGTCATGAATGGTCAAGGAGACATAAAATGATGGGGAATTGTCATCAACAGGTTCGGTCATTGGGCTCAGCATAACTGAAGGCTTATCATCTTGTAAATTCACATAGTCAATGGATTCTTGTGTGGATTTCAGCTCAAGGGCATCAAGGATGGGCTTCCTAAAGGCCTCACTCTTTACAAGTTCTATCAGAGGTACATATATTTTCAACTTCTGGACTTCTAATTCAAAACTGAAAGGGAAAGGGGACTTGTCAGGGCCTCTTACCTCTTGAGCTAGTGCTTTGAGGATGATGGGATCAGCTGCTGGTTTCCTCTGTTTGCTGATCTGTTGCTTTGTGGGGACAGTAGCTCTCTGGGCAGGATTCTCTTTGACATTACTCGTTCTTGACCTCAAGTTATATCTTTGCTAGTCTTAAGTCTGTAGTACAGCTTCTCTATCCCATTCTTGACTAGTCTGGTCCCTGAATAATGACTTCTCATATGTGGCTAATGTCAAAAAGGTAGCACTGCCCTTATCTTCCATGTAGTGAATCTCATCCTCATCATCAAGCTGCTCCTCCTCCATGACTACATTCTGGAAAGGAGCCTTAACCCTTTGTTCTTCACTTGCCTCTTTACCCATCTTTAAGACTTGCAATTGTTCATTTTCTCTTCTGAATGGATTGGGATTTCTAGGAGCAAATGTATTAGGCAGCCTTGCCTTCCTAGAACTCTATTCAACCTTCAGTTTGGATATTTCAGTGGCCAATGATTCTATCATTTTAGTCATTTTATCTAATTTGGGTTCTAAAGATGAAGCAGAGGAAGAAGAAGCCTCACCTCTCTTCCTCCTTCTATCGGCATGTCCTTTGAGTTTCTCTGCAACCATGATATTGGATTCCACCTCCAAGGCTGCATCCTGCATTTCAGCTAGAGTGGCACATCTTCCTTCTCTTAATAGTAGGCAGAAATCAGAATCAAAGGAATTGGCATAGGTGAGTTTTGCAGAGGTGGGGGTAGGATTCACTTCAGCTGGTATCTTACTATACATACGTTTGAACCTTTTATTAAAATCAGACAATGACTCCCCATTTTCCCTTTTTAGGCTACCAAACTTAGTATGGTTGTATAGGAGATCTTTCTTATCTCCCCAATGCTTTAAAAACACATCATCTAATGCTTCGATGTCTACTATAGACCTAAGGTTTAGCTCTCTGAACCGCTTTCTTGCCTCTCCATCAAGGCTTTGGACAAACACTGTCATCCACACATCATTTTCACTAATATCTAGGTTACTAGCATAGCTATAAAAAGACTCAAGGTGTTCTTGAGCTGTTACTCCCTCTGTACCAATGAACTTAGGCATGTATTTCGGATACTCTCCTGCAAGCATGGAATTCAAAGGAACAAGCAGGACCAGGGGTCCATACTTAGTAGCTATAATTCTTTCCATTTTGGTAGGTGCTTGTGGGCCTACCATGACTGGGGTAGAGGGAAGGATACTAGCAGTTTGAAAGGTAGGGAGTTGAGAAATGACTAGCAGGGCTAAAGGAATGTGATGGACTAGAGGGGAGGTTTGAATAAGGAGATTTATGAATCTTTGAGAGTATTTCTTCATTGATAGTGCTAGGCTCTATATTTTCAACATGTGCATGCTCAGTTACAAGCCTTTCTTGCAGAGATACATAAGATTTTTTAGGCTTACCTAATCTTGATGCTCCTTTTTGTGATATATTTCTCTACTTGACAATCTTCTCAGGGTTAGGCACTTCGTTAGCCGGTGATTTCTAAGGGTTTCTCCGAGTATGTCTCACAAACTGATCCAGAACTGTAATGTGGAGTCGCCAAGAGGTTTGGCCTCCAGTAGAGTCACCAAATAGATGATTACAACCAAAAATGCGTCAAGACTTTGTCTATCATCAAAGTTGGATCTGTGTCGTTCTCCCAGGGAAGATCAGCTTCAATCTCCTCTCCCCAGAAACGGTGCCAATTATGTTAGTATTCCAAGAAACTCTCCTAGCTTGTAGCTAAGAGATGCCTGGTAACATATACATTCAACTATTGTTGCAGGTTTAATGGAAGAAATGATGGTTTGGTTCAAGCCAGATAACCACTTCTACTTTGTTTCACTCCAGACATGTGTGAACACCCTCAAACTACAAGGCTTTAGACCACCAATGCTCATAGTATTAGAGATTAGGTGAATATGGAGAATACTAACCACATCAGTAGATACACAAGGCCATGTGATGGCCGACTGCAACTAGTAAAGAAACCTGTAAATCTAATCTACTAATGCAAAGATAGGATGACAACTCTCCTGCATTAGATAGAAAGAACCTGGGCAACTTCTTCAATGATGCATACAAGATTTTAACACAGAGATAAGATGATAGTTACCTAGTGCTAAACATCAAGAGCTCAAGAACACAACATATCAGGTACAAGCTTGGAACTGAGGGAAATGGAAAGTGAGCAGTTAATAGCAAAAGAAGCTTGTATTAGCTAAAAATGAAGACAAGACGCTGCAAGTGACAAAATATCTACAGTCTCCAGAAGTTGAACCTTGCATCAAATTCTAACCCTGATTACATATTGCTTCTAGGTATTTATAGATTTACATTACTATAGCACTGGGCCATTTAGGTATGGAGGGGTCATAATTGACCACCAACCGCATTTAACTTCCTGATGGAGTCTCTGAACATGTTTTCTTGCTTTAGTGGATGAATCCAATCTGTTCAGGTGTTGTGCTGTCCTTCTAGGCTATTGGAGTGTTCATACCTGTGTAGTCCATAACTGATAAATTCAGTTACAGGGTCGTGTTGTGTCCTTTTCCCCTTTGGCCATGTCTTTTGTTAAATATGGTTGTTAGGGATTGACTGTGACTGGTACTTGGCAGATCTAGTCATCTCCTTCTTTGGGCAATAGAGTGTTCAAGGACGTGGAATGCATGGTCAAACAGATAGTTGGGATGAGAGGGAAGGATAACTGTTGGATCAGGAAAATGGACGGCGGAGATGGCTCAACAGAGGCTACCGACTAAGGCGAGAGCGTGGTGATTTGTTGTCGTTAGATCTTCAGTGGACAGATCAGACGGTCATTGGGAAGTGAAACTGCATGGTCGTTTAACATGCACGACAGGTTGGTCGGGCGGTAAATGGTATTTATCGCACCGCTTTCGGGCCCTAGGTGGTAGACACCCAAGGTCACGCAATTCCATTTAGCAATCGACACGTAGCAGTGGATGAGAGAGAAAAACCACTCTCATCGTACGCTAACATTCAATTAATTTTCTAGAACGATGAGAGCGAATGCCGTCGGATCTTTATGGAGATGATTGGATGGTGGGAAATGATCGAGTGGTTCACTTTATCAGGCTCGATGAGAGCCGTTGGATTGGTGGGGACTGATCAACGACAAGGATTCAGTGAGGGGTTTATGAGCGCGCGAGGTCATATTGGTGAGGTTATATGGTGAGTTTGTGGTTTTGCACTTGGTGCTTAAGGCCAAAGGGACTATTTTGTCGGGTTTAGGAGGAAAAATAGGGAAATGAAGATAGAGGAGGGTAAATGGGGTATGAATAAAAGGGGGAATGACCAAAGGTGAGCCATGTTTTGGACACGGACCAACAGATCATGCTTCTCTCCGACATTAACAAGTCAGAACTGCATAGCAGAGCTAATAGGGATTCTCCCATATCACTTGGCCTTTGAGTCGGATTACCAAGGGTGGAGAGAAAGAAATTTTTTTCTGGTTTGAGTCCCAATAGATGGAATTCATTGAGATGAAGCACCACCTCTTCTCTACACCTGTACTCACATTTCTCGACTTGCAAAGCCATTTGAAATTGAGACACACGACTCTGACTATGCCATTGGTGCGGTCCTCACCCAACACATGCATCCAATGGCATAACATAGTGAGACATTTTCTTATACAATTCGGAAGTACCCCACCTATGATAAATATATGTATTCTATCATGTTGGCTTGATGGAAATGGAAACATTACATTATGGGGAAGGAGATGGTTATCCACATCAATCACCAAACTCTTCAGTTTATGCAGATACAAGGGAAGTTGAAGAATGATCATTATCCAAAGTGGTTAATTCCACTTGAACATTAAATACAAAAATGATAGCCCAATCATGTTGCAGATTTCCTCAGTCATCCCCCAGTTGCAGCACAAACTACTATTCTAAACTCTTATAGTCACAAGAAATGTAGATACCCAAAACTATATAAAAAAGATATAGAGTTCACCATGACATGGATGTCAAGAAAGTTCTCAATTTCCAGCTACAGGGTACATTATTATGCTACTTGGGCCACCTTTGTGTTTCTTCAGGCGAGTGTGCCAAGATGATTTGGGAGGCGCACTATAGTTGGGTCGTAGGATACTTTGGTGTGGACAAAATTGTGCATGTACTACAAATGTACTTTTATTGGCCAAAACTCAGACAGGATGTTGGAAAATATATTAGATCTTGCACTTCCTATGCCATCGCCAAGCCAACCATCAAGAATCAAGGCCTATACACTCCTCTACCTACTCCAAACCAATCCCGGGAATCCATCTCCATAGACTATCTGTCTAGCCTCCCTTCTACCAAGCAGGGTAATGACTATGTATTTGTGGTCATGGACATATTTTTGAAGATGGCTATATTGGTGATCTGTAAGAAGAGTATCACAGTAGAGGACACTGTCAAACTCTTCTTTGAATGCGTGTGGTTACATTTTGGGATCCCACAGACCATTATATCGGATCGGCATAATATGTTCTTGATCACATTTTGGTCGAGCATCTAAACACTATTGGACACCAATCTCACCAAGTCGACTGCATTCCATCCCAAGACTGATGGCTAGATAAAGGTTATCAATAGGGTAATAGTGCAAATACTTTGCATGTACAACTCCAAGCATCGACAAATTTGGGATGAGAGCCTTCCTTATGTGCAACAAAACCATAACAAAGCTCTCCATAACTTGACTAGTCTTAGTCCATTTCAAGTGGGTCTAGGATTCAACCATTATGTCTGATTGATGTCGCCATGCCTCATGCGACTACACAGACAAATATAAACATGTATAGTTTGAGGTTAATAAAGAAACTAGGTTTATGTAACACATCTAACACATCCACCATCAGGTTCACAACATCTTGGAGAAGTCTAATGCTAAGTACAAGTAGTGTCATGATCAACATTGGGTGCCACACAAGTTAGAGGTGGATGACAAAGTTTGGTTTCATTTGTAGAAAGAACGCCTTATCGAAGCCCATAAGAAGCTCATACCACTCTGATATGGGCCTTACACCATCACTAAGGTTGTGGGAGAGAGTTATTTTGAGCTTAGCATTCCCCCATTCCTTGGCCTACACCCAGTGTTCAATATGGACAGCCTTGGTCCATACTTTACATCAATACTGGTCACATTGGACATTGCAAAACACTCACACCAATAGAGATAAACGTCGATTGCATGGAGCAAGCCACAACTGATAAAATCATGGACATGTACATCAAGAAAAATCGCTATCAGAAGATCCAACTATATCAGGTTGTTAACGTTGGCCAAGTTCCAATTCTTGCACCAAGAAAAGTGGCTCACCAGGGACCAAGTTTAGTGGAATTTTCCCCATCTCATGGAGGCACTCAACAAAATGGGGACTATTGATTTAGAAGGAGGGAGGACTAATCTAGATGGATATTGGTGGCCACCTGCCTATTCCACATTGACCCCCACAATTGTTTCTTTCATTTTCCTTAATTGTAGCAAAATTTACTATTTTAGTAGTTTTTCGGATCTTGAACTTCGGGAGGGAGCTGTTTTGAGGCCCTAAACGACTTTTTTTTGGAAAAATTGAAGAACCATAACTTGAAATGGGGATTTTCAATCAAAATTTGCAGTCATTGGATAAATATTTCTAACGAGGTATCTTGTCAAACGGTGCTCATATTCCAAAGTTATGACCCCGTGAAGTTTATGTACCAAACATCACAAAGATCACAAAACATGTTATGTTATTCCACTTGATGTTTGTAATGTTCTCTTAGGTAGGCTTTGGTAGTTTGATAGGGGATTAATCCATGATGGAAGAATTAATACTTAGAATTTTTAGAATCATGGAAGAAAAATGACACCAAGTCTTGGTAAATTAACAATGGCAAGTGGAATTTTAGATTGGGAGTTACAAAGATCACATAACATGTGATTTGTGCCACTTTATGTTTGTCATGTTCTCTTGGGTAGGCCTTGGTAGTTTGACATGGGAGTGATCCATGATGGAATAAGTAGTACTTACATTTTTGAGAATGTGGAATAAAGCATACAGCCATACCTTTGAAAGATGAGAATGAAGCTGAGGAGGTCAATCATAAAGTGTTGATGATTAGTGGTAAATAATTCTTACACTAGATAAAAAAATGAGGAGGTAAATTTTGCATTGGTTGACAAGCTAAGAATAGTTATTGCTAGCACAAATTTGACAAATCTTCCTATAAAAATTGAAGATTTTTTAAGTGAGTATGTTGATATTGTCATGGATGATTTACTTAATGAGCTACCTTCAATAAGAAGCATCATTTGTCTTATAGATTTCATTCAATGAGAAAATTTGCGAAACAAGATAGCTTGCAAGATGACACCAAAGAAAAATGAAGAAATAAAGAATAAAGTAGAAGAATTGGAGAACAAAGGGCTAGTAAGGGAGATGATGAGTCCTTATATTGTTCTAATAATGTTACCTCTGAAGAAGGATGGGGGTTGGAGAATGTGTACATATTAAAGAACAAACAAGATGATCATAAGGAATTACCATATATCAACCAGAATCACATTGTTTATAAGTAATTTGGAACATGTTATTTCTCATTTGGAGGAGTGAGTCAGTCTCTAGTCACCAATTTTGAAATTTTACAAGTGTTTCCAAGGAACATGCTTTATAAGGTCTGTTTTTATTACAGACCATGTAGATGAGCTTGCAAGCAATGTTATCGTTGAATGTAGAAAAACCTTAATACTAGATAGTGATGGGCTTTCCAACCAAATTCTATGTGAAGGCAGGTATTTTGGTCAAGAAAATTGAATATTTAAGTAGGGAAAATCAAGAGTGGTTTTCAAGTCACAATGTTATTAATAACATTGAAAATTGCATGATGATGGAGGGAATGGTCTAGTGAAATTAGAGAAGAAAGAATAATATAGTAATAAACATTTATGATAAAGGATTGGAGACTATGGTATGTGCTAAGAAAAATGGATTAGGTAATACAACACCTATTTTTTCTGGCCTGTCTCCTATTGAGGCAAGTTTGTCACTTGAAGTGATGCTAATCCAATTTTTCAACCTTTAGAGGATATATTTATTGAGATTGTAACACTATGATATCCTATATAGAATCACATGGAGGATTATATTGCTGTTGATTCTATCTTGCTTTGGAATTTATAATTCTCTACATTTTTGTGGAAATAACAATCTGAAAAATGCATCTCTTCAACAATGTCAAATCACTATAAAACCACAAAGAGAAAGGACAAATACTTCAAGCTTTTATCTTGGAAGTGGTTCATGATGAGAGCTATTGATGTTTTAGATACTACACAAAGGGTTGTGGGATAGTGTTAATCTATTTCCTTGATTGGTTCATATCCAAATGGTAAAGTAAGCCCTTTGTTAGCTAGTGAAAACACTCAATTATTCAAATGCCATCTATCAATAAGTGAAGTAATCGGTGAACCCAATGATATTTTTAGGAAACACACCCTTTAGAGGATTTTTGTAAAATAGCCTCAAGCTAATGCATAGGATATATCTAGGCATACTAGTATCTTTGATGAACTCATGGATAGTAGTCAATAAGGAAGTCTTTTGTTCCATGGTAGTTTGATGCAGGTGAATGATCCTCTAGTTTCCTAATTATCATAGGTTCTAGATATTTTTGGGTTTGTATAAGGGTGGAGGAGTTTTTCCAAGTCTATTATGCCTCCATAACCTTCTTCGTCTCATGTAATGAGCCACCAAATAACAATTTACTTGTTTTAGAATATTTGAGCATGCAAGAGTTTTAGAGTAATTTTAGAAATTAGATTTGATTTCTCTAACAATGGAAAAAGGGTTCGAGTTATCTTCTTCATGAAATATGAACTAAGATGTAAGCATTGTTGTTTAATGTGTATGGAAAGTAGGTATTATTGGAAAAACATTGTGGATGTTTCTAACTTTTATATAGTTTCTATTGCGTATTTAAATTTATTCTTTTGTTTCTTGGTTGAAACTCTACTCAAGGTGTGATCCAATTTGAACTGAGGGTTGAATCTTGTTAGGAAAAATACGTAGGGGGTGGTGGTTGTGGGGGGGGGGGGGGTGGGGGGGAGGGATGAATCAGTATTTTTAATTCACTTTAAATTTCAATATCAAATTCATAATTATGTACATCATTGTTATTCAAAAAACTAGTGTCTGTATGTGCCTTCAGTAAATTGAAACCACGTATATTCAGACTACTAATTTTTTCATAGTTTCCATCTCATGTTTAACTTAACAATTGAATCCTTATTTCATTAGACATTGAATATGCAGTAAAGAGCATTTAAATCATAACACATTGGTAATGCATCAACACATAAGGCACTGATATTTTAGGTGGAAACCCGATGTGGGAGAAAACCATCATTGTTGTTGTCCTTGTCTTCTTCTTTTATTACAAATAAATATTTATTACATTAAGGTCTTGTACTAGCACATACTCTTGCCACCATGGAGGCTCCTACCTATAGGAGGCTATAACTTCCACTCATTCTCTAGCACCTACTGGAAGGGATCTACAACCCCCTGATCATGTTTACCAATGATCACCAGAAGGAAGCTACGACTCCCTCTCTTAAGGATCTAAACCTTAGCACCTAGTGAACTGCATTTCAAAATTTTTCATGTTGGATCCACCTATCAATCAACCATAAGAAACACGCAGGACACCTTTCATATATTTTCAAACTAAACCTACACCAGCAATAAGCCCAAAATAAACCACTAAAGATACTAAGTCACTGAAGCACTATAAACCAACTGAATCATTGAAACATCAAGCCACTAAATACTGAAGAAAACCAATCCCTGATCAAGCCAAGGCACCATTCAACAAATCAAGATAATAATCAACCAACCATTGATTAACCCCACTGTTAGATACCATTCATCAGTAAATACCATAGAAACAATCTATTGTCATTACAAACTCTGATCATATTCACCTCATAATATATACGCGACTAGTCTGAAAGATGCCCACATATATATGCGCGAATGGTTTGAAAGATGCCCACATATATATGAACTTCCTAATTATTAAACCCCCATACAGATCTAAAATCACTAAATGCTGAAACACTATCAAATTTAATCACTGGATCACTGTACTAAAATATTGAGTTACAACAGTAACCAATAATAGATATATCAATATTTAATCACTAGTTACATAAACACAATTCCACGAATTTATCACTGATCAATATACCAAGTCACAACCAAACCAATCTAATCTACACTGTCAAATACCAACCATCCTGATCAAGACATCGTTGAAATATATTAGAAAATAATACATACTTCATCAACTATCATCACCAAGCATCAATTCAAACCTTAGAATATATATGTGACTTCCATTAAACATATATTCGTATATACACGTTTCCCATGTATAAAAATTGCATACAATTATCAATATACTAAACACCAAAAATTCTTAACACATACATCAATCAACATCTAAATATTTGTTACCAATCCAGATTAGGAAATAATATAAATTATATGATCTCATAATATATACGCGACTAATATGATGTAGATCTGCATATGTACGTGGTATTCAGGAATGAAAAGTGCATACATATTTTAAGTTATTAAATCACATCATCGTTGTGAACACAAGCCAGATTTTGCATACTTCACTGAAAAAATAAAAAATAACTTAAAAAAAATTCAAATCATAGCCACCAGATATCTTGCATCATTAGATAATCAAACATAAACACATCAGTCAAGTATATACATTAGTTCTTAATCCACTTTCAAGTCTATCATATCTGAGCCTTCTCTTTGCTTCCTCATACACACCTGTTTCAAATCAGATCATACATGAAAATCCCAATACATTGCACAACCAACTCCTTGATATCCTTCTCCTTATATAGTTTTTTCCTTTGCCATTACCACAGGAAAATCCCTTGGTAATGTTGTTGGTATTCACTTGACATGATCAAATAGACGTTGTCGACATAATACTATGGGTGATTGCCATGGTAATAACTCCTAGTTTTATGTTTTCCATGGTTCATATTATGTATTTGACTTTTGTTCATGTTAGGGTCCTATAATTTATAGGATCAATGATCATTGAGTATTTTCTTTCAGTATTTCAGATTGTAAATAATATAGCTTTTTGCAAATGATTTCCAAAAAAGATAGAAAAATGAAAATGAAAAATGAAAATAGGGTATAAATATTAAATAGAAGAAAAAGAAAAGAAATGATAAATGAAACCCCATAAAAAATGAATAAACCTGAAAGTGATGCTAGCTTAAGTGCCACTACTAGCCTTCTCGCTTTGTAAGAAAATAAATTTGTGAAATTGTGTGCAACTTGTTTAAAATGCCACAATCCATTTCTGCTTGAGACATACAGTTTAATCATGTTCGGGCAGTTTTCAATTTATGTTAATTAGGTTAGAGTGAATAACTTAACCAAAGAGTTTAATCTTCGTTAATATTAGATAGGTATAAATAGGTGAATAATGTTAAACCAACTATTTAATCTGGATTAATTTAGTTGATTCGTTTAGTCTAATGTTTGAAATAAAAAACCTTTATCTCTTAGAATAAAAGTGAAGGGGTTTGCATACTCAAATGCACCCACATTTTCTTTCAGATAGCATTAGAATAGGAAAATTAAGATTTTTTATGTAATATGTCTGAAGTATTCCCTTATCCAAAGTTTTGGATCTTGGGCAACGTTTCCTGGCCCAAACAATTTGGCGGGGCCTTCTGTTGTTAACATCCTCACATTTCACGACCACCCGAGCCCACGGTAGGTTTTAGACCCCCCCAAACCGACAACGTTTAACGATGGGGGGGGGGGTATGAAAAGATGTTTACCGCCCCCCGACATGTCGCCACCAAGTGATTTCAGACCCCCCCCCTCTACAAACCGAATACCACCGCACACCCCCCCCACCCCCGAAAGTGGTATTGCCTTCCTGCTTAACTCGCCTTACCGCTAACAGTTGCCTCCACATCTCGTCGCAGCTGCCACTACCATCGCTCCACCTCACCCTACCCCGATCATTCCCGCCAACGGTCCCGTTCCATTCGTCCACCAACCCCCAGCTGCCACGTCTAAGACCTTGCAACCTCCATAAATCCCCTATCCATTTGCCTGCGCCAATATAGGAGTTAATGTCCTAAAAAGATTGTTAATCCAACAGTTAAGGCTAATTCACAACAAATAAATATGAAATTTTCCACTGCGATTACTTTTTCTTCCCTCACTTGTTTAATAGTGCTCCTACCCCTTTGTGCTGTAATCTTGCCACAACATTTCCATTGCCTATCATTCATAAATTGACAGAAGTATGCCACTCTGAATTCCTGCCTTTATTGGACACACAACAATTTCCTTTTGTTACAGTCTTTTATTCTTTATTCTGCAACCACCATGGCACCTAAAATTGCTTCTATAATAAATACAATTCTTAATCCCCCCATTGATTTAGGCCATACCCAACTCACAGATAGATATTTCAAAATTGTTGAAACACAGTGTGAATTCGACTCGTTCAAATTGCGTTGCTGGTTTCAGGATAATTTCCTTGACAAATTTGATGAGATACATCTCTGGAAATCTAGACTCCCTCCGTTTGTTGTTCCCCAATCCTATCATTTTCCAGAGTTCTTCCTAAGATGCCAAGCCTCTTACCTTGCAAGAAAGAGGGAAATTATCTCCCCAAATGGTGGAATTCTCTTCACCATCACAGCTGACATCATTAATCAAATGCGCAAGTTCCCCACTGTGATAACCTATCCCCCTTCTCCATTGAAGCTCTCAGAGAAATTTACCAGAAGTTAAATTCCCCCCAAAGAGCTACCATCTTTGAAATATTCCTCCTTGAAGACTCTCAACTCCCTAAAAAAAACTCCCCATATCCCTCTTCTTTGTTCCATCAAAGGACAAGACATATTATTTTTGTTTTCTCTTACATTCTTGGTTACTATTTAGACAAGTGGATAGATGATCCTCTTCTAGGCTTTCTATCCACCCTTTCTTTAGAAGAAATACCATCAGTTACCTTTGAATTTGGTCAGTTCTTATCACATGTAATTCATGAATAACTCCTTCAGTTTTTAATTGAAGGAATGTTCATATATTCATCAATTCTTATGTATATGTTTATATTTTTCCAAACAAATAAGTTTCCATTCTCAGTGAAGAAAATTGATCAGCAAGGAGAGCGACATTCAGTTGTTTTCTAGGCTTCCTTAGTCAAAAAACAATCATAGGAATATAACTTCTCAGAGTTCATAGACCAATTTGTATATCAAGCCACTTGATTTTTAGGTGGCGAGCAGGTTCCAAGGATCAATGAAGAAATTCATAAGACTCTGCATTTCAGTGAACAAGTCAAAATAGGGGATAGGTACCTTTATCAACAATTCATAGAGATTAGAGTGTATGGCTCATAGCTGCCACCATACAAACTACCCAAATATTTTCCAATGAGGGTATTTTCCTTGGAATACAACAGGCAAATAATTCATTCTAACTATATTCATTTTGTGGCATCCAAGAAGAAATCCGAGTTCCGGACCAAGACACAAGTTGGATCCTTCATCTATAACAATAGAGCGGCAGGAGAGGAAGCAGTCCTCCTATTGAAACAAATGAACTTCCCTCTTAGTTTCACTTGGTCTTATGACCCCTTTGGGGTAGTTTTCAAGTTCAGAGTGGAACAAAAAACTACACCATATGTGCACACTTAGAGGCATGAAATAGAAAAGTATATGAACCAGCACACTTGGGTGGAAAATATGTTGCAGGAGGCCAAGGAGCTGTTACTTTCCAGGACAGCTTCAAAGACTCCCATAACCAAAGAGAAAACAAATAAGAGAGTAAGACGTGATGATTCTACAATCATTGAAGTCTCATATAAGGAATTTAAAATATATACTAAGAAACTTAAAGTAGGCTTCGTTTCTAAAATAGAATTTCCATCACTGGAGGGTACACAAGGCACTATTGTTCTCTCAAGTTTGAAGACTTTCAACTTGGACAGTGGTACTACAGAATCTCCATCATCTTCCTCAGTTACAAAAGATATTCCAGCCACTGTCCCTCAGACACTTCAAACATCTACAGAACAAAGACAGTTGGACATTTTTCAAAGATATAAGGAAATCAACGAGAGGAATGAGGCCATTCAGGATAACATATCAGCTCAGTTCAGAGAGAAATCCCCCTCCATTCAACACAGACTCATATTAGTATATGATACAGAGAAGGGAAGAATACATATGGAATTCTTGCAGGCCCAGGTCTCTCAACCAAAGTTAGCAGTAGATTTCAAACATACCACTTTTGAAATATGAGGTAAAGGATGTCCATCCTCTGGATCAAATAGATATGCATAGGCAGGTAGGAGAGATGGTGTATTCAAATTTCACTTAGATTGGTATCACTTCCTCAAAACTACAACTTACTCTAAATAATGTGCAGTCCCAACTCAAATTGGAGAAAATCTCCTGAATTTCCAAAGATACCCGAATTAAATACTTGGAGGAAATTGTAGTCAAAGCTGACCTTGATCCATACAATTCCAAATCTACAGAAGAAATAATCAGAATGAAGAATGTTGACATTGCAACATTAAAGAAGCAATTGAACCTCCCAGTAATAGGAGACCCCCAGGCCAAAGAACTTGGAGAGACATATCTACAAAAGGAAGAGATGCTAAAGCTTCTAGTGGAGAAAGGTGCAGAAATCAAAGTAATGGAAGCAAAAATGGACAAACTAATAAAGGAAAAGAAGTAGAATTCATAGCTTGCAGTTGTTCCTCTTGATGCAGTTGAAATTGCATCTTTGCTACAGACAAGTGTCCCTATAGCAACCACCACAATAGGAACATCATCCTAAACAGTGCTTTCCACATTAGTTGTGGATGACTTAGTGAAGTTAGCTCAATCTATAGAAAATATGTCAATGCAGGAAGAAGAGCCAAAAGAAACTAAAGCTGGAGATAAAGGTTTTATAGGAGCAGAGTACAAGGTTTGAAAATGCCTAATTGACAGAAACACAGAAGTCCCAAACATTGTCCCAAAGACTACAGAAAATGGAAAAAGACTGTGCCATGGGCACCGCATTGGCACAGGTGAAGGAAAATATCTGGAAAAGGATTAACGAAGACATGGGAAAAATTTGGTCTTCAATCCAAATAATTTCCAAATAGTAGGAGCTTATTGAAAGGTCAAATTGAGCCGTTGAGAAGGTTAGAAAGGAGCTAGGAGATAAACCAAATAAAGCCACTGAGCTTATTAAATTTCTAAACTTCAAGAACAGTTAAGAAATGGAAAAATTAAAAATTGAAGACATGACTGAAACAATTTTGGAAGTCAGGAAAGTGCTGACTAAAAGGAAGCTAATGAGACAACTTGAAGAGAAGGGTCAAAGCATGAACATAGGAATACAAAGATTCTTTACCAAGCTGGAGCCTCTCTACAAGAAAGGACTTCGAAACCTATTAGTGATTAATGCCAAGATTAGCACGTGGCCAGATTACAATGTGCAAATTATGAACAAGGCGAGAGATAGCTCGGAAGTTACAACCGGAAGACTCAGCATGATAGGAAAGTCATTCCTAGAAGCACTATAATATTATCTTGACGTCCAGTATACAATTCCAAACATGTTCATCACTCGAGCGACATTTTCCAGGTATACTGAAGTCGACGAAGTGTAAAGGAAGTTAATGAAGATGAATATCCCAAGCGAACAGTGGTGGGATAAACTCTGTGAATTACTAGAGTAAAATGTAATTTTAGTAGCACAACTCAGTGTTACAACACATCCAATTTTTCAACACCAGACAACCAGTTGTTCCTTCATTTCAGTGCCACCACTTCAGACAGTTCGATTTTTCTCATTTCATTGTAATAATTTAGCTTAATTCAGTCCTATTATTTTGTAAATACATCATTGTCATCCTGGCAGGATATTTTTTGTAAATTAGTTATAAATACTTCTTCATTTGAAGTAAGAGATGTTGGTTTTTGTACAAAGAAACACTATTGTATATTGATAAAGCATCAACATATTTTCCAAGTAATACAAAATATCTTTCACGGGATTCATGTGTCAAGTTGTTGGTGAAGAACATCTTTATGTTTTAATGGTTTATACCTCTCTGTTTATAGCACATATCTATTTTCAAATATGAATTATTCAATAGATAAATAAAGGGCATAATTTGTTTAAATCTACACTCTACACCTGGCTATGAATAATTTCTATGTTTTCTTTTGATATTTTAATATAGAATTCAGGTAACAATGCTCTACATTTGAAAGTGAACCTTGTTTGTTCTTCTTCTCCATTTCATAGACTTTATATAATCCAGTCGGTTTGGCTATCTTGCCTTGTGAGATCTATCTATAGATACTATAGTTAATCTGTATTTTGTGTAACAGACTCCATAGCCCAATGAAAATATAAGTTATCAAGAAACCATTCAAATACAAATCAAACCTTAAACTTCATAACTAGCATATAGAGAGAGCCTTCTCTAAAGATGGCAGAGCTAAATCCTAGCTTCCAAATTTGGTTTGTGGTTACCTTGGTGATTTTCTTATGCAACCTCAGAAAATTACTCAGTGCTAACATTCTGGTGACCATACTGGGGAATTAAAAATAATCCTTTATTACATCATCATAAGATTATTTCCCTAGTTTCTATATCCTTATTCAACAAATTTAATGATTAAGACATTTGAAATAAAGGATTAGAAGTTGTTTTAGTTTAAAAAAAAATCTGGCTCCAGAAAGAGTTTATACTCAAGGAAATCCTGGTCTAGATCCACCAGAAATTCTAGACAATCCTGAAAGAATACTCAGAAGGAAAAGTTTAGCTGAAATCCAGGGAAGTAATAGCCCCCTTTCAAGGGCCAATTCTCTTCCTGAGAATCTCGATACTATTCATGATATTTAGTTCAACCTACATTTCGAGCACAAACTTTTCAGGACTAAGTCTGAATCTTTTGTTGATCAGACAGTGGTTGATAAAGCCATTCTTCAACCATGTAAACCAATAAGACCATTTGTTGAACCTGATTCAAATCAGCAAGCCCTTCAGGAGTTTGACAAGCTGCAAGATCTTGTTTCAGCCCTTGATTAGGATGTACATCAAGCTTACATACAATAGTTTGTTGAGCTCTTTTCTCTTACTATTGCTGCATCTACTT